>CM053248.1:43711170-43728670 GCA_028583405.1 Pogonophryne albipinna
AGTGGGGTTTAGTGTGGGGTTGAGAGTGGGGTTGAGTGTGGGGTTGAGTGTGGGGTTGAGTGTGGGGTTGAGTGTGGGGTTGAGAGTGGGGTTTAGTGTGGGGTTGAGAGTGGGGTTGAGTGTGGGGTTGAGTGTGGGGTTGAGTGTGGGGTTGAGTGTGGGGTTGAGAGTGGGGTTTAGTGTGGGGTTGAGAGTGGGGTTGAGTGTGGGGTTGAGAGTGGGGTTTAGTGTGGGGTTGAGAGTGGGGTTGAGTGTGGGGTTGAGAGTGGGGTTGAGTGTGGGGTTGAGTGTGGGGTTGAGAGTGGGGTTGAGTGTGGGGTTGAGAGTGGGGTTGAGTGTGGGGTTGAGAGTGGGGTTGAGTGTGGGGTTGAGTGTGGGGTTGAGTGTGGGGTTGAGTGTGGGGTTGAGAGTGGGGTCTCCACCTCAGTCTGCAAACACAGAGCACGGTGACGAGATGCAAACCTTAGCTTTCTGCTGCAAAATGAATGAATTGTCCGTCATGCTTTTAGACTGCAGACCTGATGCATGCTCACCGCGTTGCACACCGCACTCTGTGCCGTAAGGGCTTCATTGCACGTGTAAAACAAAGGAGAAAGGAGTCTGAGCTTTCCGCTGCAAAACAATCAATAATCGTAATTGTTATTTTAGATCCTTTGAAGTCAAACCGTTCCCACATGTTGTCTCCAGCGTGAGGAACAGCAGCCGTTGCACACGCCGTGATGGAAGACACCGTTCTGCTCCTCCGTTCCTCCTGCAGTGGAGAGCATGGACGCTCTGTTGTGTTTTGATATTTCAAGATGGGTTTCAGAGAGAGATTTCCCGCCCGAGCGTCCAGGGACGGAGAGGCAATCTCTTCCTTCCGGATGCTTCTCCGGACGATGAGAGGTATTTGGTTGGCTTCCTGTCGGCAGCAGATGTTCCTGCAGCTTCCTGTCGGCGCAGGTGTATCTCTGATCTCTGCGAAACAAGAAACCATGACTCTGACTCAGTGGCGGTTCTAGACCAATTTGACTGGGGGGCCAGTTATTTTCTGAGGGGGGCCCAATAAATGCAGGACGAAAAAGAGAACTAGACAGTATGAAGTAATTGCGCATAAGAAAACAATGCAATACAGTTATTGGTATTTGTTTCAGTACACTTATTTATTTCAGATAGATCTTATAGTTATTACTGTTATGTTTTATCGCAGCTAGACTACAAGGAAATAGTGCTGCTTGGAGATTTCAACTGGGACTGGTTAACTGCAGCGTCAGAGGATTTTAAAAACCTTTGTATCTCTTTGAATGTTACTCAGATTGTTGACAGTCCTACTCGCCCTAACATTAAGTCCCCTAATAAATCCTCCCTAATTGATCTCACTCTAACTAATGCTCCCCATAAATACTCAGCTGTGGGAGTATTTGAGAATGATCTGAGTGATCACTGTGCTGTAGCCACAATTAGGGACACTAAGGTCCAGAAGGTTAAACCTTGTATTATTATTAAGAGAGACACTAAACATTTTGTGGAGCAGGGTTTTGTTCATGATCTGTTTGATTTTGATTGGGGAAAATCGATCTGTGTGCTGATGTAGAAACTGCATGGTCTTATTTTTATCTTGGTTTTATGGAGATCATTGATAGACATGCACCCCTGCGTACATTTAGAGTGAAGGGACGAGACAATCCTTGGTTCTCTGCTGAACTGTCTAGTCTCCTTCATGAGAGAAACAAGGCCTGGGCAAAGGCTAGGAGATCAGGCTCAGAGGTAGAATGACTGCGTTTTAGGCAGCTAAGGAATAGCTTCACTTCAAATGTCAAAAGTGCTAAATCTAAGTATTATCTGTCAGTAACCACAGAAAACCTAAATAATCCTAGGACATTTTGGAAAGCCATAAAATCGATATCCACCGGTGAGATCCGTAATGAGCTTCCTCCGTGCCTCACCACAGCATCTGGCTCTATATCGGACAGGGCTACTATGTTAAATTGCTTTAATGAGCATTTTGTGTCCTGTGGTTCTCTGTTTGATTCTGTCACTAACTCTGCTTCTGTGAACACTACAGTATGTGACTCTGAAAAACGTGTGTTGGAAAACCCTTTTAGTTTTACCCCTTTTACTGTTGATGTTGTTCGTGAAGCTTTAACCAAGTTAGATCCTAAGAAACCGGCTGGCCCGGACAACGTAGAACCTTTCTTTTTAAAGATAGCTGCAGATGTTATTGCTCCACCTCTCACTACTCTTTTTAACCTCTCTCTCAGCACTAATGCAATTCCAAAAGTATGGAAGTCAGCGTATGTCCTGCCTTTGCTAAAAGGAGGGGAGGCCACCTTATTAAATAACTATAGGCCAATCTCTAAATTGTCAGTTCTGGCTAAGGTTCTTGAACGCCTAGTGAGTGAACAGGTAAAGGTGTTTTTATGTACAAATGACATCCTGTCTAAACATCAGTCAGGCTTCAGAAAGCAACACAGCACCATCACTGCCACAATGAAAGTGGTGAATGATGTGGAGAGTATTTTAGATAATAAGCAGAGTTGTGCAGCTCTATTTATTGACCTTTCCAAAGCGTTTGATATCGTTGATCATCACATCTTAAAGCAGAGGCTACTCAGTATTGGCATATCCAGCCATGCAGTGGGTGGTTTGTGAACTACCTCTCTGAAAGGTCCCAATGTGTTCACTGTGATGGGCTGTCTTCTGAGTGGTTAAACATCACTAATGGTGTTCCTCAAGGTTCTGTTTTAGGTCCACTTTTATTCTCTATCTATATTAATAGTTTAGGTGAAAATGTCGAAGGAGCAACCTTACATTTTTATGCGGACGATACCGTGATGTACTGAGCAGGTCCCTCCATTCAGGAGGCTGGTGTTAAATTACAGGCTGTTTTTAACATTATTCAGGCTCAGCTCTCGGAGCTTAAGCTTCTTTTACATATGGATAAAATCAAGGTAATGCTCTTTTCTAAAGCTAAAAATACACCGGAGACTGTTTTAGATATTGTAACTACACAAGGAATAAAACTTGAAGTGGTTACCTGTTACAAATACCTGGGTATCTGGCTTGATGATTGTCTCACTTTTAAACTTCAGGTCATTAACCTGCTTAAAAAGCTGAGGGTTAGGCTAGGTTTCTTCAACAGGAACAAGTCCTGTTTCTCGATTGAGGCCAGGAAAAGGCTCTGTGACCTTTTACCTGTGCTGGACTATGGTGATCTGTTATATATGAATGCACCTGCCAATTACCTGAGCAAGTTAGATGCTGCGTATCACAGCGCACTGAGATTTTTGACAAACTGTAAAGCACTTACGCATCACTGTACCCTGTATACCAAGGCGGTTATGCCATCACTTACTGTACGGAGGCTCAGTCACTGGTACTTTTTCATTTACAAAGCCATGTTGGATAAACTACCATCTTATATCTGCTCCCTGATCTCTCTGCGAATTGAAAGTACTTATTGCCTGAGATCGCATGCTGTGGTTTTATTAAATGTGCCAAGTGCTAGGACTGTCTTAGGGAAGAAAGCTTTTAGATGTGCAGCTCCACTAACATGGAACAGTCTGCAAAAAGAATGGAAAATTACCAAGCTAGTACCACTACATGTTTTTAAAGCTCAGCTGGATGCTAACCAATCAGATGCTGTTGGTACCTGTACATGTGGTTAAATATGTAAATTGTAATCCCTGTACATTTTGCTGTATGATGTCCTTTTGTTGTTCTGTTGTTTATGTTTTTATGTCTTCTTGTGGAACCTACTGCTGCAGGTCTCCCTTGAAAAAGAGATCATTGATCTCAATGGGATTTCACCTGGATAAATAAAGGTTTTGAATTGAATTGAATTGACTGTTAGCTTCAGCTTAAGTTATTGTGCAATGTTTGCACTCACACCATATTTATATAAAGATAAAGGCAATGAACAGTTACATCTCTACTTTACATAAGGGTGTCTGCACAATCTCACATTACAGCAACAAAATCCTGCGGTTTTTGGCAAACCGAGTACCAGAAAATATACATTTAAAAAAAAAAAAAAAAACGTTTCATTGTTAGGGGGGCCACAGGGGGGTCAGAGGTCAGTGTGAGGGGGGCACTGGTCCCCCCTAGAACCGCCACTGCTCTGACTTTCTGCAGCTTCTCACGGTGCACAGGAGGAACTGAAGCAGGGGGTCCACACTCTTTTCACAGAGGGCCACAAACTGAACAATATACGAAGGTCTGGGCCGCTCACTAGAGGTGTGTCTCCTCATCACTTCAGTTATAAGTTAGTAAATCAATCAATGGAGGTAAAGGGTTCTTGAGGATGCTTTAAGAAACAATCAGCTCTCAGAGGGTTCACTTTATTCTGTCAGCAGCTCATTCCTTAAAACAGAAGCTTCAGATTGATGATCATGAGAGGAAATATGAAGGTCTATTTCAGGTTGATATGAAAATAAGTTATTCTGCTTTCTTCTTATCAACTAAGATTTGATCGAACATGTTTCCAACTTTAAATGACTGAATGTATTTGAACAGTGGGCTCTTATGAACACATAAATACTGTGTAATATATATATTTAAGAAGTACAATATAAGACAAGCAGAAGTTTATTATACTTAAGTCATTGTACTTTTTGAATTTGCTGAGACGGCCGATTCAAAATGGCCGCTTGACTCTAAGTAACGAGACGCTATGGAGGAAGAGAGATGACTGAGGAGATGGATCTCATCCAACTCACCAACATGATATCATCCCTCTCTCTGGTAAACACAGTCTCTCTGGTGAATGATGGCACTGAGGAGATGGATCTCATCCAACCCACCAACATGATATCATCCCTCTCTCTGGTAAACACAGTCTCTCTGGTGAATGATGGCACTGAGCAGATGGATCTCATCCAACCCACCAACATGATATCATCCCTCTCTCTGGTAAACACAGTCTCTCTGGTGAATGATGGCACTGAGCAGATGGATCTCATCCAACCCACCAACATGATATCATCCCTCTCTCTGGTAAACACAGTCTCTCTGGTGAATGATGGCACTGAGGAGATGGATCTCATCCAACCCACCAACATGATATCATCCCTCTCTCTGGTAAACACAGTCTCTCTGGTGAATGATGGCACTGAGCAGATGGATCTCATCCAACCCACCAACATGATATCATCCCTCTCTCTGGTAAACACAGTCTCTCTGGTGAATGATGGCACTGAGGAGATGGATCTCATCCAACTCACCAACATGATATCATCCCTCTCTCTGGTAAACACAGTCTCTCTGGTGAATGATGGCACTGAGCAGATGGATCTCATCCAACCCACCAACATGATATCATCCCTCTCTCTGGTAAACACAGTCTCTCTGGTGAATGATGGCACTGAGGAGATGGATCTCATCCAACTCACCAACATGATATCATCCCTCTCTCTGGTAAACACAGTCTCTCTGGTGAATGATGGCATTGAGCAGATGGATCTCATCCAACCCACCAACATGATATCATCCCTCTCTCTGGTAAACACAGTCTCTCTGGTGAATGATGGCATTGAGCAGATGGATCTCATCCAACCCACCAACATGATATCATCCCTCTCTCTGGTAAACACAGTCTCTCTGGTGAATGATGGCATTGAGCAGATGGATCTCATCCAACCCACCAACATGATATCATCCCTCTCTCTGGTAAACACAGTCTCTCTGGTGAATGATGGCACTGAACAGATGGATCTCATCCAACCCACCAACATGATATCATCCCTCTCTCTGGTAAACACAGTCTCTCTGGTGAATGATGGCACTGAACAGATGGATCTCATCCAACCCACCAACATGATATCATCCCTCTCTCTGGTAAACACAGTCTCTCTGGTGAATGATGGCATTGAGCAGATGGATCTCATCCAACCCACCAACATGATATCATCCCTCTCTCTGGTAAACACAGTCTCTCTGGTGAATGATGGCACTGAGGAGATGGATCTCATCCAACCCACCAACATGATATCATCCCTCTCTCTGGTAAACACAGTCTCTCTGGTGAATGATGGCACTGAGCAGATGGATCTCATCCAACCCACCAACATGATATCATCCCTCTCTCTGGTAAACACAGTCTCTCTGGTGAATGATGGCACTGAGCAGATGGATCTCATCCAACCCACCAACATGATATCATCCCTCTTTCTGGTAAACACAGTCTCTCTGGTGAATGATGGCACTGAGCAGATGGATCTCATCCAACCCACCAACATGATATCATCCCTCTCTCTGGTAAACACAGTCTCTCTGGTGAATGATGGCACTGAGGAGATGGATCTCATCCAACCCACCAACATGATATCATCCCTCTCTCTGGTAAACACAGTCTCTCTGGTGAATGATGGCACTGAGGAGATGGATCTCATCCAACCCACCAACATGATATCATCCCTCTCTCTGGTAAACACAGTCTCTCTGGTGAATGATGGCACTGAGGAGATGGATCTCATCCAACCCACCAACATGATATCATTCCTCTCTCTGGTAAACACAGTCTCTCTGGTGAATGATGGCACTGAGGAGATGGATCTCATCCAACCCACCAACATGATATCATCCCTCTCACTGGTAAACACAGTCTCTCTGGTGAATGATGGCACTGAGCAGATGGATCTCATCCAACCCACCAACATGATATCATCCCTCTCACTGGTAAACACAGTCTCTCTGGTGAATGATGGCACTGAACAGATGGATCTCATCCAACCCACCAACATGATATCATCCCTCTCTCTGGTAAACACAGTCACTCTGGTGAATGATGGCACTGAGGAGATGGATCTCATCCAACCCACCAACATGATATCATCCCTCTCTCTGGTAAACACAGTCTCTCTGGTGAATGATGGCACTGAGGAGATGGATCTCATCCAACCCACCAACATGATATCATCCCTCTCTCTGGTAAACACAGTCTCTCTGGTGAATGATGGCACTGAACAGATGGATCTCATCCAACCCACCAACATGATATCATCCCTCTCTCTGGTAAACACAGTCTCTCTGGTGAATGATGGCACTGAGCAGATGGATCTCATCCAACCCACCAACATGATATCATCCCTCTCTCTGGTAAACACAGTCACTCTGGTGAATGATGGCACTGAACAGATGGATCTCATCCAACCCACCAACATGATATCATCCCTCTCTCTGGTAAACACAGTCACTCTGGTGAATGATGGCACTGAACAGATGGATCTCATCCAACCCACCAACATGATATCATCCCTCTCTCTGGTAAACACAGTCTCTCTGGTGAATGATGGCACTGAGCAGATGGATCTCATCCAACCCACCAACATGATATCATCCCTCTCTCTGGTAAACACAGTCTCTCTGGTGAATGATGGCACTGAACAGATGGATCTCATCCAACCCACCAACATGATATCATCCCTCTCTCTGGTAAACACAGTCTCTCTGGTGAATGATGGCACTGAGGAGATGGATCTCATCCAACCCACCAACATGATATCATCCCTCTCTCTGGTAAACACAGTCTCTCTGGTGAATGATGGCACTGAGGAGATGGATCTCATCCAACCCACCAACATGATATCATTCCTCTCTCTGGTAAACACAGTCTCTCTGGTGAATGATGGCACTGAGGAGATGGATCTCATCCAACCCACCAACATGATATCATCCCTCTCACTGGTAAACACAGTCTCTCTGGTGAATGATGGCACTGAGCAGATGGATCTCATCCAACCCACCAACATGATATCATCCCTCTCACTGGTAAACACAGTCTCTCTGGTGAATGATGGCACTGAACAGATGGATCTCATCCAACCCACCAACATGATATCATCCCTCTCTCTGGTAAACACAGTCACTCTGGTGAATGATGGCACTGAGGAGATGGATCTCATCCAACCCACCAACATGATATCATCCCTCTCTCTGGTAAACACAGTCTCTCTGGTGAATGATGGCACTGAGGAGATGGATCTCATCCAACCCACCAACATGATATCATCCCTCTCTCTGGTAAACACAGTCTCTCTGGTGAATGATGGCACTGAACAGATGGATCTCATCCAACCCACCAACATGATATCATCCCTCTCTCTGGTAAACACAGTCTCTCTGGTGAATGATGGCACTGAGCAGATGGATCTCATCCAACCCACCAACATGATATCATCCCTCTCTCTGGTAAACACAGTCACTCTGGTGAATGATGGCACTGAACAGATGGATCTCATCCAACCCACCAACATGATATCATCCCTCTCTCTGGTAAACACAGTCACTCTGGTGAATGATGGCACTGAACAGATGGATCTCATCCAACCCACCAACATGATATCATCCCTCTCTCTGGTAAACACAGTCTCTCTGGTGAATGATGGCACTGAACAGATGGATCTCATCCAACCCACCCACATGATATCATCCCTCTCTCTGGTAAACACAGTCTCTCTGGTGAATGATGGCACTGAACAGATGGATCTCATCCAACCCACCAACATGATATCATCCCTCTCTCTGGTAAACACAGTCACTCTGGTGAATGATGGCACTGAACAGATGGATCTCATCCAACCCACCCACATGATATCATCCCTCTCTCTGGTAAACACAGTCTCTCTGGTGAATGATGGCACTGAACAGATGGATCTCATCCAACCCACCAACATGATATCATCCCTCTCTCTGGTAAACACAGTCTCTGGTGAATGATGGCACTGAGGAGATGGATCTCATCGAACCCACCAACATGATATCATCCCTCTCTCTGGTAAACACAGTCACTCTGGTGAATGATGGCACTGAGCAGATGTGAAAAATGTAAATACTGGAAAAAGTTACAGAAAATATTTAGGAAAAAATGTTAAAAATGTCAGATAATATGTTTAAAATGTAAACTATGAAAAATGCCTGGGAAATATTGGTAATTCCAAATGGGTAAAAGAAATGTCCATCCATCCATCCATCTTCTTCCGCTTATCTGTGGTCGGGTCGTGGGGGTAGCAGTTCCAGCAGAGAGCCCCAAACTTCCTTTTCCCTGGCGACATCAACCAGCTCTGACTGGGGGACCCCAAGGCGCTCCCAGGCCAGCGAAGAGATATAATCCCTCCACCTGGTCCTAGGTCTACCCCTTGGTCTCTTCCCAGCTGGACGTGCCTGGAACACCTCCCTAGGGAGGCGCCCAGGTGGCATCCTAACTAGGTGCCCGAACCACCTCAACTGGCTCCTTTCGACGCGAAGGAGGAGCGGCTCAACTCCGAGTCCCTCCCTGATGACCGAACTTCTCACCTTATCCCTAAGGGAGACACCAGCCACCCTGCGGAGAAAACCCATCTCGGCCGCTTGTATCCGCGATCTCGTTCTTTCGGTCATGACCCATCCTTCATGACCATAGGTGAGGGTAGGAACGAAAATGGCCCGGTAGACAGAGAGCTTTGCCTTCCGGCTCAGCTCCCTTTTCGTCACAACGGTGCGTAAAGTGACTGCAGTACCGCTCCCGCTGCTCCGATTCTCCGGCCCATCTCACGCTCCATTGTTCCCTCACTCGAGAACAAGACCCCGAGATACTTGAACTCCTTCACTTGGGGTAAGGACTCATTCCCTACTTGGAGTGGACAGTCCATCGGTTTCCTGCTGAGAACCATGGCCTCAGATTTGGAGGTGCTGATCCTCATCCCAGCCGCTTCACACTCGGTTGCGAACCGATCCAGTGAGTGCTGAAGGTCGCAGACCGATGAAGCCATCAGAACCACATCATCTGCAAAAAGCAGTGGTGCAATCCTTAGTCCACCGAACTGCAGACCCCCTCCCCCATGACTACGCCTCGAAATCCGATCCATGTATATTACAAACAGGATTGGTGACAAAGTGCAGCCCTGGCGGAGGCCAACCCTCACCGGAAATGGGTCCGACTTACTGCCGAGGACCCGGACACAGCTCTCGCTTTGGGAGTACAGAGATTGGATGGCCCTGAGTAGAGACCCCCTCACCCCATACTCCCGCAGCACCTCCCACAGTAACTCCCTGGGAACCCGGTCATACGCCTTCTCCAAGTCCACAAAACACATGTAGACCGGATAAGCGTACTCCCAGGCCCCTCCAGGATCCTTGCGAGAGTAAAAAGCTGATCCGTCGTTCCACGACCAGGACGGAATCCGCATTGTTCCTCCTCAATCTGAGGTTCGACAATCGGCCTGACCCTCCTTTCGAGTACCTTAGAGGACACTTTCCCGGGGAGGCTGAGTAGTGTGATGCCTCTGTAATTGGCACACACCCTCTGATCCCCCTTTTTAAAAAGGTGAACCACCACCCCGGTCTGCCACTCCTTCGGTACTGTTTCCGACTTCCACGCAATGTTGATGAGACGTGTCAACCATGACAGTCCCTCAACACCCAGAGCCTTCAGCATTTCTGGGCGGATCTCATCCACCCCCGGGGCTTTGCCACTGTGGAGTTGTTTGACGACCTCAGTGACCTCCCCCCGGGAGATTGGTGATTGGATAAAAGAAATGTAGAAGATCTAAATATATCTTTGAATAAATCCGGCAAAGATGTGAAATAGATATAAAGATGTTTTCCAAAAATTATAAAATGACAAAATAATTCAGACGGTGAAAACGGACGAGAGTAAAAGTGAATACATTTTAAAGCAGGAGAAAGTGTGCAGAGAGGAGGAGGAGAGGAAGAGAGGAGGAGAGGAGGAAGAGAGGAGGAGAGGAAGAAGAGAGGAAGAGAGGAGGAAGAGAGGAAGAGAGGAGGAGAGGAGGTAGAGAGGAAGAGAGGAAGAGAGGAGGAAGAGAGGAGGAAGAGAGGAAGAGAGGAGGAAGAGAGGAGGAAGAGAGGAAGAGAGGAGGAAGAGAGGAAGAGAGGAGGAGGAGAGGAGGAAGAGAGGAAGAGAGGAAGAGAGGAGGAAGAGAGGAAGAGAGGAAGAGAGGAGGAAGAGAGGAAGAGAGGAGGAAGAGAGGAAGAGAGGAGGAAGAGAGGAAGAGAGGAAGAGAGGAGGAGGAGAGGAGGAAGAGAGGAAGAGAGGAGGAAGAGAGGAAGAGATGAAGAGAGGAGGAAGAGAGGAGGAGAGGAGGAAGAGAGGAGGAAGAGAGGAGGAGAGGAGGAAGAGAGGAATAGAGGAAGAGAGGAGGAAGAGAGGAAGAGAGGAGGAAGAGAGGAGGAGGAGAGGAGGAAGAGAGGAAGAGAGGAGGAAGAGAGGAGGAAGAGAGGAGGAAGAGAGGAAGAAGAGAGGAAGAGAGGAAGAGAGGAAGAGGAAGAAGAGAGGAAGACAGGAAGAGGAAGAAGAGAGGAAGATACACTGAGACACATGGAGAGACATGGAGACACATGGAGACACATGGAGACACATGTAGATACATGGAGACATGGAGAGACATGGAGACACATGGAGAGACATGGAGAGACATGGAGACATGGAGAGACATGGAGACACATGGAGAGACATGGAGAGACATGGAGACATGGAGAGACATGGAGACACATGGAGACACATGGAGAGACATGGAGAGACATGGAGACACATGGAGAGACATGGGGAGACATGGAGACACATGGAGATACACGGAGACATGGAGACACATGGAGAGACATGGAGACACATGGAGAGACATGGAGACACATGGAGATACATGGAGACATGGAGAAACATGGAGACACATGGAGAGACATGGAGACACGTGGAGATACACAGAGACATGGGGAGATATGGAGAGACATGGAGAGACATGGAGAGAAATGGAGACACATGGAGACACATGGAGAGACATGGAGAGACATGGAGACACATGGAGAGACATGGAGAGACATGGAGATACACAGAGACATGGAGAGACATGGAGACACATGGAGACACATGGAGAGACATGGAGACACATGGAGAGACATGGAGATACACGGAGACATGGAGACACATGGAGAGACATGGAGAGACATGGGGAGACATGGAGAGACATGGAGACATGGAGAGACATGGAGACATGGAGACACATGGAGATACACGGAGACACATGGAGAGACATGGAGACACATGGAGAGACATGGAGACACATGGAGATACATGGAGACATGGAGAGACATGGAGAGACATGGAGACACATGGAGAGACATGGAGAGACATGGAGAGACATGGAGACATGGAGACACATGGAGACACATGGAGAGACATGGAGAGACATGGAGAGACATGGAGACACATGGAGATACACGGAGACACACGGAGAGACATGGAGACACATGGAGACACATGTAGATACATGGAGACATGGAGACACATGGAGAGACATGGAGACATGGAGAGACATGGAGACACATGGAGACACATGGAGAGACATGGAGACACATGGAGAGACATGGAGATACACGGAGACATGGAGACACATGGAGAGACATGGGGAGACATGGAGACACATGGAGATACACGGAGACATGGAGAGACATGGAGACACATGGAGAGACATGGAGACACATGGAGAGACATGGAGACATGGAGAAACATGGAGAGACATGGAGACACGTGGAGATACACGGAGACATGGGGAGATATGGAGAGACATGGAGAGACATGGAGAGAAATGGAGACACATGGAGACACATGGAGAGACATGGAGAGACATGGAGACACATGGAGAGACATGGAGACACATGGAGATACATGGAGATACACGGAGACATGGAGAGACATGGAGACACATGGAGAGACATGGAGACACATGGAGATAAATGGAGAGACATGGAGACACATGGAGAGACATGGAGATACATGGAGAGACATGGAGACATATGGAGAGACATGGAGACACATGGATAGACATGGAGAGACATGGAGACACATGGAGATACATGGAGAGACATGGAGAGACATGGAGAGACATGGAGACACATGGAGAGACATGGAGAGACATGGAGACACATGGAGAGACATGGAGAGACATGGAGAGACATGGAGACACATGGAGACACATGGAGACACATGGAGACACATGGAGAGACATGGAGACACATGGAGACACATGGAGACATGGAGACACATGGAGATACATGGAGAGACATGGAGACACATGGAGAGACATGGAGACATGGAGAGACATGGAGACACATGGAGATACATGGAGACACATAGAGATACATGGAGATACATGGAGAGACATGGAGACACATGGAGACATGGAGAGACATCAAAATACATGGAGATACATCAAAATACATGGAGATACATCAAAATACATCAACATACATCAAAATACATGGAGATACATCAAAATACATGAAGAGAGAAGTTTAGAAATACTGCCTTTTAGAGAGAGTACTCAGATCTTGTTCTTGAGTAAAAGTAGAAGTACTCAGATCTTGTTCTTGAGTAAAAGTAGAAGTACTCAGATCTTGTTCTTGAGTAAAAGTAGAAGTACTCAGATCTTGTTCTTGAGTAAAAGTAGAAGTACTCAGATCTTGTACTTGAGCAAAAGTAGAAGTACTCAGATCTTGTACTTGAGTCAAAGTAGAAGTACTCTGATCTTGTTCTTGAGTAAAAGTAGAAGTACTCATATCTTGTACTTTAGTAAAAGTAGAAGTACTCAGATCTTGTCCTTGAGTAAAAGTAGAAGTACTCAGATCTTGTAGTAAAAGTAGAAGTACCAGAGTGTAGGCATACTTACAGTAACAATCCTGCATTCAAAATGTTACTCAAGTAAAAGTAGAGAAGTATTCTCATCAGAATATAGTGAAAGTACCAAGAGTATTCATTGTGCAGAAAATAGTGTTTGCATGTATACATATTAGTACACAGTAATATTACAGTCTGCAGGATTCATGGTTTGATAAACCCTGACCTCTGGTGGTGCAGAAGTGAACTACAGCAGATTTCTACATTTAAAAAAAGTTATTTATTTTCTAATACAAAAATCAACTTGTATTTATTTAGGAATTATTTATGTATTTTTGTTTATAATTCAGCAATAATTATATCACAATTGCTGTTGTGTTGTTTCTTTCTATATTTATAATATGTTCCTTTAAAAAAAATAACATCTGTTTTATATTTGGTCATTTTGTCAAGAATTCAAAGACATCAAATATTTAATCCTATAACAACTTCCTGAATGTGGAGCAAACACCAAGCTGTAGTTATTGATTACTGAGGGGTTTATTTATGACTTTCCTGAAGGACATAAGACTTTATTCTTGGTGTGTTTGTTGGATCAGTTCTTCCTGAAGCGGGTCAGGATCGGGACGAGCGCCTCCAGAAGCGACTTCAACTCCGCCTCAGATTTAGCTCCTGAACAACACAAGAAGGATTCATAGAGAATATCTCACAGAGAAACCTGACACACAAAACCAGGGAACAGTTCTAAATATAAGCGGTTCTGACGAGTGCTCAGCCACCGAAATAAACCCAAAATAGTTTGCACTTTTTCCCACGAAAGGAATATAGAATCTAAACAGCTCTCTACTTTAATATTTAGTTTTTTGTATATTCTATCTAAATGTTAAATTGTTTCTTTTATCATGAGAAAGTTCTTCTATGGTCTGTAACCTCCTACGTGACCCCCAAAGGCTTTGAAACAGATGCTTCTTCTTCTATGGTTCTGCTGTTCGTTACCGGTCACAGTAATCTTCCCCGTTACAAAGATGGAGACGGAGATCCCAGGAAAACCCCTGAAGAAGAGTCCGGGAAACAGCTCCGGTTCATAGCTGAGGAGAGAAACACAAACACACTTAACCTGTTAGGCCCCAAGCCTGTTGTTCAGGTCTCAGGCTCCAAAATGACATTCCCAGAACAAATGACCATATCTTCTAAAAGGGTTAAATTAATAATCTGTTTTCTCAAAGTAATGATAAACCTGTGAGTTGGATGTAGAAGAGTCAGAATCAATATAGATGTTTTTTATTTTAAAGAAAATTCAGATTGAACACAGTAAAAAACTGTAAATTATAGTGTCCGTCCAAAGATTATTTTGTACTTATAGTGAAAACTACCCTTGGATGATGGGTTAGTAGACTAAAAGCTTTAGGAATCCAAAGGACAACATATAATAAGTACCCTGTATCAAGATTGATGCAAAACAAGTGATATTTGACCTTAAAAACCTCTTCTGGGGCCATTTGGGTGGGTTTTCCTTATCTCTGGCCCCCTTGCTCGATTTTGACATGTGACATCTCTTCCTGACCGTTAGAGCCAATAGAATCGAAGGGAAATCGTCCCGCACACACTCATGTTAAAAAAAAGGTAGCGTCTTCGCACATGCAAGCTTTCAGCAGAGGGGAGAAATATCCCTGCTCTGATATCTGGAAACGGAAAAGCAGTTTTATTGCTTATGGATTATCAGAACATTTCAAAGGGGACGGAGTCACATTGGATATTAACCTATGGATTAACTACAGCATCGTTGTTATCGTTTTAATGCCATTGAAGACCAGTTTTGACCAGAGAAAACCAAGGTAAACCATGTTAGCGTTTTTGGCTACCTAGCGCCACATGTGTTGATGTAGGTTTTTGTTGTTTTCTCCCCGAAGTTGTAATCTGTCAGTGTTGAGGTGGGCACCGTTAGATTCTGTGTCTCCTTACGATCATAAACGATGTGTTGGATGTGCAGCTAGGATAAGTAATAAGGGAGCTAGGAGTGATTTTCGGTGCAGTAATAGGTTAGCATTTTTCGCTCGAGGCTAATTCAGAGGGTCACTGTTAGCATTTTTGAGTTTTTAAAAAAAAAAAAAATGAAAAAGATCAGTTAAATTAGTGTTTTTCCGTTATATGGATATAAAACATTCATAGTTTATTAAATATGAAGGTTCCTTAAACGTTGTTTCCTGCAAATGATGCAATTTCAGCCCAGTAACTGGGTCCGTGGGGCTTAAGAGGTTTTAAAGGTCCCCTATTATCCTCTTCTTCATCACTATATCACAGGTCTTAGATATATTCAGAGCCTGTCTCTGATTGGCTGAAACACCAAACAGATCATTGCAGCATCCCATAATCCCCTCTGTTTCACCCCTGTTTCCGAAGTGCTGATTCTCTGTCTGTTACTTTAGATCAGGAGTGGGGAACCTCCGGCCTCCGGGCCGTATACGGACCGCGAGACCATTTTATACGGTCCTCGAAGGTAATTTATAAACACACGCAAAAAATAAAAAAATTAAAGAAATCTAGACCGCAAAAAAATTAAACAAGCAAGTGCCTGTTTTTCGTGTTCAAGGTCAGGGTCCTTGAACACAACACGAGCCCAACGTGTCATCACGTGGTATATGTCTCGTCTGACAGGGGTACAGTTCTGCCTGAGAGCACCAGAACGTCGCTCCGGCACTTCAGAAATTGCAGTACCGATAAGGTATGCTGCAGTTTTTGCGTGGCTGTGTCTTTAGTTGAAAGCCCAGTGGCGATCTGTTCATCTGTCATACTGATCATACAGTCAGGGACGTGGGAAGGGGGGGGGGGGGGGGGGGGGGGGGGCTGAGGGGACTGCAGCACCCCCATCTGTTGGCGGAGAGTTGTAACTGCAACGCCAAAAAGTTCACTAAACAAATCAATACAAAAGTTTTATTTTTAGTTACTATGTTTGAGTTAGCATTTCAGTGTAAGCAGTCTCTAATGCGGTGAGCTTCTGCTATAGAAAAGAAGCTGGTCAGTGCAGACAAGATCAGGGATGGGAGTTTTGTGAAAGCACGGTTTAACAACTGGCGAAAGGCAGGGGAAACATTTAGGGAGCATCAACACACAGGCCGTCAACAAACTGGCAGCATTAAAACGACACAGAGGAATGCACTGCTCTCACAAGCTGTTGCTAAAGACCAAATGACTGCATTTAATATGACGTTATTATACAGGGCCGGGCCCCCCCCTCCCTACACGCAGATCACGCAGACCCTCGCGGATGGGGCCTCATTTTGCGGAGGGAACCTCCTCTGAAGCGCAAACGCGGCGCTCCTACAGTGTAGCGCGCCAGAGTTTCGCCGCTGCGAGGCTCCACTAGCACCCCTCCCTCCAACCGCACCCGCACGCCGCACCCCCAACTCTGACTGACTTCCCGCGTCCCTGAGTCAATAACTGTGTTGTTATTAGCATCTGGTTAGCTAGCTATGCTAACGGATATAAGAAGCTTTTTCTCCAACCAGTGAGGTAAAGGCACATCTTCATATGATCATTATAGTTATAAAAACACAAGAGAATAAAGTAAACAGGTATAAAATACTATATGACAGTAACAACAAGTTGTTATTAATAAACAAGAATACAGTTTGAAAGGAGAGTGATTTGTAAAATATCCATAAATATATAATATATATAAAACTTGATTTGATTTGATAAAGATATCCATAAAGAAAAATAAAATCTGCTTCCAGTTGTGTTTCATCTGAGAGATGCATAGATCTCCTCATGTTGCTCTCTAAGTGCACCAGATTGATGCTTTAACTTCAACATTTAAAGAAAATCTTCCGGACCCCCCTTGAGGAGGTTAGGTCCCCCCCCCCACACACTTAAATCATCACATCTTGTGTCCATATCTTTCTGTTGTGGTGGTCA
>CM053248.1:43731170-43757106 GCA_028583405.1 Pogonophryne albipinna
GTGTGTGTGTGTGTGTGTGTGTACCTGTGTCATGTGCTGCACGTTCCACAGTTGTCTCGCGATGATCTTGAGGTCCAGAGAGCAGCCGAGCTTCACTGAAGCCCAAACGTTCCTGCACACAAACACCGGACTCTCTCAACTGCCCCTGAACGCACCACGACCACAGGCGATACATGAAGGTGTGTTCAAAGACTCACTGAAGCTGTGGGACGAGCTTTAGAGGCGGGGTCACAGGGGAAACACCCTGGATCTCTCCCGGGGGATTCTGGGAGTTGTAGTCCAGACTGCTGCTGCTCTCTGGAGACAGACAGTTCTATTTCGTATATGGCTTCGCCCTCTAAGGCTATCGCTATTGGGTAATCCCTCTGCGCCCCGCGCAGCACTGAAACACTTGTAGTCCACGCCCACCCGCCAGGTGGGCCCCACCCTCGGGCCTCCTTCCGGTATAAATAGGAAGGGAGCCCGGCAATCTGCTCCCTCTTTTCTTCAGCAACCGGCAGTAACTGAAGCACAAGAAAAGCAAATCATGAGCAATGATAGTGTCCGCGAGTGTCCCTCGTGCAAAACGGGATACATCATGAGCTACGATTTGCATCCAATATGCGAATCCTGCCTGGGGCCAGAGCACGCGGACGCGGCTCTCAGCCAGCAGGTCGCATGTTCACATTGTGTTCGTCTCCCAGCATCCGACAGGAAGCGAAGGGCGGACGCCCTAGCTGCTGCGGGTGAGGAGGACGACTGGCCCATCCAGAACAGGGGTGGCAGCCTGTTTCTGGAGGTGAGTGAGGGGCGGGAGTCGGACGACTCCTACCCCGGCTCCCTCCATGGCTCGCAATGCGGCTCTCCCCTTCCCCCTCTTCCCCGGATGGGGGAGACGGGGTCGGAGCGAGAGTCAGAGGTGGCGGCCGAGCATGCGGTCCCCTTCTCCGTGGCCACGGCGCTAACGGCGTTGGGTGGCATTATGCTGGAGCTGCCGGAGATCATCGGCAAAGCAGCAGCATGCAAAGGTCTCCCCGTTCCCCCAGGACGGGAGAGGGTGGCTCTGGACGACATGGCCGGAGTGTTTTCCCGGGTTCAGACGGGCAGGAGTGACCCGATCTGGCCGCGCTTCCCCGCCATTAGGAGGTACCAGGAGGGGGCAGCGGTGAACCTGAGGGCTCCGGTGGCCTCCTTTGTTCCCTTCACTAGGGTGGAGGGATTCACAGAGGAGGGTTTTCCAAACACCCCCGCTCTGCAGCCGAGCTTGACGGCGTTCTTTGGGGTTAGGCAGGCCAACTTGATCGCCGGACGGCGCCCTATGTTGGCCTCCCCCGAGGACCAGTATGTCGCCCGCCAGGCTGACCGGGCGCACCAATGTGCGTTTCAGGCGTCGGCAGCGGCAAACAACATCGCGTTGCTGGCCAACTCGGTGGTTACGCTGGTGGAGCGGTCCACCACCGTGGCACCAGAGGAGGCGGAGGAGATCGGCAAGGCGGCCAGCACGGCACTCACGCTGTGCGCAGCCGTGGCTGTCTCCCAGGCGAGGATCGCAGCATGGATGACGCAGATCCAGCGCCACCTCTGGCTGCAACAGGCGGCTGTTACAGAGCCAGGAAGGTCTTGCTGGACGCTCCTATCAGCCCGGACGGGCTGTTCGGACCCCAGTTTCTAGCCATGGTCGAGTCCATGAAAGCGGCAGCGGAGCAGGCGGATGATATCCGCCAGCACGTCGACTGGCTCCAGCCTGCGGCACCAGCGGCAGCAGCAGCAGCGGCCAACCCGGCTGCAGCGACAGGCAGAGAGACGCTCACAGCAACCGCAGCCGAGGCGTCAGACTCGTCCGTCGGCGGCGGCAGGGGCACCATCCCGCGCCTCCGCCCCCCCACCAGCAGAGAGGGGGGGTCAAAAGGGAGTGAGGTACTCCCGTTCGTCGTCTGCTCCACGAGAGCCGCCGAGGAAACAGAGCCGGCCTTGACGGGTGGGGAGGGAGTGTGAGGGAAATAAAAGAAGCTTATTTCCCAACATGTTGTCTGAATCATCAGTTTCACCATCAGAGCAATGTATACTCCCGGCGAATTTAACAGAGGGGCTCGCAGAACGCAGCAGCCGTTGTATGCGAGGAGTATGGAGACTCAGACCTGTGTCACGCACACTGGCGCCTCAGTGGGATTTGGCTTTGTGCACTAAAGCAAAGCCCCATTTGAACCTGATCAGGTTCCCCTTAAACTGTGTTCAGCCAAAGTAGTACTGCTGTTGGCTCTATCAGAGAAAAGGGTGAGTGATTTGTCTGCTCTCTCTGTGGCTCCGTCAGCTCTCCGGATCCAAGGAGATGGCAGTTCAGCTGTTTTACGCCCTAACCCGGCTTCATGCCTAAGGTCATCACAACCCTTTGGTCAAGAGTGATCACCCTGGCTGGCTTCTTCCTCCTCCTTACAGGTCGGAGGAAGAAGCCACGTCTCATCTCCTCTGTCCTGTGCGCGCGCTGTCTTGCTATGTGGCGCGCACGGCGGCCTGGCGCCGTTCTCAGCGCCTGTTTGTGCACTATATAGAGAGCGCTCGATCGGGCAACCTCTGTCTGCACAAACGGCTGTCACACTGGCTGTGTGAGGCTGTGTCGCAGGCATATGTCTCCTCTGGGGTGGAGCCCCCGGAGAACATTAATGCGCACTCCACCAGAGGAATTTCCTCCTCCACGGCTTTGCACGGAGGAAGGTCAGTGGAAGATATTTGCACGGCTGCATCTTGGTCTTCCCCCTGTTCATATATTCATTTTTATTTGAGGGATGTCCCCCTTTCCTCTCTGACACACCCTGTACTGGGTGTCCTGTCGGAGTGAGTGACGTCAGGGACCCAGCGGTGCGCCTCTCTCCTGCCTCTCGGCACACAGAGAGCGGCCCCTTTTCCCCTCGTATGAGAGGGATGTTCCCTTTACTCTGACACACTTCGTACGGAGTGCCTGATCAGAGTGAGTGACGTCAGGGATCCAGCTGAGCGCTCTCCTACCTGTCTAACACGGAGAGACAGCGGCTGTTCCCCCTCTATGATCGCAGGACAAGGTGGGACCTTCGTCTCTACTTTCTCACAGCGGCCGGTATGTGTTGTTCCCAGCCTTCACCCCGTCGGGAAGATAGGCATGTTTTGCTATGTTCCAGGGACGGTGATGCTCCATTACGCATGGCACAACAGGCAGGGGGGTGTTATTGAGCAGGTGTGTTTGTGCTTCTAGTGCCGGACGGACCAGTGGGGCGCAGACTACATCATGCTTCGCCCTTAACCCAATAGCGATAGCCTTAGAGGGCGAAGCCATATACGAAATAGAACTGAGGTTACCTACTGTAACCCAGCTTCTATGAGTAAATGGCGCAGCCCTCTAAGCGCTGGGCCCCACTGGCTCTACGAATAGCTGAAGAAAAGTTATATTGTATGGGAGCAGATTGCCGGGCTCCCTTCCTATTTATACCGGAAGGAAGCCCGAGGGTGGGGCCCACCTGGCGGGTGGGCGTGGACTACAAGTGTTTCAGTGCTGCGCGGGGGCGCAGAGGGATAACCCAATAGCGATAGCCTTAGAGGGCTGCGCCATTTACTCATAGAAGCTGGGTTACAGTAGGTAACCCCAGTTTTAGAAACAGAGCAACTGGTGTTGTTGTTGTTGTTGTTGTTGTTGTTGTGTTTGTATCTACCTGTGTGTTCCTCCTGCAGTTTGAGAAGCTCCTCCTTCTGCTTCCAGGAGTCCTGTTACAGCGACAGTGAGCATCCTTCATCTATCAAAAGTTCTTATTTACAAGACAACTGTTATATACATTTAATTTTATAATTTGTATTATTGTGAAATTTCCAAACACTTTTTTATTATTATTATTATTATTATTTATGGTGCTATTTTTTGTTATGATTTTCATGAATTATTATAATAAATATTGTTATTGTTATAAATACTAAATATGTGTTTGTACTTTATTAGGATTATTTTTTTAATATATTTAAATGTTTCTAACTTCCAGTTTCTGAGCGATTTATCTTCTAATGACATTTTGAGTTGTGAATGAATTGCTTGTCCTTTAATAAACATGATTGATATTCTACTGATTCTCAGTATGAGGTGTTTCTGTCGTGTTCCTGCCTGATGTGTGTCTGTCGTGTTTCTGTCGTGTTTCTGTCGTGTTCCTGCCTGATGTGTGTCTGTCGTGTTTCTGTCGTGTTTCTGTCGTGTTCCTGCCTGATGTGTTTCTGTCGTGTTTCTGTCGTGTTCCTGCCTGATGTGTTTCTGTCGTGTTCCTGCCTGATGTGTTTCTGTCGTGTGTCTGTCGTGTTTCTGTCGTGTTTCTGTCGTGTTTCTGTCGTGTTTCTGCCTGATGTGTGTCTGTCGTGTTCCTGTCGTGTTTCTGTCGTGTTCCTGCCTGATGTGTGTCTGTCGTGTTTCTGTCGTGTTTCTGTCGTGTTCCTGCCTGATGTGTTTCTGCCTGATGTGTGTCTGTCGTGTTCCTGCCTGATGTGTTTCTGTCGTGTGTCTGTCGTGTTTCTGTCGTGTTTCTGTCGTGTTTCTGTCGTGTTTCTGCCTGATGTGTGTCTGTCGTGTTCCTGTCGTGTTTCTGTCGTGTTCCTGCCTGATGTGTGTCTGTCGTGTTTCTGTCGTGTTTCTGTCGTGTTCCTGCCTGATGTGTTTCTGCCTGATGTGTTTCTGTCGTGTTCCTGCCTGATGTGTTTCTGTCGTGTTCCTGCCTGATGTGTGTCTGTCGTGTTCCTGTCGTGTTTCTGTCGTGTTCCTGCCTGATGTGTTTCTGTCGTGTTCCTGTCGTGTTCCTGCCTGATGTGTGTCTGTCGTGTTTCTGTCGTGTTCCTGCCTGATGTGTTTCTGTCGTGTTTCTGTCGTGTTCCTGCCTGATGTGTGTCTGTCGTGTTCCTGTCGTGTTTCTGTCGTGTTCCTGCCTGATGTGTGTCTGTCGTGTTCCTGTCGTGTTTCTGTCGTGTTCCTGCCTGATGTGTGTCTGTCGTGTTTCTGTCGTGTTCCTGCCTGATGTGTGTCTGTCGTGTTTCTGTCGTGTTCCTGTCGTGTTCCTGCCTGATGTGTTTCTGTCGTGTTCCTGTCGTGTTTCTGTCGTGTTCCTGCCTGATGTGTTTCTGTCGTGTTCCTGTCGTGTTCCTGCCTGATGTGTGTCTGTCGTGTTTCTGTCGTGTTCCTGCCTGATGTGTTTCTGTCGTGTTTCTGTCGTGTTCCTGCCTGATGTGTGTCTGTCGTGTTCCTGTCGTGTTTCTGTCGTGTTCCTGCCTGATGTGTGTCTGTCGTGTTCCTGTCGTGTTTCTGTCGTGTTCCTGCCTGATGTGTTTCTGTCGTGTTCCTGTCGTGTTCCTGCCTGATGTGTGTCTGTCGTGTTTCTGTCGTGTTCCTGTCGTGTTCCTGCCTGATGTGTGTCTGTCGTGTTTCTGTCGTGTTTCTGTCGTGTTCCTGCCTGATGTGTTTCTGCCTGATGTGTTTCTGTCGTGTTCCTGCCTGATGTGTTTCTGTCGTGTTCCTGCCTGATGTGTGTCTGTCGTGTTTCTGTCGTGTTCCTGTCGTGTTCCTGCCTGATGTGTGTCTGTCGTGTTCCTGTCGTGTTCCTGCCTGATGTGTTTCTGTCGTGTTCCTGCCTGATGTGTGTCTGTCGTGTTCCTGTCGTGTTTCTGCCTGATGTGTTTCTGTCGTGTTCCTGCCTGATGTGTGTCTGTCGTGTTTCTGTCGTGTTCCTGCCTGATGTGTTTCTGTCGTGTTTCTGTCGTGTTCCTGCCTGATGTGTTTCTGTCGTGTTTCTGTCGTGTTCCTGCCTGATGTGTTTCTGTCGTGTTCCTGCCTGATGTGTTTCTGTCGTGTTTCTGTCGTGTTCCTGCCTGATGTGTTTCTGTCGTGTTCCTGCCTGATGTGTTTCTGTCGTGTTCCTGCCTGATGTGTGTCTGTCGTGTTTCTGTCGTGTTCCTGTCGTGTTCCTGCCTGATGTGTGTCTGTCGTGTTCCTGTCGTGTTCCTGCCTGATGTGTTTCTGTCGTGTTCCTGCCTGATGTGTGTCTGTCGTGTTCCTGTCGTGTTTCTGCCTGATGTGTTTCTGTCGTGTTCCTGCCTGATGTGTGTCTGTCGTGTTTCTGTCGTGTTCCTGCCTGATGTGTTTCTGTCGTGTTTCTGTCGTGTTCCTGCCTGATGTGTTTCTGTCGTGTTTCTGTCGTGTTCCTGCCTGATGTGTTTCTGTCGTGTTCCTGCCTGATGTGTTTCTGTCGTGTTTCTGTCGTGTTCCTGCCTGATGTGTTTCTGTCGTGTTCCTGCCTGATGTGTGTCTGTCGTGTTTCTGTCGTGTTCCTGCCTGATGTGTTTCTGTCGTGTTCCTGCCTGATGTGTGTCTGTCGTGTTCCTGCCTGATGTGTTCCTGCCTGATGTGTTTCTGTCGTGTTTCTGTCGTGTTCCTGCCTGATGTGTTTCTGTCGTGTTCCTGCCTGATGTGTTTCTGTCGTGTTCCTGCCTGATGTGTGTCTGTCGTGTTCCTGCCTGATGTGTGTCTGTCGTGTTCCTGCCTGATGTGTTTCTGTCGTGTTCCTGCCTGATGTGTTTCTGTCGTGTTCCTGCCTGATGTGTGTCTGTCGTGTTCCTGCCTGATGTGTGTCTGTCGTGTTTCTGTCGTGTTCCTGCCTGATGTGTGTCTGTCGTGTTTCTGTCGTGTTCCTGCCTGATGTGTGTCTGTCGTGTTCCTGCCTGATGTGTTTCTGTCGTGTTCCTGCCTGATGTGTTTCTGTCGTGTTCCTGCCTGATGTGTTTCTGTCGTGTTCCTGCCTGATGTGTTTCTGTCGTGTTCCTGCCTGATGTGTTTCTGTCGTGTTCCTGCCTGATGTGTGTCTGTCGTGTTCCTGCCTGATGTGTTTCTGTCGTGTTCCTGCCTGATGTGTGTCTGTTGTGTTTCTGTACTCACAGCTGAAATGTATTGATCGAAGAAACGCTCCAGCATCGATTCCTCCATGAGTTCCACGAGTGAAGTTAGAAAGTGATATCCGATCAGCTGACTCAATACTAATGTTTGTTTACCTTCAAACAGACAGGGTTGCTAGAGGTAAACAACAACATGGACATGATGTTGTTTATTCTCAAAGTAATCTTTGATCCATTGAATAGAAAGCAATTGGGAAAATAATTTAAAACATGTTTTAAAGAGAAGAATACTGCTTAATTAATATTCTAAGAAACAAACATATACTTTGAATTAAATAAAGACATTTATGACAAAACATGTAATAAAAAAATGCTTGTAATTGTAAATTATTTGTATTATGTGTGTGTCTCGTGTGTGTGTGTGTGTGTGTGTGTGTGTGTGTGTGTGTGTGTGTGTCTCAGGTGTGTGTCTCAAGTGTGTGTGTTGTGTGTCTCGTGTGTGTCAGGTGTGTGTGTGTGTGTGTGGCAGGTGTGTGTGTGTGTGTCAGGTTTGTGTGTGTGTCAGGTGTGTGTGTGTCTTGTGTGTGTGTGTGTTGTGTGTGTCAGGTGTGTGTGTTGTGTGTCTCAGGTGTGTGTGTTGTGTGTCTCAGGTGTGTGTCTCGTGTGTGTCAGGTGTGTGTGTTGTGTGTGTCAGGTGTGTGTGTGTGTGTGTTTTAAAAATGCTTCTGATTGTAAATTACTTTTCTTATTTTTTTATTTTCACATTTAATTATTTACTTATTAATAATGTTTTCTTTATTCTCTTTTTATTTACAAATGTTGTTCAAATATACTCCATCTCTCCGCTTTAGCGCCCCCTGCTGGTGGCGACACTCACAGCATGCAGTTCTTCATTCAGATATATATACAAGTATATCTATTTGTTCTTTTATAAACATGTTTTTTATTCATGCAACATTTCATTTACTAATTTGAAATATATTTTATTATACTTTTCTCATATAGTTATCTTTCTTTAGCGGGTTTTTGATTTGTATTTATTCATCATTTAAAGTGTTTTTCAGCTGATTCACGAGCTGTTTTAGAAGGAGGGGACTTTTCTCTGGAATATTTGATCCAAAACATCAAATGTGGGTTAATACAATCAAGTGTGTGTGTGTGTGTGTGCGTGTGTGTGCGTGTGTTATTCTTGCTGCAGATGTGTATCCTGTGGAAACACAAACAGCCTCTTCCTGTCTCCTCATCTCCCTCTGACATCAGGACGCTTTTATTTATCGTACAAACAGAAACAAGAAACCCCCAAAACTACAAGAAGTATTTTCTTCATATTCCTTTTTCACTTGGCATTTTCTTTCCTCCTCTCAGTATTAAAGTATTTCCCGGTACATAGAGTGTGTGTTGGTACAGTATTGAGGGTGCAGAGTGCAGTGATGTAAAGTAACTAAGTACATTTACTCAAATACTGTACTACATGTATGAGTGCTTCTTTGTAGAAAAATACTTCTTAATACTTCTACTTTTACTCAGGTACAATATATGAGTACTTCTACTTTTAGTCAAGTACAAGATCTGAGTACTTCTACTTTTAGTCAAGTACAAGATCTGAATACTTCTACTTTTACTCAAGTACAATATATGAGTACTTCTACTTTTAGTCAAGTACCAGATCTGAGTACTTCTACTTTTACTCAAGTACAAGACCCACTTCTACTTTTGATCCTCTGGCAGAGTGTGTGTCAGTACAGTATTGAGCCTCTCCCAGATGTGTGTGTGTGTGTGTGTGTGTGTGTGTGTGTCTCAGGTGTGTGTCTCAAGTGTGTGTGTTGTGTGTCTCGTGTGTGTCAGGTGTGTGTGTGTGTGTGTGGCAGGTGTGTGTGTGTGTGTCAGGTTTGTGTGTGTGTCAGGTGTGTGTGTGTCTTGTGTGTGTGTGTCAGGTGTGTGTGTTGTGTGTCTCAGGTGTGTGTGTTGTGTGTCTCAGGTGTGTGTCAGGTGTGTGTGTTGTGTGTGTCAGGTGTGTGTGTGTTTTAAAAATGCTTCTGATTGTAAATTACTTTTCTTATTTTTTTATTTTCACATTTAATTATTTACTTATTAATAATGTTTTCTTTATTCTCTTTTTATTTACAAATGTTGTTCAAATATACTCCATCTCTCCGCTTTAGCGCCCCCTGCTGGTGGCGACACTCACAGCATGCAGTCCTTCATTCAGATATATATACAAGTATATCTATTTGTTCTTTTATAAACATGTTTTTTATTCATGCAACATTTCATTTACTAATTTGAAATATATTTTATTATACTTTTCTCATATAGTTATCTTTCTTTAGCGGGTTTTTGATTTGTATTTATTCATCATTTAAAGTGTTTTTCAGCTGATTCACGAGCTGTTTTAGAAGGAGGGGACTTTTCTCTGGAATATTTGATCCAAAACATCAAATGTGGGTTAATACAATCAAGTGTGTGTGTGTGCGTGCGTGTGCGTGTGTGTGCGTGCGTGTGTGTGTGCGTGTGTGTGTGTGTTATTCTTGCTGCAGATGTGTATCCTGTGGAAACACAAACAGCCTCTTCCTGTCTCCTCATCTCCCTCTGACATCAGGACGCTTTTATTTATCGTACAAACAGAAACAAGAAACCCCCAAAACTACAAGAAGTATTTTCTTCATATTCCTTTTTCACTTGGCATTTTCTTTCCTCCTCTCAGTATTAAAGTATTTCCCGGTACATAGAGTGTGTGTTGGTACAGTATTGAGGGTGCAGAGTGCAGTGATGTAAAGTAACTAAGTACATTTACTCAAATACTGTACTACATGTATGAGTGCTTCTTTGTAGAAAAATACTTCTTAATACTTCTACTTTTACTCAGGTACAATATATGAGTACTTCTACTTTTAGTCAAGTACAAGATCTGAGTACTTCTACTTTTAGTCAAGTACAAGATCTGAATACTTCTACTTTTACTCAAGTACAATATATGAGTACTTCTACTTTTAGTCAAGTACCAGATCTGAGTACTTCTACTTTTACTCAAGTACAAGACCCACTTCTACTTTTGATCCTCTGGCAGAGTGTGTGTCAGTACAGTATTGAGCCTCTCCCAGATGTGTGTGTGTGTGTGTGTGTGTGTGTGTGTGTGTGTGTGTGTGTGTGTGTGTGTGTGTGTGTGTGTGTGTGTGTGTGTGTGTGTGTGTGGGCGGCTCTGCTTGCGGTGTGTCAGTGAAATGTGACTCCCTCTCTTCTCTCTTAGCGGGCGAGCAGATGTTCCTGGAAGAGAAGAGGAAGAAGAGAGGAGATTTCTGCAGAAGAAGAAGGACTCTGAGAAGGTAAACAGAGGTAAACTCCTCTCAAACAGCTGATAGCGGGAGTTAGAGAAAGGTCTGAAGACAGTTTACAGGGTTTTATTTTCGCTGACATGAAGTTTTCTTGAGTTTCTGCGGGTTTTCACTGGTTTTCTCCCACCGGATGTTCCCATTTTTAATGACAGACTAACAATAACATTAGCCACGTGGTAACCTCCTCCGTCACAACTGAGAAGCATTAGGTTATTTAAGTTAAGCTAGTTAGCATTACTGCCTTTTTAAATAACCAATAAATACTGTTAATGTGACTTATTATCATACCACTCAGAGTGTACAGCCTTTCTGCTGGAGATACAGTATAACCAGTATAACCATGGCAACAGCACTACTTAGTTACCAGCTAATGATGAAACCAATGCTAGAAAGCTAAAAACAAACTATCACTTATTATTATGAGCAAGCTAACACACTACAACCAAATATGTTACCAGCTAGCTAACAACTAACTAGATAGTTAACCAACTTATTAACATACTGATGTAATTCTATGTATCTTTTAGCACTTCCATCTTGAGACAAACGTGTCTTGTGATATTAGGCTTTATGAATAAACCTTGATAGGATTTGATTAATGTTGAGGCCAAATACATGCTAACTAACAAGCTAATAAGTAGGCTAATCTACCAGCCAGCTAATTATTTAACAAGGTAATGAAATTAGCTTGAATCCCAAATACTAACAAGCTTTTTCACAAGATAACTAGCTATCCAGATAAGCTAATGTTACTAGCTTATCAATGAGCTAATGTTACTAGCCTATCAACTTAAATAACAAGCTAACTAACTAACTAACTAACTAACTAACTAACTAACTAACTAGTTCATGTTATCTACAAGCTGATCTAACTAGCTTGCCAGGAGCAAATGAACAAATTGTTGTACAAGATAGCTAGCTAACACAATGCTGAAAAGGCTAAACACAAACACAGATATTGTTATAATAAGCATGCTAACCAACTACTAAATATTACTGATATTAGCTGATTTTACTAGCTTGCCAGAAACAAACTAGTAAGCTAATGCTACCTCCTAGATAACCAGCCGACAAACAAGATGATATTACTATTACTGTGTCATGCTACCTAATTAACTAAAAAGAGCACTCCAGCTACTGACTCATTATTTTACAACACAGATTACCAGCCATATAACCCACTGGTTATAATTACCTAAACCTAAGAACACTATAAACAAGGTGATTTTAATGTTATCAGAACTGGAATATGATTTAAATGACATTCCTTCAGTTTTCTGTCCACCTGTAGCTGTTAGCTTTGTGAAACACATGTACTGTGTTTCTGAATGTCAGCTGTTCCTCTCTCTGATCAGAGATGGCAAAAGTACACATCCTTTACTCAAGTAGAAGTACAGATACTCGTGTTTAAAAATACTCTGGTAAAAGTAGAAGTACTGACTAAACTTCTTTACTCGGATCGTGTTCAAATCAATAGGCACGCAATGACTCTAAAGAATAATGATCACGCCACCAAACACACATTCAGACTAAAGGAACCAGCTGTTTGGGAAATGAGAGAAGTAGAAAGTACAGGTATTTGGGTTCAACATGTAAGAAGTAGAAAGTACAGGTATTAGGGTTCAACATGTAAGAAGTAGAAAGTACAGGTATTTGTGTTCAACATGAGAGAAGTAGAAAGTACAGGTATTTGTGTTCAACATGTAAGAAGTAGAAAGTACAGGTATTTGGGTTCAACATGTAAGAAGTAGAAAGTACAGGTATTTGTGTTCAACATGTAAGAAGTAGAAAGTACAGGTATTTGTGTTCAACATGTGAGAAGTAGAAAGTACAGGTATTTGGGTTCAACATGTAAGAAGTAGAAAGTACAGGTATTTGGGTTCAACATGTAAGAAGTAGAAAGTACAGGTATTTGGGTTCAACATGTAAGAAGTAGAAAGTACAGGTATTTGGGTTCAACATGTAAGAAGTAGAAAGTACAGGTATTTGGGTTCAACATGTAAGAAGTAGAAAGTACAGGTATTTGTGTTCAACATGTAAGAAGTAGAAAGTACAGGTATTTGGGTTCAACATGTAAGAAGTAGAAAGTACAGGTATTTGGGTTCAACATGTAAGAAGTAGAAAGTACAGGTATTTGGGTTCAACATGTAAGAAGTAGAAAGTACAGGTATTTGAGTTCAACATGTAAGAAGTAGAAAGTACAGGTATTTGTGTTCAACATGTAAGAAGTAGAAAGTACAGGTATTTGAGTTCAACATGTAAGAAGTAGAAAGTACAGGTATTTGGGTTCAACATGTAAGAAGTAGAAAGTACAGGTATTTGGGTTCAACATGTAAGAAGTAGAAAGTACAGGTATTTGGGTTCAACATGTAAGAAGTAGAAAGTACAGGTATTTGACTTCAACATGTAAGAAGTAGAAAGTACAGGTATTTGTGTTCAACATGTAAGAAGTAGAAAGTACAGGTATTTGTGTTGAACATGTAAGAAGTAGAAAGTACAGGTATTTGTGTTGAACATGTAAGAAGTAGAAAGTACAGGTATTTGTGTTGAACATGTAAGAAGTAGAAAGTACAGGTATTTGTGTTCAACATGTGAGAAGTAGAAAGTACAGGTATTTGAGTTCAACATGTAAGAAGTAGAAAGTAAGAAGTAGAAAGTACAGGTATTTGTGTTGAACATGTAAGAAGTAGAAAGTACAGGTATTTGGGTTCAACATGTAAGAAGTAGAAAGTACAGGTATTTGAGTTCAACATGTAAGAAGTAGAAAGTACAGGTATTTGGGTTAAACATGTAAGAAGTAGAAAGTACAGGTATTTGGGTTCAACATGTGAGAAGTAGAAAGTACAGGTATTTGTGTTCAACATGTGAGAAGTAGAAAGTACAGGTATTTGTGTTCAACATGTAAGAAGTAGAAAGTACAGGTATTTGGGTTCAACATGTGAGAAGTAGAAAGTACAGGTATTTGTGTTCAACATGTGAGAAGTAGAAAGTATAGGTATTTGTGTTCAACATGTGAGAAGTAGAAAGTACAGGTATTTGTGTTCAACATGTAAGAAGTAGAAAGTACAGGTATTTGGGTTCAACATGTGAGAAGTAGAAAGTACAGGTATTAGAGTTCAACATGTAAGAAGTAGAAAGTACAGGTATTTGGGTTAAACATGTAAGAAGTAGAAAGTACAGGTATTTGGGTTAAACATGTGAGAAGTAGAAAGTACAGGTATTTGGGTTCAACATGTGAGAAGTAGAAAGTACAGGTATTTGTGTTCAACATGTGAGAAGTAGAAAGTACAGGTATTTGTGTTCAACATGTAAGAAGTAGAAAGTACAGGTATTTGAGTTCAACATGTGAGAAGTAGAAAGTACAGGTATTAGAGTTCAACATGTGAGAAGTAGAAAGTATAGGTATTTGTGTTCAACATGTGAGAAGTAGAAAGTACAGGTATTTGTGTTCAACATGTAAGAAGTAGAAAGTACAGGTATTTGGGTTCAACATGTGAGAAGTAGAAAGTACAGGTATTAGAGTTCAACATGTGAGAAGTAGAAAGTACAGGTATTTGGGTTCAACACGTGAGAAGTAGAAAGTACAGGTATTTGGGTTCAACATGTAAGAAGTAGAAAGTACAGGTATTTGTGTTCAACATGTAAGAAGTAGAAAGTACAGGTATTTGTGTTCAACATGTAAGAAGTAGAAAGTACAGGTATTTGAGTTCAACATGTGAGAAGTCAAAGTAAAAAGTCTTCAGAAAAATAAGTAGTGGAGTAAAGTACTGATACCAGAAACATGTACTTCAGTACAGTAACAAAGTATTTGTACTCCACTACTGCCCCCCCCCCCTCTCTGATCCAGATATGGCTGAAGATGTCTCTGGACTCTGATAACTCCTGTGTTCTGTTGTCATCGCGAGGCTCCAGGACTTCCTGCGTCTTCCAGAACGAAGAGGAGAAAGATGACATCTCAGGAGTGGGAGAGGAGAGGTAATCAGTCTTTATGATGTGAACATTCATAAACACACCTCCGCGCCATTAAGACTGCAACCACTGCTATTTAGAAACATTCATGGCTATTTCACTTTCACCCTTTGGTTACTAAAACCCTCTATGAACACACAGTTAGAAATACACTACATACAACGTGTTTAGACTGTATGTGTCAGAGGTGTGGACTCGAGTCACATGACTTGGACTCGAGTCAGACTCGAGTCACAAATTTGATGACTTGAGACTCGACTTGACAAAATCACAAAACACTTGCGACTCGACTTGGACTTGAACACCAATGACTCGGGACTTGACTTGGACTTGAGCCTTCTGACTTGAGGTGACTTGATAATTTAATTCAGAGGTCTCCAACACGCCGATCACGAGCTGCCGTTAGAAGAGCAGACTCCCGTCGGGGAGAGCAGAATCTTCAGCCGCTCCTACTCTTGCTGAGAATCCTTGCAGGCAGGGGCGGGTCTTTATTTAGCTGGGCCACCATGCGGCCAATCATATGCGAGGACACACTAGGATCATACCAATATGTGAAAGAAGGGTGGGGGGGACAGCAGGTGTAGTGGTACAGGCCAGCTGCACAGAGCGGCGGGGAGACGGATTTAAATGCAAGAGCGTCGGAAAAAGTCAAGAAATGAGCGAAAACCAAAAAAAGAAGCAGCGTCTGGCTGCTTCTTTTTTTTTTCTACATTTTCGGTAACCACTCAGGATTTACTGTCAGAGGTGGGAGACGTTCAGATCTTGTACTTGAGTACAAAAGTACCAGAGTGTAGGAATACTCGGTTACAATAAAAAGTCCTGCATTCAAAATGTTACAAGTAAAAGTACAAAAGTATTAGCATCAAAATATAGTTAAAGTACCACCTGCAGAGGGATCTAGATGCAGATGTTCTCTATAGAGACCACCTGCAGAGGGATCTAGATGCAGATGTTCTCTATAGAGAACACCTGCAGAGGGACCTAGATGCAGATGTTCTCTATAGAGAACATCTGCATCTAGATCCCTCTGCAGGTGTTCTCTATAGAGACCACCTGCAGAGGGACCTAGATGCAGATGTTCTCTATAGAGAACACCTGCAGAGGGACCTAGATGCAGATGTTCTCTATAGAGAACACCTGCAGAGGGACCTAGATGCAGATGTTCTCTATAGAGAACACCTGCAGAGGGATCTAGATGCAGGTGTTCTCTATGGAGACCACCTGCAGAGGGACCTAGATGCAGGTGGTCTCCATAGAGAACATCTGCAGAGGGATCTAGATGCAGGTGTTCTCTATGGAGACCACCTGCAGAGGGACCTAGATGCAGGTGGTCTCCATAGAGAACACCTGCAGAGGGATCTAGATGCAGGTGTTCTCTATGGAGACCACCTGCAGAGGGACCTAGATGCAGATGTTCTCTATAGAGAACACCTGCAGAGGGATCTAGATGCAGGTGTTCTCTATGGAGACCACCTGCAGAGGGACCTAGATGCAGGTGGTCTCCATAGAGAACACCTGCAGAGGGATCTAGATGCAGGTGTTCTCTATGGAGACCACCTGCAGAGGGATCTAGATGCAGGTGTTCTCTATAGAGACCACCTGCATCTAGATCCCTCTGCAGGTGTTCTCTATAGAGAACACCTGCAGAGGGATCTAGATGCAGGTGTTCTCTATAGAGACCACCTGCAGAGGGATCTAGATGCAGGTGTTCTCTATGGAGACCACCTGCAGAGGGATCTAGATGCAGGTGTTCTCTATAGAGACCACCTGCATCTAGATCCCTCTGCAGGTGTTCTCTATAGAGAACACCTGCAGAGGGATCTAGATGCAGGTGTTCTCTATAGAGACCACCTGCAGAGGGATCTAGATGCAGGTGTTCTCTATAGAGACCACCTGCAGAGGGATCTAGATGCAGGTGTTCTCTATAGAGACCACCTGCAGAGGGATCTAGATGCAGGTGTTCTCTATAGAGACCACCTGCAGAGGGACCTAGATGCAGGTGTTCTCTATAGAGACCACCTGCAGAGGGACCTAGATGCAGGTGTTCTCTATAGAGACCACCTGCAGAGGGATCTAGATGCAGGTGTTCTCTATAGAGACCACCTGCAGAGGGACCTAGATGCAGGTGTTCTCTATAGAGACCACCTGCAGAGGGATCTAGATGCAGGTGTTCTCTATAGAGACCACCTGCAGAGGGACCTAGATGCAGGTGTTCTCTATAGAGACCGCCTGCAGAGGGACCTAGATGCAGATGTTCTCTATAGAGACCACCTGCAGAGGGACCTAGATGCAGATGTTCTCTATAGAGAACACCTGCAGAGGGACCTAGATGCAGATGTTCTCTATAGAGAACATCTGCATCTAGATCCCTCTGCAGGTGTTCTCTATAGAGACCACCTGCAGAGGGACCTAGATGCAGATGTTCTCTATAGAGAACACCTGCAGAGGGACCTAGATGCAGATGTTCTCTATAGAGAACACCTGCAGAGGGACCTAGATGCAGATGTTCTCTATAGAGAACACCTGCAGAGGGATCTAGATGCAGGTGTTCTCTATGGAGACCACCTGCAGAGGGACCTAGATGCAGGTGGTCTCCATAGAGAACATCTGCAGAGGGATCTAGATGCAGGTGTTCTCTATGGAGACCACCTGCAGAGGGACCTAGATGCAGGTGGTCTCCATAGAGAACACCTGCAGAGGGATCTAGATGCAGGTGTTCTCTATGGAGACCACCTGCAGAGGGACCTAGATGCAGATGTTCTCTATAGAGAACACCTGCAGAGGGATCTAGATGCAGGTGTTCTCTATGGAGACCACCTGCAGAGGGACCTAGATGCAGGTGGTCTCCATAGAGAACACCTGCAGAGGGATCTAGATGCAGGTGTTCTCTATGGAGACCACCTGCAGAGGGATCTAGATGCAGGTGTTCTCTATAGAGACCACCTGCATCTAGATCCCTCTGCAGGTGTTCTCTATAGAGAACACCTGCAGAGGGATCTAGATGCAGGTGTTCTCTATAGAGACCACCTGCAGAGGGATCTAGATGCAGGTGTTCTCTATGGAGACCACCTGCAGAGGGATCTAGATGCAGGTGTTCTCTATAGAGACCACCTGCATCTAGATCCCTCTGCAGGTGTTCTCTATAGAGAACACCTGCAGAGGGATCTAGATGCAGGTGTTCTCTATAGAGACCACCTGCAGAGGGATCTAGATGCAGGTGTTCTCTATAGAGACCACCTGCAGAGGGATCTAGATGCAGGTGTTCTCTATAGAGACCACCTGCAGAGGGATCTAGATGCAGGTGTTCTCTATAGAGACCACCTGCAGAGGGACCTAGATGCAGGTGTTCTCTATAGAGACCACCTGCAGAGGGACCTAGATGCAGGTGTTCTCTATAGAGACCACCTGCAGAGGGATCTAGATGCAGGTGTTCTCTATAGAGACCACCTGCAGAGGGACCTAGATGCAGGTGTTCTCTATAGAGACCACCTGCAGAGGGATCTAGATGCAGGTGTTCTCTATAGAGACCACCTGCAGAGGGACCTAGATGCAGGTGTTCTCTATAGAGACCGCCTGCAGAGGGATCTAGATGCAGGTGTTCTCTATAGAGACCACCTGCAGAGGGACCTAGATGCAGGTGTTCTCTATAGAGACCACCTGCAGAGGGATCTAGATGCAGGTGTTCTCTATAGAGACCACCTGCAGAGGGACCTAGATGCAGGTGTTCTCTATAGAGACCACCTGCAGAGGGATCTAGATGCAGGTGTTCTCTATAGAGACCACCTGCAGAGGGATCTAGATGCAGGTGTTCTCTATAGAGACCACCTGCAGAGGGATCTAGATGCAGGTGTTCTCTATAGAGACCACCTGCAGAGGGACCTAGATGCAGGTGTTCTCTATAGAGACCACCTGCAGAGGGACCTAGATGCAGGTGTTCTCTATAGAGACCACCTGCAGAGGGATCTAGATGCAGGTGTTCTCTATAGAGACCACCTGCAGAGGGACCTAGATGCAGGTGTTCTCTATAGAGACCACCTGCAGAGGGATCTAGATGCAGGTGTTCTCTATAGAGACCACCTGCAGAGGGACCTAGATGCAGGTGTTCTCTATAGAGACCACCTGCAGAGGGATCTAGATGCAGGTGTTCTCTATAGAGACCACCTGCAGAGGGACCTAGATGCAGGTGTTCTCTATAGAGACCACCTGCAGAGGGATCTAGATGCAGGTGTTCTCTATAGAGACCACCTGCAGAGGGACCTAGATGCAGGTGTTCTCTATAGAGACCACCTGCAGAGGGATCTAGATGCAGGTGTTCTCTATAGAGACCACCTGCAGAGGGATCTAGATGCAGGTGTTCTCTATAGAGACCACCTGCAGAGGGATCTAGATGCAGGTGTTCTCTATAGAGACCACCTGCAGAGGGATCTAGATGCAGGTGTTCTCTATAGAGACCACCTGCAGAGGGATCTAGATGCAGGTGTTCTCTATAGAGACCACCTGCAGAGGGACCTAGATGCAGGTGTTCTCTACAGAGACCACCTGCAGAGGGATCTAGATGCAGGTGTTCTCTATAGAGACCACCTGCAGAGGGACCTAGATGCAGGTGTTCTCTATAGAGACCACCTGCAGAGGGATCTAGATGCAGGTGTTCTCTATAGAGACCACCTGCAGAGGGATCTAGATGCAGGTGTTCTCTATAGAGACCACCTGCAGAGGGACCTAGATGCAGGTGTTCTCTATAGAGACCACCTGCAGAGGGATCTAGATGCAGATGTTCTCTATAGAGACCACCTGCAGAGGGATCTAGATGCAGGTGTTCTCTATAGAGACCACCTGCAGAGGGATCTAGATGCAGGTGTTCTCTATAGAGACCACCTGCAGAGGGACCTAGATGCAGGTGTTCTCTACAGAGACCACCTGCATCTAGATCCCTCTGCAGGTGTTCTCTACAGAGACCACCTGCAGAGGGATCTAGATGCAGATGTTCTCTATAGAGACGCCTGGCTGCACATTATCCCTGGCATAGAGATAGATTGTGGGTTCCTTATAACATGTTGTACACAGTGGAAATAAACATTCTGGTCAACATCAGGGATCTTATCCATTAAACTCCTTCTGAATCAAACCGTCACGGTAGCCTTACCTTACTGATCCCTCTCAAATAGAAAAACACGTTACTTTACCAGCAGAGAGAAAATGGATTATTAAATTATTAATGTGACTAATAAAGAGCACTTTGATTATTAAGTATTATTCTGTTGATCGATGTCATTACATTTGGTGAAAAACACATAAGGACTTGTTTAAGACTCGTTTTGTCAAAGTTTAGGACTTGGACTTGACTTGAACTTGAGAGCAAAGACTTGAGACTTGACTCGGACTTGCAAAACAATGACTTGGTCCCACCTCTGGTATGTGTACGGATGCACATTGAATGTATCTCGTTGCACTGTCATCGCTACGACCTCTGCTTCTACCACTCGATCTATGTGTGTCTATTCTTCTATCACACATTATACCACGTTTTGAGAAAGTCCTCTGAAGCTGTTATGACCTCTGACCCCGGGGAACTCCCTCAGGTGTTATGACCTCTGACCCCGGGGAACTCCCTCAGGTGTTATGACCTCTGACCCCGGGGAACTCCCTCAGCTGTTATGACCTCTGACCCCGGGGAACTCCCTCAGGTGTTATGACCTCTGACCCCGGGGAACTCCCTCAGGTGTTAAAGGTGATGGAAGTTTTCCTATTGAAGCTCCTTTCCCCTCAAACAGCCTCCCACTAAGAGTCAGAGAACAACATCAGTTTGAAAAGAGCTTTTTGTAACTTGTTTTCTCTTTTGATTAGAAAGCTTTCACGTCCAATGAATCCACACACACACCTGATGATGAATGACCTCCACACACACACACCTGATGATGAATGACCTCCACACACACACACCTGATGATGAATGACCTCCACACACACACACCTGATGATGAATGACCTCCACACACACACACCTGATGATGAATGACCTCCACACACACACACCTGATGATGAATGACCTCCACACACACACCTGATGATGAATGACCTCCACACACACACACCTGATGATGAATGACCTCCACACACACACCTGATGATGAATGACCTCCACACACACACCTGATGATGAATGACCTCCACACACACACCTGATGATGAATGACCTCCACACACACACCTGATGATGAATGACCTCCACACACACACCTGATGATGAATGACCTCCACACACACACCTGATGATGAATGACCTCCACACACACACACCTGATGATGAATGACCTCCACACACACACACACACAACACACACACACACACACACACACACACACACACACACACACACACACACACACCTGATGATGAATGACCTCCACACACACACACACACACACACACACACACACACACACACACACACCTGGTGATGAATGACCTCCACACACACACACACCTGCTAATGAATGACCTCCACACACACACACCTGATGATGAATGACCTCCACACACACACACCTGATGATGAATGACCTCCACACACACACACACACACACCTGATGATGAATGACCTCCACACACACACACACACACACACACACACACACACACACACACACACCTGATGATGAATGACCTCCACACACACACACACACACACACACACACACACACACCTGATGATGAATGACCTCCACACACACACACCTGATGATGAATGACCTCCACACACACACCTGATGATGAATGACCTCCACACACACACACACACACCTGATGATGAATGACCTCCACACACACACACACACACACACACACACACACACACACACACACACACACACACACACACACACCTGATGATGAATGACCTCCACACACACACACCTGATGATGAATGACCTCCACACACACACACCTGATGATGAATGACCTCCACACACACACCTGATGATGAATGACCTCCACACACACACACCTGCTAATGAATGACCTCCACACACACACACCTGATGATGAATGACCTCCACACACACACACCTGCTAATGAATGACCTCCACACACACACACCTGATGATGAATGACCTCCACACACACACACCTGATGATGAATGACCTCCACACACACACACACACACACCTGATGATGAATGACCTCCACACACACACACACACACACACACACACACACACACACACCTGATGATGAATGACCTCCACACACACACACACACACACACACACACACACACACACACACACACCTGATGATGAATGACCTCCACACACACACACCTGATGATGAATGACCTCCACACACACACCTGATGATGAATGACCTCCACACACACACACACACACACCTGATGATGAATGACCTCCACACACACACACACACACACACACACACACACACACACACACACACACACACACACACACACACACACACACACACACACACACACACCTGATGATGAATGACCTCCACACACACACACCTGATGATGAATGACCTCCACACACACACACCTGATGATGAATGACCTCCACACACACACACCTGCTAATGAATGACCTCCACACACACACACCTGATGATGAATGACCTCCACACACACACACCTGCTAATGAATGACCTCCACACACACACACCTGATGATGAATGACCTCCACACACACACACACACACACACACACCTGATAATGAATGACCTCCACACACACACACCTGATGATGAATGACCTCCACACACACACACCTGATGATGAATGACCTCCACACACACACCTGATGATGAATGACCTCCACACACACACCTGATGATGAATGACCTCCACACACACACCTGATGATGAATGACCTCCACACACACACACACACACACACACACACACACACACACACACACACACACACACACACACACACACACACACACACACACCTGATGATGAATGACCTCCACACACACACACCTGATGATGAATGACCTCCATACACACACCTGATGATGAATGACCTCCACACACACACACCTGATGATGAATGACCTCCACACACACACACACACACACACACACCTGATAATGAATGACCTCCACACACACACACCTGATGATGAATGACCTCCACACACACACTCCTGATGATGAATGACCTCCACACACATACACCTGATGATGAATGACCTCCACACACACACACCTGATGATGAATGACCTCCACACACACACACACACACACACACACACCTGATAATGAATGACCTCCACACACACACCTGATAATGAATGACCTCCACACACACACCTGATGATGAATGACCTCCACACACACACACACACACACCTGGTAATGAATGACCTCCACACACACACCTGATAATGAATGACCTCCACACACACACCTGATAATGAATGACCTCCACACACACACACCTGATGATGAATGACCTCCACACACACACACACCTGATAATGAATGACCTCCACACACACACACCTGATGATGAATGACCTCCACACACACACACACACACACACACACAGACACCTGATGATGAATGACCTCCACACACACACACACACACACACACACACACACACACACACCGGATCCTTGTCCTTCAAAGATAACGTGTCGTTCTGTGTTTCTGCGCTGCAGCGTCCTGGAGATGCTGAGCTGCTCTAAGTTCTCCGACCTGGAGACGTGGCTCTGCATGCCGTCCTCTCTGCTGCTGCCTCGAAACCTGGACTCCACCTGCTCCTCCTCTTCATCCTCCCACAACTCCTCTTCATCACATGCATCACAGCCCGCCTCCTCCTCTTCCTCCTCCTCCTCCTCCTCCCCCGCCTCCCAACGCTCCACCTGCAGCGATCCTGGGGAGATGCCCCCAAGGTGAGACACTTTCATAATAATAATAGAATCAATTTGTATAGCGCCTTTCAAGGGACCCAAGGCCGCTTTACAGGGTGAACAAACAAACAAACAAACAAATAAACAAACAAACAAACAAAAGGGGCAAATAATAAAGTACAAATTAAATAAATAGTAGGAGTGGAAGACTGTAGGTGCCATAATGCTACTTAGCCCAAGTTCATTATTTGTATTATTATTTGTTTGTTGAGCACTTCCGGTAACGGTCACATGGGTTTGGTTAAGTCGCCTGTTTGATGTCGAGTGGGATGGCAGAGGGTGAGCTCGTGCTGTCATTTGTTCTGTTGACCGTTTTGTCCATAGTTACTATGTCATGATTTTCTTTATTAAACATCGTAAAGCTACCTTGCTTCACGATGGACTTTCTCTCTTTCTCTCGGCGACTCAAACTGAACTGGGGATCGAGCCGCCACAGGGCCTGTGATGGGTTAGGGGTCAAAGGCCACTTTGAGGTCGTTTTATCCCTTTAGAGCAGGGGGGTCAAACTCAAACACACAGTGGGCCAAAATAAAGAAATGGGTGCTAGTGGAGGGCCGGACTGGTTCAATGTTTATTGCAGAACTTATTGAAATGAACTTATTGCACATATTAAACCTGGAACTAACAAAGCTTCAATGATTGCCTATAAAAACAACATTAAACATTAAATAATCAGCTGCATTCATTTCTTATGGCTCTATCTGCAGCTTCTCCAGAGTCATTTCTTATGAGTACATTTTCCCACAGGCCAACAACAGCTTCAACAAAACTATTTCCCTCAAAGAGAAACCAAACATGCCCTGTTGTCCTGAGAGAGAAAGTGCAGAAGGAAACATCCATTGAACTCAGTGTGCTGCTCTGTGATGCTAGTTCAGATACTTGGCTTCTCGTCTTGGGTGCAAGGTCATCAATGTTTGGGCTCAGGCTCTGAGCTGAGGAGACCCTCAGGCTCTGAGCGGAGGAGACCCTCAGGCTCTGAGCGGAGGAGACCCTCAGGATGGAGTGAAGGTGCAATATACCGGAGGGCCAGATCTAATAGCAATTACAAATTATCCTGCGGGCCGAAATTAAATCCACCACGGGCCTGATTTGGCCCCCGGGCCTCGAGTTTGACACCTGTGCTCTAGAGGTTGGGTTATAAAGGTCTATTTGGGTCATTGTTGGTAAAAAGGTTTGAGACACAGAGCTGGGGAAAACCCCTCTTATAATCTCTGATGTTAGAGGGGGTTGGTTTACAAATAAAAACACATTTAAGACGATCTTTTATTGAAATATTTTCTCATATTATAAAAACAAAGAATTTTAGATTTAACATATTTACCAGAAAATAATCAATGAGACATTTTATTAAATTGTTTCTGTTTTGTAAAGAAACATATTGTTTTAAAATCCGGTTTTCTCTGTTGTAATTTTGAGTTTTTGATAAATGTAGAAGATAAACATCTAAGTTTGTAGCTTTATACATTTTTTGGGGGTTTCTGTGATTCCTGTGAGTTTCCTCTCCATGAAGACCCTCTGATGTTCTCTGATGTTCTCTGATGTTCTCTGATGTTCTCTGATGTTCTCTGATGTTCTCTGATGTTCTCTGGTGTTCTCTGATGTTCTCTGGTGTTCTCTGATGTTCTCTGGTGTTCTCTGGTGTTCTCTGGTGTTCTCTGATGTTCTCTGATGTTCTCTGGTGTTCTCTGGTGTTCTCTGGTGTTCTCTGATGTTCTCTGATGTTCTCTGGTGTTCTCTGATGTTCTCTGATGTTCTCTGGTGTTCTCTGGTGTTCTCTGGTGTTCTCTGGTGTTCTCTGGTGTTCTCTGATGTTCTCTGGTGTTCTCTGATGTTCTCTGATGTTCTCTGATGTTCTCTGATGTTCTCTGGTGTTCTCTGATGTTCTCTGATGTTCTCTGGTGTTCTCTGATGTTCTCTGGTGTTCTCTGATGTTCTCTGGTGTTCTCTGATGTTCTCTGATGTTCTCTGATGTTCTCTGATGTTCTCTGATGTTCTCTGGTGTTCTCTGGTGTTCTCTGATGTTCTCTGATGTTCTCTGATGTTCTCTGATGTTCTCTGGTGTTCTCTGATGTTCTCTGATGTTCTCTGGTGTTCTCTGGTGTTCTCTGGTGTTCTCTGATGTTCTCTGATGTTCTCTGGTGTTCTCTGATGTTCTCTGATGTTCTCTGGTGTTCTCTGGTGTTCTCTGGTGTTCTCTGATGTTCTCTGGTGTTCTCTGATGTTCTCTGATGTTCTCTGATGTTCTCTGATGTTCTCTGATGTTCTCTGGTGTTCTCTGATGTTCTCTGATGTTCTCTGGTGTTCTCTGGTGTTCTCTGATGTTCTCTGGTGTTCTCTGATGTTCTCTGGTGTTCTCTGATGTTCTCTGATGTTCTCTGATGTTCTCTGATGTTCTCTGGTGTTCTCTGGTGTTCTCTGATGTTCTCTGATGTTCTCTGATGTTCTCTGGTGTTCTCTGGTGTTCTCTGATGTTCTCTGATGTTCTCTGGTGTTCTCTGATGTTCTCTGGTGTTCTCTGGTGTTCTCTGATGTTCTCTGATGTTCTCTGATGTTCTCTGGTGTTCTCTGATGTTCTCTGATGTTCTCTGGTGTTCTCTGATGTTCTCTGATGTTCTCTGGTGTTCTCTGATGTTCTCTGATGTTCTCTGATGTTCTCTGATGTTCTCTGGTGTTCTCTGGTGTTCTCTGATGTTCTCTGGTGTTCTCTGGTGTTCTCTGGTGTTTCTCTGGTGTTCTCTGATGTTCTCTGGTGTTCTCTGGTGTTCTCTGGTGTTCTCTGAGTTTCTCGGTGTTCTCTGGTGTTCTCTGGTGTTCTCTGGTGT
>CM053248.1:43763106-43790606 GCA_028583405.1 Pogonophryne albipinna
GTGTGTGTGTGTGGAGGTCATTCATTATCAGGTGTGTGTGGTGGAGGTCATTCATTATCAGGTGTGTGTGTGGAGGTAATTCATTACCAGGTGTGTGTGTGTGTGTGTGTGGAGGTCATTCATCATCAGGTGTGTGTGTGGAGGTCATTCATTATCAGGTGTGTGTGTGGAGTCATTCATTATCAGGTGTGTGTGTGTGTGTGTGTGTGTGTGTGGAGGTCATTCATCATCAGGTGTGTGTGTGTGGAGGTCATTCATCATCCAGGTGTGTGTGTGTGGAGGTCATTCATCATCAGGAGTGTGTGTGTGGAGGGTCCTTCATCATCAGGTGTGTGTGTGTGGAGGTCATCATTATCAGGTGTGTGTGTGTGTGTGTGTGTGTGTGGAGGTCATTCATCATCAGGTGTGTGTGTGTGGAGGTCATTCATCATCAGGTGTGGTGTGTGGTGTGTTGTGTGTGTGTGGTGTGGGTGTTGTGTGTGTGTGTGTGTGTGTGTGTGTGTGTGTGTGTGGTTGTGTGTGTGTGTGTGTGTGTGTGTGTGTGTGTGTGTGTGTGTGTGGAGGTCAGTCATCATCAGGTGGTGTGTGTGGAGGTCATTCATCATCAGGTGTGTGTGTGGAGGTCATTCATCAATCAGGTGTGTGTGTGGAGGTCATTCATCATCAGGTGTGTGTGTGTGGAGGTCATTCATCATCAGGTGTTGTGTGTGTTGGAGGTCATTCATTATCAGGTGGTGTGTGTGTGTGTGTTGTGTGTGTGGAGGTCATTCATCATCAGGTGTGTGTGTGTGGAGGTCATTCATTAGCAGTGTTGTGTGTGTGGAGGTCATTCATCATCAGGTGTGTGTGTGTGGAGGTCATTCATTAGCAGGTGTGTGTGTGGTGGAGGTCATTCATCATCAGGTGTGTGTGTGTTGGAGGTCATTCATCATCAGGTGTGTGTGTGTGGAGGTCATTCATCATCAGGTTGTGTGTGTGTGTGTGTGTGTGTAGTGTGTGTGTGTGTGTGTGTGTTGGGTGTGTGTGTGTCGTGTGTGTGTGTGTGTGGTGTGTGTGTGTGTTGTGTGTGTGGAGGTCATTCATCATCAGTGTGTGGGTGTGTGTGTGTGGAGGTCATTCATCATCAGGTGTGTGTGTGGAGGTCATTCATCATCAGGTGTGTGTGTGTGTGTGGTGTGTGTGTGTGTGTGTGTGGAGGTCATTCATCAATCAGGTGTGTGTGTGTGTGTGTGTGTGTGTGTGTGTGTGTGTGTGTGTGTGTGTGTGGAGGTCATTCATCATCAGGTGGTGTGTGTGTGTGTGTGGAGGTCATTCATCATCAGGTGTGTGTGTGTGGAGGTCATTCATCATCAGGTGTGTGTGTGTGGAGGTCATTCATTAGCAGGTGTGTGTGTGTGGAGGTCATTCATCATCAGGTGTGTGTGTGTGGAGGTCATTCATTAGCAGGTGTGTGTGTGTGGAGGTCATTCATCATCAGGTGTGTGTGTGTGGAGGTCATTCATCATCAGGTGTGTGTGTGTGGAGGTCATTCATCATCAGGTGTGTGTGTGTGTGTGTGTGTGTGTGTGTGTGTGTGTGTGTTGGAGGTCATTCATCATCAGGTGTGTGTGTGTGTGTGGAGGTCATTCATCATCAGGTGTGTGTGTGGAGGTCATTCATCATCAGGTGTGTGTGTGTGGAGGTCATTCATCATCAGGTGTGTGGTGTGTGGTGTGTGTGTGTGTGTGTGTGTGTGTGTGTGTGTGTGTGTGTGTGTGTGTGGAGGTCATTCATCATCAGGTGTGTGTGTGTGGTGTGTGTGTGTGTGTGTGTGGAGGTCATTCATCATCAGGTGTGGTTGTGTGTGTGTGTGGAGGTCATTCATCATCAGGTGTGTGTGTGTGGAGGTCATTCATCATCAGGTGGTGTGTGTGGAGGTCATTCATTAGCAGGTGTGTGTGTGTGTGGAGGTCATTCATCACCAGGTGTGTGTGTGTGTGGTGTGTGTGTGTGTGTGTGTGTGTGTGGAGGGTCATTCATCATCAGGTGGTGTGTGTGTGTGTGGTGTGTGTGTGTGTGTGTGTGTGTGTGTGTGTGTGTGTGTGTGTGTGTGTGTGTGTGTGGAGGTCATTCATCATCAGGTGTGTGTGTGTGGAGGTCATTCATCATCAGGTGTGTGTGTGGAGGTCATTCATCATCAGGTGTGTGTGTGGAGGTCATTCATCATCAGGTGTGTGTGTGGAGGTCATTCATCATCAGGTGTGTGTGTGGAGGTCATTCATCATCAGGTGTGTGTGTGGAGGTCATTCATCATCAGGTGTGTGTGTGGAGGTCATTCATCATCAGGTGTGTGTGTGTGGAGGTCATTCATCATCAGGTGTGTGTGTGTGGAGGTCATTCATCATCAGGTGTGTGTGTGGAGGTCATTCATCATCAGGTGTGTGTGTGGAGGTCATTCATCATCAGGTGTGTGTGTGGAGGTCATTCATCATCAGGTGTGTGTGTGTGGAGGTCATTCATCATCAGGTGTGTGTGTGTGGAGGTCATTCATCATCAGGTGTGTGTGTGTGGAGGTCATTCATCATCAGGTGTGTGTGTGTGTGTGTGTGTGTGTGTGTGTGTGGAGGTCATTCATCATCAGGTGTGTGTGTGTGTGTGTGTGTGTGTGTGTGTGTGTGTGTGTGTGTGTGTGTGTGTGTGTGTGTGTGGAGGTCATTCATCATCAGGTGTGTGTGTGTGGAGGTCATTCATCATCAGGTGTGTGTGTGGAGGTCATTCATCATCAGGTGTGTGTGTGGAGGTCATTCATCATCAGGTGTGTGTGTGGAGGTCATTCATCATCAGGTGTGTGTGTGGAGGTCATTCATCATCAGGTGTGTGTGTGGAGGTCATTCATCATCAGGTGTGTGTGTGGAGGTCATTCATCATCAGGTGTGTGTGTGTGGAGGTCATTCATCATCAGGTGTGTGTGTGTGGAGGTCATTCATCATCAGGTGTGTGTGGAGGTCATTCATCATCAGGTGTGTGTGTGGAGGTCATTCATCATCAGGTGTGTGTGTGTGGAGGTCATTCATCATCAGGTGTGTGTGTGTGGAGGTCATTCATCATCAGGTGTGTGTGTGTGGAGGTCATTCATCATCAGGTGTGTGTGTGTGGAGGTCATTGGACGTGAAAGCTTTCTAATCAAAAGAGAAAACAAGTTACAAAAAGCTCTTTTCAAACTGATGTTGTTCTCTGACTCTTAGTGGGAGGCTGTTTGAGGGGAAAGGAGCTTCAATAGGAAAACTTCCATCACCTTTAACACCTGAGGGAGTTCCCCGGGGTCAGAGGTCATAACACCTGAGGGAGTTCCCCGGGGTCAGAGGTCATAACACCTGAGGGAGTTCCCCGGGGTCAGAGGTCATAACAGCTGAGGGAGTTCCCCGGGGTCAGAGGTCATAACAGCTGAGGGAGTTCCCCGGGGTCAGAGGTCATAACAGCTGAGGGAGTTCCCCGGGGTCAGAGGTCATAACAGCTGAGGGAGTTCCCCGGGGTCAGAGGTCATAACAGCTGAGGGAGTTCCCCGGGGTCAGAGGTCATAACACCTGAGGGAGTTCCCCGGGGTCAGAGGTCATAACAGCTTCAGAGGACTTTCTCAAAACGTGGTATAATGTGTGATAGAAGAATAGACACACATAGATCGAGTGGTAGAAGCAGAGGTCGTAGCGATGACAGTGAGATACATTCAATGTGCATCCGTACACATACCAGAGGTGGGACCAAGTCATTGTTTTGCAAGTCCGAGTCAAGTCTCAAGTCTTTGCTCTCAAGTTCAAGTCAAGTCAGGTCCTAAACTTTGACAAAACGAGTCTTAAACAAGTCCTTATGTGTTTTTCACCAAATGTAATGACATCGATCAACAGAATAATACTTAATAATCAAAGTGCTCTTTATTAGTCACATTAATAATTTAATAATCCATTTTCTCTCTGCTGGTAAAGTAACGTGTTTTTCTATTGAAGAGGGATCAGTAAGGTAAGGCCACCGTGACGCTTTGATTCAGAAGGAGTTTAATGGATAAGATCCCTGATGTTGAGGTGACCAGAATGTTTATTTCCACTGTGTACAACATGTTGTGAGGGACCCACAATCTATCTCTATGCCAGGGATAATGTGCAGCCAGGCGTCTCTATAGAGAACACCTGCATCTAGATCCCTCTGCAGGTGGTCTCTATAGAGAACATCTGCATCTAGGTCCCTCTGCAGGTGGTCTCTATAGAGAACATCTGCATCTAGGTCCCTCTGCAGGTGGTCTCTATAGAGAACACCTGCATCTAGATCCCTCTGCAGGTGGTCTCTATAGAGAACATCTGCATCTAGATCCCTCTGCAGGTGGTCTCTATAGAGAACACCTGCATCTAGATCCCTCTGCAGGTGGTCTCTATAGAGAACACCTGCATCTAGGTCCCTCTGCAGGTGGTCTCTATAGAGAACATCTGCATCTAGATCCCTCTGCAGGTGGTCTCTATAGAGAACATCTGCATCTAGATCCCTCTGCAGGTGGTCTCTATAGAGAACATCTGCATCTAGATCCCTCTGCAGGTGGTCTCTATAGAGAACATCTGCATCTAGATCCCTCTGCAGGTGGTCTCTATAGAGAACATCTGCATCTAGATCCCTCTGCAGGTGGTCTCTATAGAGAACATCTGCATCTAGATCCCTCTGCAGGTGGTCTCTATAGAGAACACCTGCATCTAGATCCCTCTGCAGGTGGTCTCTATAGAGAACATCTGCATCTAGATCCCTCTGCAGGTGTTCTCTATAGAGAACATCTGCATCTAGATCCCTCTGCAGGTGGTCTCTATAGAGAACACCTGCATCTAGATCCCTCTGCAGGTGGTCTCTATAGAGAACACCTGCATCTAGATCCCTCTGCAGGTGGTCTCTATAGAGAACACCTGCATCTAGGTCCCTCTGCAGGTGGTCTCTATAGAGAACACCTGCATCTAGTCCCTCTGCAGGTGGTCTCTATAGAGAACACCTGCATCTAGATCCCTCTGTAGGTGGTCTCTATAGAGAACACCTGCATCTAGGTCCCTCTGCAGGTGGTCTCTATAGAGAACACCTGCATCTAGATCCCTCTGTAGGTGGTCTCTATAGAGAACACCTGCATCTAGGTCCCTCTGCAGGTGGTCTCTATAGAGAACACCTGCATCTAGATCCCTCTGCAGGTGGTCTCTATAGAGAACACCTGCATCTAGGTCCCTCTGCAGGTGGTCTCTATAGAGAACACCTGCATCTAGGTCCCTCTGCAGGTGGTCTCTATAGAGAACACCTGCATCTAGATCCCTCTGCAGGTGGTCTCTATAGAGAACACCTGCATCTAGGTCCCTCTGCAGGTGGTCTCTATAGAGAACACCTGCATCTAGGTCCCTCTGCAGGTGGTCTCTATAGAGAACACCTGCATCTAGATCCCTCTGCAGGTGGTCTCTATAGAGAACACCTGCATCTAGGTCCCTCTGCAGGTGGTCTCTATAGAGAACACCTGCATCTAGGTCCCTCTGCAGGTGGTCTCTATAGAGAACACCTGCATCTAGGTCCCTCTGCAGGTGGTCTCTATAGAGAACACCTGCATCTAGATCCCTCTGCAGGTGGTCTCTATAGAGAACACCTGCAGAGGGATCTAGATGCAGGTGGTCTCTATGGAGAACACCTGCATCTAGGTCCCTCTGCAGGTGGTCTCTATAGAGAACACCTGCATCTAGATCCCTCTGCAGGTGGTCTCTATAGAGAACACCTGCATCTAGATCCCTCTGCAGGTGGTCTCTATAGAGAACACCTGCATCTAGATCCCTCTGCAGGTGGTCTCTATAGAGAACACCTGCATCTAGATCCCTCTGCAGGTGGTCTCTATAGAGAACACCTGCATCTAGATCCCTCTGCAGGTGGTCTCTATAGAGAACACCTGCATCTAGATCCCTCTGCAGGTGGTCTCTATAGGGAACACCTGCATCTAGATCCCTCTGCAGGTGGTCTCTATAGAGAACATCTGCATCTAGATCCCTCTGCAGGTGGTCTCTATAGAGAACATCTGCATCTAGATCCCTCTGCAGGTGGTCTCTATAGAGAACACCTGCATCTAGGTCCCTCTGCAGGTGGTCTCTATAGAGAACACCTGCATCTAGATCCCTCTGCAGGTGGTCTCTATAGAGAACACCTGCATCTAGGTCCCTCTGCAGGTGGTCTCTATAGAGAACACCTGCATCTAGATCCCTCTGCAGGTGGTCTCTATAGAGAACACCTGCATCTAGGTCCCTCTGCAGGTGGTCTCTATAGAGAACACCTGCATCTAGATCCCTCTGCAGGTGGTCTCTATAGAGAACACCTGCATCTAGATCCCTCTGCAGGTGGTCTCTATAGAGAACACCTGCATCTAGGTCCCTCTGCAGGTGTTCTCCATAGAGAACATCTGCATCTAGATCCCTCTGCAGGTGGTCTCTATAGAGAACACCTGCATCTAGGTCCCTCTGCAGGTGGTCTCTATAGAGAACACCTGCATCTAGGTCCCTCTGCAGGTGGTCTCTATAGAGAACACCTGCATCTAGATCCCTCTGCAGGTGGTCTCTATAGAGAACACCTGCATCTAGGTCCCTCTGCAGGTGGTCTCTATAGAGAACACCTGCATCTAGATCCCTCTGCAGGTGGTCTCTATAGAGAACACCTGCATCTAGGTCCCTCTGCAGGTGGTCTCTATAGAGAACACCTGCATCTAGATCCCTCTGCAGGTGGTCTCTATAGAGAACACCTGCATCTAGATCCCTCTGCAGGTGGTCTCTATAGAGAACACCTGCATCTAGGTCCCTCTGCAGGTGTTCTCTATAGAGAACACCTGCATCTAGATCCCTCTGCAGGTGGTCTCTATAGAGAACATCTGCATCTAGATCCCTCTGCAGGTGTTCTCTATAGAGAACATCTGCATCTAGATCCCTCTGCAGGTGGTCTCTATAGAGAACACCTGCATCTAGATCCCTCTGCAGGTGGTCTCTATAGAGAACACCTGCATCTAGATCCCTCTGCAGGTGGTCTCTATAGAGAACACCTGCATCTAGGTCCCTCTGCAGGTGGTCTCTATAGAGAACACCTGCATCTAGGTCCCTCTGCAGGTGGTCTCTATAGAGAACACCTGCATCTAGATCCCTCTGTAGGTGGTCTCTATAGAGAACACCTGCATCTAGGTCCCTCTGCAGGTGGTCTCTATAGAGAACACCTGCATCTAGATCCCTCTGTAGGTGGTCTCTATAGAGAACACCTGCATCTAGGTCCCTCTGCAGGTGGTCTCTATAGAGAACACCTGCATCTAGATCCCTCTGCAGGTGGTCTCTATAGAGAACACCTGCATCTAGGTCCCTCTGCAGGTGGTCTCTATAGAGAACACCTGCATCTAGGTCCCTCTGCAGGTGGTCTCTATAGAGAACACCTGCATCTAGATCCCTCTGCAGGTGGTCTCTATAGAGAACACCTGCATCTAGGTCCCTCTGCAGGTGGTCTCTATAGAGAACACCTGCATCTAGGTCCCTCTGCAGGTGGTCTCTATAGAGAACACCTGCATCTAGATCCCTCTGCAGGTGGTCTCTATAGAGAACACCTGCATCTAGGTCCCTCTGCAGGTGGTCTCTATAGAGAACACCTGCATCTAGGTCCCTCTGCAGGTGGTCTCTATAGAGAACACCTGCATCTAGGTCCCTCTGCAGGTGGGTCTCCTATAGAGAACACCTGCATCTAGATCCCTCTGCAGGTGGTCTCTATAGAAACACCTGCATCTAGGTCCTCTGCCAGGTGGTCTCTATAGAGAACACCTGCATCTAGATCCCTCTGCAGGTGGTTCTCTATAGAGAACACTGCATCTAGGATCCCTCTGCAGGTGGTCTCTATAGAGAACATCCTGCATCTAGATCCCCTCTGCAGGTGGTCTCTATAGAGAACATCTGCAATCTAGATCCCTCTGCAGTGGTCTCTATAGAGAACACCTGCAGAGGGATCTAGATGCAGGTGGTCTCTATAGAGAACAACCTGCATCTAGGATCCCTCTTGCAGGTGGTTCTCTATAGAGAACACCTGCATCTAGATCCCTCTGCAGGTGGTCTCTATAGAGAACACCTGCATCTAGATCCCTCTGCAGGTGGTCTCTATAGAGAACACCTGCATCTAGATCCCTCTGCAGGTGGTCTCTATAGAGAACACCTGCATCTAGATCCCTCTGCAGGTGGTCTCTATAGAGAACACCTGCATCTAGATCCCTCTGCAGGTGGTCTCTATAGGGAACACCTGCATCTAGATCCCTCTGCAGGTGGTCTCTATAGAGAACATCTGCATCTAGATCCCTCTGCAGGTGGTCTCTATAGAGAACATCTGCATCTAGATCCCTCTGCAGGTGGTCTCTATAGAGAACACCTGCATCTAGGTCCCTCTGCAGGTGGTCTCTATAGAGAACACCTGCATCTAGATCCCTCTGCAGGTGGTCTCTATAGAGAACACCTGCATCTAGGTCCCTCTGCAGGTGGTCTCTATAGAGAACACCTGCATCTAGATCCCTCTGCAGGTGGTCTCTATAGAGAACACCTGCATCTAGGTCCCTCTGCAGGTGGTCTCTATAGAGAACACCTGCATCTAGATCCCTCTGCAGGTGGTCTCTATAGAGAACACCTGCATCTAGATCCCTCTGCAGGTGGTCTCTATAGAGAACACCTGCATCTAGGTCCCTCTGCAGGTGTTCTCCATAGAGAACATCTGCATCTAGATCCCTCTGCAGGTGGTCTCTATAGAGAACACCTGCATCTAGGTCCCTCTGCAGGTGGTCTCTATAGAGAACACCTGCATCTAGGTCCCTCTGCAGGTGGTCTCTATAGAGAACACCTGCATCTAGATCCCTCTGCAGGTGGTCTCTATAGAGAACACCTGCATCTAGGTCCCTCTGCAGGTGGTCTCTATAGAGAACACCTGCATCTAGATCCCTCTGCAGGTGGTCTCTATAGAGAACACCTGCATCTAGGTCCCTCTGCAGGTGGTCTCTATAGAGAACACCTGCATCTAGATCCCTCTGCAGGTGGTCTCTATAGAGAACACCTGCATCTAGATCCCTCTGCAGGTGGTCTCTATAGAGAACACCTGCATCTAGGTCCCTCTGCAGGTGTTCTCTATAGAGAACACCTGCAGAGGGATCTAGATGCAGATGTTCTCTATAGAGAACATCTGCAGAGGGATCTAGATGCAGGTGTTCTCTATAGAGAACACCTGCAGAGGGACCTAGATGCAGGTGTTCTCTATAGAGAACACCTGCATCTAGATCCCTCTGCAGGTGGTCTCTATAGAGAACACCTGCAGAGGGACCTAGATGCAGGTGTTCTCTATAGAGAACACCTGCATCTAGGTCCCTCTGCAGGTGGTCTCTATAGAGAACACCTGCAGGTGGTACTTTAACTATATTTTGATGCTAATACTTTTGTACTTTTACTTGTAACATTTTGAATGCAGGACTTTTTATTGTAACCGAGTATTCCTACACTCTGGTACTTTTGTACTCAAGTACAAGATCTGAACTTCTCCCACCTCTGACAATAAATCCTGAGTGGTTACCGAAAATGTAGAAAAAAAAAAAAAGCAGCAGATGCTGCTTCTTTTTTTGGTTTTCGCTCATTTCTTGACTTTTTCCGACGCTCTTGCATTTAAATCCGTCTCCCCGTCTCCCCGTGCAGCTGGCCTGTACCACTACACCTGCTGTGCCCCCCACCCTTCTTTCACATATTGGTATGATCCTAGTGTGTCCTCGCATATGATTGGCCGCATGGTGGCCCAGCTAAATAAAGACCCGCCCCTGCCTGCATGGATTCTCAGCAAGAGTAGGAGCGGCTGAAGATTCTGCTCTCCCCAACGGGAGGCTGCTCTTCTAGCAGCAGCTCGCGATCGGCGTGTTGGAGACCTCTGAATTAAAGTATCAAGTCACCTCAAGTCAGAAGGCTCAAGTCCAAGTCAAGTCCCGAGTCATTGGTGTTCAAGTCCAAGTCGAGTCGCAAGTGTTTTGTGATTTTGTCAAGTCGAGTCTCAAGTCATCAAATTGGTGACTCGAGTCTGACTCGAGTCCAAGTCATGTGACTCGAGTCCACACCTCTGACACATACAGTCTAAACACGTTGTATGTAGTGTATTTCTAACTGTGTGTTCATAGAGGGTTTTAGTAACCAAAGGGTGAAAGTGAAATAGCCATGAATGTTTCTAAATAGCAGTGGTTGCAGTCTTAATGGGGCGGAGGTGTGTTTATGAATGTTCACATCATAAAGACTGATTACCTCTCCTCTCCCACTCCTGAGATGTCATCTTTCTCCTCTTCGTTCTGGAAGACGCAGGAAGTCCTGGAGCCTCGCGATGACAACAGAACACAGGAGTTATCAGAGTCCAGAGACATCTTCAGCCATATCTGGATCAGAGAGGGGGGGGGGGCAGTAGTGGAGTACAAATACTTTGTTACTGTACTGAAGTACATGTTTCTGGTATCAGTACTTTACTCCACTACTTATTTTTCTGAAGACTTTTTACTTTGACTTCTCACATGTTGAACTCAAATACCTGTACTTTCTACTTCTCACATGTTGAACCCAAATACCTGTACTTTCTACTTCTTACATGTTGAACCCAAATACCTGTACTTTCTACTTCTTACATGTTGAACCCAAATACCTGTACTTTCTACTTCTTACATGTTGAACTCAAATACCTGTACTTTCTACTTCTTACATGTTGAACTCAAATACCTGTACTTTCTACTTCTTACATGTTGAACACAAATACCTGTACTTTCTACTTCTTACATGTTGAACACAAATACCTGTACTTTCTACTTCTCACATGTTGAACCCAAATACCTGTACTTTCTACTTCTTACATGTTGAACACAAATACCTGTACTTTCTACTTCTCACGTGTTGAACCCAAATACCTGTACTTTCTACTTCTCACATGTTGAACTCTAATACCTGTACTTTCTACTTCTTACATGTTGAACACAAATACCTGTACTTTCTACTTCTCACATGTTGAACACAAATACCTATACTTTCTACTTCTCACATGTTGAACTCTAATACCTGTACTTTCTACTTCTTACATGTTGAACTCTAATACCTGTACTTTCTACTTCTCACATGTTGAACCCAAATACCTGTACTTTCTACTTCTTACATGTTGAACACAAATACCTGTACTTTCTACTTCTCACATGTTGAACACAAATACCTGTACTTTCTACTTCTCACATGTTGAACCCAAATACCTGTACTTTCTACTTCTTACATGTTGAACACAAATACCTGTACTTTCTACTTCTCACATGTTGAACCCAAATACCTGTACTTTCTACTTCTCACATGTTTAACCCAAATACCTGTACTTTCTACTTCTTACATGTTTAACCCAAATACCTGTACTTTCTACTTCTTACATGTTGAACTCTAATACCTGTACTTTCTACTTCTCACATGTTGAACCAAATACCTGTACTTTCTACTTCTTACATGTTGAACACAAATACCTGTACTTTCTACTTCTCACATGTTGAACACAAATACCTGTACTTTCTACTTCTCACATGTTGAACCCAAATACCTGTACTTTCTACTTCTTACATGTTGAACACAAATACCTGTACTTTCTACTTCTCACATGTTGAACACAAATACCTGTACTTTCTACTTCTCACATGTTGAACCAAATACCTGTACTTTCTACTTCTCACATGTTGAACACAAATACCTGTACTTTCTACTTCTCACATGTTGAACCAAATACCTGTACTTTCTACTTCTTACATGTTGAACACAAATACCTGTACTTTCTACTTCTCACATGTTGAACACAAATACCTGTACTTTCTACTTCTCACATGTTGAACACAAATACCTGTACTTTCTACTTCTCACATGTTGAACCCAAATACCTGTACTTTCTACTTCTTACATGTTTAACCCAAATACCTGTACTTTCTACTTCTTACATGTTGAACTCAAATACCTGTACTTTCTACTTCTTACATGTTGAACCCAAATACCTGTACTTTCTACTTCTACATGTTCAACACAAATACCTGTACTTTCTACTCTACTTCTTACATGTTGAACTCAAATACCTGTACTTTCTACTTCTCACATGTTGAACACAAATACCTGTACTTTCTACTTCTACATGTTGAACACAAATACCTGTACTTTCTACTTCTTACATGTTGAACAAATACCTGTACTTTCTACTTCTTACATGTTGAACACAAATACCTGTACTTTCTACTTCTACATGTTCAACACAAATACCTGTACTTTCTACTTCTACATGTTGAACCAAATACCTGTACTTTCTACTTCTTACATGTTGAAGTCAAATACCTGTACTTTCTACTTCTTACATGTTGAACAAATACCTGTACTTTCTACTTCTTACATGTTGAACACAAATACCTGTACTTTCTACTTCTTACATGTTGAACCAAATACCTGTACTTTCTACTTCTTACATGTTGAACCAAATACCTGTACTTTCTACTTCTACATGTTGAACTCAAATACCTGTACTTTCTACTTCTTACATGTTGAACACAAATACCTGTACTTTCTACTTCTTACATGTTGAACTCAAATACCTGTACTTTCTACTTCTTACATGTTGAACCAAATACCTGTACTTTCTACTTCTTACATGTTGAACAAATACCTGTACTTTCTACTTCTTACATGTTGAACCCAAATACCTGTACTTTCTACTTCTTACATGTTGAACACAAATACCTGTACTTTCTACTTCTTACATGTTGAACCCAAATACCTGTACTTTCTACTTCTTACATGTTGAACCCAAATACCTGTACTTTCTACTTCTTACATGTTGAACCAAATACCTGTACTTTCTACTTCTTACATGTTGAACAAATACCTGTACTTTCTACTTCTTACATGTTGAACTCAAATACCTGTACTTTCTACTTCTTACATGTTGAACCCAAATACCTGTACTTTCTACTTCTTACATGTTGAACCAAATACCTGTACTTTCTACTTCTTACATGTTGAACCCAAATACCTGTACTTTCTACTTCTTACATGTTGAACACAAATACCTGTACTTTCTACTTCTTACATGTTGAACCAAATACCTGTACTTTCTACTTCTTACATGTTGAACCCAAATACCTGTACTTTCTACTTCTTACATGTTGAACCCAAATACCTGTACTTTCTACTTCTCTACATGTTGAACCAAATACCTGTACTTTCTACTTCTTACATGTTGAACCCAAATACCTGTACTTTCTACTTCTCACATGTTGAACACAAATACCTGTACTTTCTACTTCTTACATGTTGAACCAAATACCTGTACTTTCTACTTCTCTACATGTTGAACACAAATACCTGTACTTTCTACTTCTTACATGTTGAACCTAATACCTGTACTTTCTACTTCTCATGTTGAACACAAATACCTGTACTTTCTACTTCTTACATGTTGAACCCTAATACCTGTACTTTCTACTTCTTACATGTTGAACCAAATACCTGTACTTTCTACTTCTCTCATTTCCCAAACAGCTGGTTCCTTTAGTCTGAATGTGTGTTTGGTGGCGTGATCATTATTCTTTAGAGTCATTGCGTGCCTATTGATTTGAACACGATCCGAGTAAAGAAGTTTAGTCAGTACTTCTACTTTTACCAGAGTATTTTTAAACACGAGTATCTGTACTTCTACTTGAGTAAAGGATGTGTACTTTTGCCATCTCTGATCAGAGAGAGGAACAGCTGACATTCAGAAACACAGTACATGTGTTTCACAAAGCTAACAGCTACAGGTGGACAGAAAACTGAAGGAATGTCATTTAAATCATATTCCAGTTCTGATAACATTAAAATCACCTTGTTTATAGTGTTCTTAGGTTTAGGTAATTATAACCAGTGGGTTATATGGCTGGTAATCTGTGTTGTAAAATAATGAGTCAGTAGCTGGAGTGCTCTTTTTAGTTAATTAGGTAGCATGACACAGTAATAGTAATATCATCTTGTTTGTCGGCTGGTTATCTAGGAGGTAGCATTAGCTTACTAGTTTGTTTCTGGCAAGCTAGTAAAATCAGCTAATATCAGTAATATTTAGTAGTTGGTTAGCATGCTTATTATAACAATATCTGTGTTTGTGTTTAGCCTTTTCAGCATTGTGTTAGCTAGCTATCTTGTACAACAATTTGTTCATTTGCTCCTGGCAAGCTAGTTAGATCAGCTTGTAGATAACATGAACTAGTTAGTTAGTTAGTTAGTTAGTTAGTTAGTTAGCTTGTTATTTAAGTTGATAGGCTAGTAACATTAGCTCATTGATAAGCTAGTAACATTAGCTTATCTGGATAGCTAGTTATCTTGTGAAAAAGCTTGTTAGTATTTGGGATTCAAGCTAATTTCATTACCTTGTTAAATAATTAGCTGGCTGGTAGATTAGCCTACTTATTAGCTTGTTAGTTAGCATGTATTTGGCCTCAACATTAATCAAATCCTATCAAGGTTTATTCATAAAGCCTAATATCACAAACACGTTTGTCTCAAGATGGAAGTGCTAAAAGATACATAGAATTACATCAGTATGTTAATAAGTTGGTTAACTATCTAGTTAGTTGTTAGCTAGCTGGTAACATATTTGGTTGTAGTGTGTTAGCTTGCTCATAATAATAAGTGATAGTTTGTTTTTAGCTTTCTAGCATTGGTTTCATCATTACTGGTAACTAAGTAGTGCTGTTGCCATGGTTATACTGGTTATACTGTATCTCCAGCAGAAAGGCTGTACACTCTGAGTGGTATGATAATAAGTCACATTAACAGTATTTATTGGTTATTTAAAAAGGCAGTAATGCTAACTAGCTTAACTTAAATAACCTAATGCTTCTCAGTTGTGACGGAGGAGGTTACCACGTGGCTAATGTTATTGTTAGTCTGTCATTAAAAATGGGAACATCCGGTGGGAGAAAACCAGTGAAAACCCGCAGAAACTCAAGAAAACTTCATGTCAGCGAAAATAAAACCCTGTAAACTGTCTTCAGACCTTTCTCTAACTCCCGCTATCAGCTGTTTGAGAGGAGTTTACCTCTGTTTACCTTCTCAGAGTCCTTCTTCTTCTGCAGAAATCTCCTCTCTTCTTCCTCTTCTCTTCCAGGAACATCTGCTCGCCCGCTAAGAGAGAAGAGAGGGAGTCACATTTCACTGACACACCGCAAGCAGAGACACACACACACACACACACACACCACACACACACACACACACACACACACACACACACACACACACACACACACACACACACACACACACACACACACACACACACACACACACACACACATCTGGGAGAGGCTCAATACTGTACTGACACACACTCTGCCAGAGGATCAAAAGTAGAAGTGGGTCTTGTACTTGAGTAAAAGTAGAAGTACAAGATCTGGTACTTGACTAAAAGTAGAAGTACTCATATATTGTACTTGAGTAAAAGTAGAAGTATTCAGATCTTGTACTTGACTAAAAGTAGAAGTACTCAGATCTTGTACTTGACTAAAAGTAGAAGTACTCATATATTGTACCTGAGTAAAAGTAGAAGTATTAAGAAGTATTTTTCTACAAGAAGCACTCATACATGTAGTACAGTATTTGAGTAAATGTACTTAGTTACTTTACATCACTGCACTCTGCACCCTCAATACTGTACCAACACACACTCTATGTACCGGGAAATACTTTAATACTGAGAGGAGGAAAGAAAATGCCAAGTGAAAAAGGAATATGAAGAAAATACTTCTTGTAGTTTTGGGGGTTTCTTGTTTCTGTTTGTACGATAAATAAAAGCGTCCTGATGTCAGAGGGAGATGAGGAGACAGGAAGAGGCTGTTTGTGTTTCCACAGGATACACATCTGCAGCAAGAATAACACACACACACACACGCACACACACGCACACACACACACACACGCACACACACACACACGCACACACACACACACTTGATTGTATTAACCCACATTTGATGTTTTGGATCAAATATTCCAGAGAAAAGTCCCCTCCTTCTAAAACAGCTCGTGAATCAGCTGAAAAACACTTTAAATGATGAATAAATACAAATCAAAAACCCGCTAAAGAAAGATAACTATATGAGAAAAGTATAATAAAATATATTTCAAATTAGTAAATGAAATGTTGCATGAATAAAAAACATGTTTATAAAAGAACAAATAGATATACTTGTATATATATCTGAATGAAGGACTGCATGCTGTGAGTGTCGCCACCAGCAGGGGGCGCTAAAGCGGAGAGATGGAGTATATTTGAACAACATTTGTAAATAAAAAGAGAATAAAGAAAACATTATTAATAAGTAAATAATTAAATGTGAAAATAAAAAAATAAGAAAAGTAATTTACAATCAGAAGCATTTTTAAAACACACACACACCTGACACACACAACACACACACCTGACACACACCTGAGACACACAACACACACACCTGAGACACACAACACACACACCTGACACACACACACCTGACACACACACAAACCTGACACACACACACACACCTGCCACACACACACACACACACCTGACACACACGAGACACACAACACACACACTTGAGACACACACCTGAGACACACACACACACACACACACACATCTGGGAGAGGCTCAATACTGTACTGACACACACTCTGCCAGAGGATCAAAAGTAGAAGTGGGTCTTGTACTTGAGTAAAAGTAGAAGTACTCAGATCTGGTACTTGACTAAAAGTAGAAGTACTCATATATTGTACTTGAGTAAAAGTAGAAGTATTCAGATCTTGTACTTGACTAAAGTAGAAGTACTCAGATCTTGTACTTGACTAAAAGTAGAAGTACTCATATATTGTACCTGAGTAAAAGTAGAAGTATTAAGAAGTATTTTTCTACAAAGAAGCACTCATACATGTAGTACAGTATTTGAGTAAATGTACTTAGTTACTTTACATCACTGCACTCTGCACCCTCAATACTGTACCAACACACACTCTATGTACCGGGAAATACTTTAATACTGAGAGGAGGAAAGAAAATGCCAAGTGAAAAAGGAATATGAAGAAAATACTTCTTGTAGTTTTGGGGGTTTCTTGTTTCTGTTTGTACGATAAATAAAAGCGTCCTGATGTCAGAGGGAGATGAGGAGACAGGAAGAGGCTGTTTGTGTTTCCACAGGATACACATCTGCAGCAAGAATAACACACACGCACACGCACGCACGCGCACACACACACACACACACACGCACACACACACACACACGCACACACACACACACGCACACACACACACACTTGATTGTATTAACCCACATTTGATGTTTTGGATCAAATATTCCAGAGAAAAGTCCCCTCCTTCTAAAACAGCTTGTGAATCAGCTGAAAAACACTTTAAATGATGAATAAATACAAATCAAAAACCCGCTAAAGAAAGATAACTATATGAGAAAAGTATAATAAAATATATTTCAAATTAGTAAATGAAATGTTGCATGAATAAAAAACATGTTTATAAAAGAACAAATAGATATACTTGTATATATATCTGAATGAAGGACTGCATGCTGTGAGTGTCGCCACCAGCAGGGGGCGCTAAAGCGGAGAGATGGAGTATATTTGAACAACATTTGTAAATAAAAAGAGAATAAAGAAAACATTATTAATAAGTAAATAATTAAATGTGAAAATAAAAAAATAAGAAAAGTAATTTACAATCAGAAGCATTTTTAAAACACACACACACACACACCTGACACACACACCTGACACACACCTGAGACACACAACACACACACCTGAGACACACAACACACACACCTGACACACACACACACAAGACACACACACACCTGACACACACACAAACCTGACACACACACACACACCTGCCACACACACACACACACACCTGACACACACGAGACACACAACACACACACTTGAGACACACACCTGAGACACCACACACACACACACACACACACACACACACACACACACACACACACACACACACGAGACACACACATAATACAAATAATTTACAATTACAAGCATTTTTTTATTACATGTTTTGTCATAAATGTCTTTATTTAATTCAAAGTATATGTTTGTTTCTTAGAATATTAATTAAGCAGTATTCTTCTCTTTAAAACATGTTTTAAATTATTTTCCCAATTGCTTTCTATTCAATGGATCAAAGATTACTTTGAGAATAAACAACATCATGTCCATGTTGTTGTTTACCTCTAGCAACCCTGTCTGTTTGAAGGTAAACAAACATTAGTATTGAGTCAGCTGATCGGATATCACTTTCTAACTTCACTCGTGGAACTCATGGAGGAATCGATGCTGGAGCGTTTCTTCGATCAATACATTTCAGCTGTGAGTACAGAAACACGACAGACACACATCAGGCAGGAACACGACAGAAACACATCAGGCAGGAACACGACAGACACACATCAGGCAGGAACACGACAGAAACACATCAGGCAGGAACACGACAGACACACATCAGGCAGGAACACGACAACACATCAGGCAGGAACACGACAGAAACACATCAGGCAGGAACACGACAGAAACACATCAGGCAGGAACACGACAGACACACATCAGGCAGGAACACGACAGACACACATCAGGCAGGAACACGACAGAAACACATCAGGCAGGAACACGACAGAAACACATCAGGCAGGAACACGACAGACACACATCAGGCAGGAACACGACAGACACACATCAGGCAGGAACACGACAGAAACACATCAGGCAGGAACACGACAGAAACACATCAGGCAGGAACACGACAGAAACACGACAGAAACACATCAGGCAGGAACACATCAGGCAGGAACACGACAGACACACATCAGGCAGGAACACGACAGAAACACATCAGGCAGGAACACGACAGAAACACATCAGGCAGGAACACGACAGAAACACGACAGACACACATCAGGCAGGAACACGACAGAAACACATCAGGCAGGAACACGACAGAAACACATCAGGCAGGAACACGACAGAAACACGACAGAAACACATCAGGCAGGAACACGACAGAAACACATCAGGCAGGAACACGACAGAAACACGACAGAAACACATCAGGCAGGAACACGACAGAAACACGACAGAAACACATCAGGCAGGAACACGACAGAAACACGACAGACACACATCAGGCAGGAACACGACAGAAACACATCAGGCAGAAACACGACAGGAACACGACAGACACACATCAGGCAGGAACACGACAGAAACACATCAGGCAGGAACACGACAGGAACACGACAGACACACATCAGGCAGGAACACGACAGGAACACGACAGACACACATCAGGCAGGAACACGACAGAAACACATCAGGCAGAAACACGACAGGAACACGACAGACACACATCAGGCAGGAACACGACAGAAACACATCAGGCAGGAACACGACAGGAACACGACAGACACACATCAGGCAGGAACACGACAGAAACACGACAGACACACATCAGGCAGGAACACGACAGAAACACATCAGGCAGAAACACGACAGGAACACGACAGACACACATCAGGCAGGAACACGACAGGAACACGACAGACACACATCAGGCAGGAACACGACAGGAACACGACAGAAACACATCAGGCAGGAACACGACAGAAACACATCAGGCAGAAACACATCAGGCAGGAACACGACAGAAACACGACAGAAACACGACAGACACACATCAGGCAGGAACACGACAGAAACACGACAGACACACATCAGGCAGGAACACGACAGAAACACGACAGACACACATCAGGCAGGAACACGACAGAAACACATCAGGCAGAAACACATCAGGCAGGAACACGACAGGAACACGACAGAAACACATCAGGCAGGAACACGACAGAAACACGACAGGAACACGACAGACACACATCAGGCAGGAACACGACAGAAACACGACAGACACACATCAGGCAGGAACACGACAGAAACACGACAGGAACACGACAGACACACATCAGGCAGGAACACGACAGAAACACGACAGAAACACATCAGGCAGGAACACGACAGAAACACGACAGACACACATCAGGCAGGAACACGACAGGAACACGACAGAAACACATCAGGCAGGAACACGACAGAAACACGACAGGAACACGACAGAAACACATCAGGCAGGAACACGACAGGAACACGACAGAAACACGACAGACACACATCAGGCAGGAACACGACAGAAACACGACAGACACACATCAGGCAGGAAACACGACAGAAACAACGACAGGAACACGGACAGACACACATCAGGCCAGGAACACGACAGAAACACATCAGGCAGGAACACGACATGAAACACATCAGGCAGAAACCATCAGGCAGGAACACGACAGAACACGACAGAACCACGACAGACACACATCAGGCAGGAACACGACAGAAACACGACAGAAACACGACAGACACACATCAGGCAGGAACACGACAGAAACACGACAGAACACGACAGACACACATCAGGGCAGGAACACGACAGAAACACGACAGGAACACGGACAGCCACACATCAGGCAGGAACACGACAGACACACATCAGGCAGAAAACACGACAGAAACACGACAGAAACACGACAGAAACACGACAGACACACGACTAGAAACACATCAGGCAGGAACACGACAGAAACACATCAGGCCAGGAACACGACAGAAACACGACAGAAACACATCAGGCAGGAACACGACAGAAACACGACAGACACACATCAGGCAGAAACACGACAGAAACACGACAGAAACACGACAGACACACATCAGGCAGGAACACGACAGAAACACGACAGACACACATCAGGCAGGAACACGACAGAAACACGACAGAAACACATCAGGCAGGAACACGACAGAAACACGACAGAAACACATCAGGCAGGAACACGACAGAAACACGACAGAAACACGACAGAAACACGACAGACACACATCAGGCAGGAACACGACAGAAACACCTCATACTGAGAATCAGTAGAATATCAATCATGTTTATTAAAGGACAAGCAATTCATTCACAACTCAAAATGTCATTAGAAGATAAATCGCTCAGAAACTGGAAGTTAGAAACATTTAAATATATTAAAAAAATAATCCTAATAAAGTACAAACACATATTTAGTATTTATAACAATAACAATATTTATTATAATAATTCATGAAAATCATAACAAAAAATAGCACCATAAATAATAATAATAATAATAATAAAAAAGTGTTTGGAAATTTCACAATAATACAAATTATAAAATTAAATGTATATAACAGTTGTCTTGTAAATAAGAACTTTTGATAGATGAAGGATGCTCACTGTCGCTGTAACAGGACTCCTGGAAGCAGAAGGAGGAGCTTCTCAAACTGCAGGAGGAACACACAGGTAGATACAAACACAACAACAACAACAACAACAACAACAACACCAGTTGCTCTGTTTCTAAAACTGGGGTTACCTACTGTAACCCAGCTTCTATGAGTAAATGGCGCAGCCCTCTAAGGCTATCGCTATTGGGTTATCCCTCTGCGCCCCCGCGCAGCACTGAAACACTTGTAGTCCACGCCCACCCGCCAGGTGGGCCCCACCCTCGGGCTTCCTTCCGGTATAAATAGGAAGGGAGCCCGGCAATCTGCTCCCATACAATATAACTTTTCTTCAGCTATTCGTAGAGCCAGTGGGGCCCAGCGCTTAGAGGGCTGCGCCATTTACTCATAGAAGCTGGGTTACAGTAGGTAACCTCAGTTCTATTTCGTATATGGCTTCGCCCTCTAAGGCTATCGCTATTGGGTTAAGGGCGAAGCATGATGTAGTCTGCGCCCCACTGGGTCCGTCCGGCACTAGAAGCACAGACACACCTGCTCAATAACACCCCCCTGCCTGTTGTGCCATGCGTAATGGAGCATCACCGTCCCTGGAACATAGCAAAACATGCCTATCTTCCCGACGGGGTGAAGGCTGGGAACAATACATACCGGCCGCTGTGAGAAAGTAGAGACGAAGGTCCCACCTTGTCCTGCGATCATAGAGGGGGAACAGCCGCTGTCTCTCCGTGTTAGACAGGTAGGAGAGCGCTCAGCTGGATCCCTGACGTCACTCACTCTGATCAGGCACTCCGTACGAAGTGTGTCAGAGTAAAGGGAACATCCCTCTCATACGAGGGGAAAAGGGGCCGCTCTCTGTGTGCCGAGAGGCAGGAGAGAGGCGCACCGCTGGGTCCCTGACGTCACTCACTCCGACAGGAAACCCAGTACAGGGTGTGTCAGAGAGGAAAGGGGGACATCCCTCAAATAAAAATGAATATATGAACAGGGGGAAGACCAAGATGCAGCCGTGCAAATATCTTCCACTGACCTTCCTCCGTGCAAAGCCGTGGAGGAGGAAATTCCTCTGGTGGAGTGCGCATTAATGTTCTCCGGGGGCTCCACCCCAGAGGAGACATATGCCTGTGACACAGCCTCACACAGCCAGTGTGACAGCCGTTTGTGCAGACAGAGGTTGCCCGATCGAGCGTTCTCTATATAGTGCACAAACAGGCGCTGAGAACGGCGCCAGGCCGCCGTGCGCGCCACATAGCAAGACAGCGCGCGCACAGGACAGAGGAGATGAGCCGTGGCTTCTTCCTCCGACCTGTAAGGAGGAGGGAATAAGCCAGCCAGGGTGATCACTCTTGAACAAAGGGTTGTGATGACCTTAGGCATGAAGCCGGGTTAGGGCGTACAACAGCTGAACTGCCATCTCCTTGGATCCGGAGAGCTGACGGAGCCACAGAGAGAGCAGACAAATCACTCACCCTTTTCTCTGATAGAGCCAACAGCAGTACTACTTTGGCTGAACACAGTTTAAGGGGAACCTGATCAGGTTCAAATGGGGCTTTGCTTTAGTGCGCGTAACACCAAAGCCAAATCCCACTGAGGCGCCAGTGTGCGTGACACAGGTCTGAGTCTCCATACTCCTCGCATACAACGGCTGCTGCGTTCTGCGAGCCCCTCTGTTAAATTCGCCGGGAGTATACATTGCTCTGATGGAGAGCAACGTGTGTGCGTGCCCAGAACAGCAGCCGCCTGGCTGCGTTTAGAAGCTGCGCAGATCGTACTCCTCCCTGGCGATTGAGGTAGGCTGCTTCCATAGCCGTGGCTTCTCTGTGATGTGCCGTAATGGTCGTCATGGTGACGAGCCACGCCATCGCCGCCGCTGCCCGTGAGGCAAAAGGGCTGCGAGGGAGTTTCCACACACTGCATTTCACTCCGTCTCTCATCATGAGGCGCGTACACGCCCAGAGGATGAGAGGTGTGTGTATGCTGTCCACACGAGGCGTTATAACGGTGCTCGTGGATTTATTATGACCGTGTGTAGGAGGCATATCTGGGACAGAGGAATGCCGCGAGCTCTGCAGTCTATAAACCAATAGGTTAAAACAGCAGGCTTCTGCAGCGAATGAACCACCTCTGGAGTGTCCCCCTGTTGGAAGAGACCCAGGGGAATCCCCACGTGACCAGCTGACGCCAACGCTGAGCAGCTGTGTCCCGGAGAGGGCTGTGTGGGTTGTGCCATGCCGGAGGAGAGCTGTCAGTTTCTCCACTCGCTGCCGCGAGAGCCGCGCTCTGCTGCTGGCTGAGTTTAATTCCACTCCAGATAACCGTTTGTCTGAGAGGGAAGAGGACAGCTCTTCTTCCAATTTATTATGAAACCCAGGCTTTGACAGATGCGATACGAGATGTACCGTCTGTAAAGTGACTTCCTCCCTGGAGCGAGCCAGCAAATAGCAGGTCGTCCAGAGGAAACCACACTCTCATCCCTCCTCTGTGTAGCGGCTCCAGCCTTCTCTACACAAAAATGGGAGGAGCCAGGAAATATCCGAACGGCAGACGATTGTCTGGTCTGATATTCCGCTGCCACTCTGAGAAACACTCTGACGGAGCCTACACACGGCGGCGTGTGTTGCCGCTTCAACGCTTCTGCCCATTCACTTTGAATGGGGTGACGTCACGATTCGCCGAACTGCATTGTGGGAGCAAAGCGTAGCTTCTCTCGCGGTGCTCGCTGCAAAAGTAGAGCAATGTTCTACTTTTGCCGCCTCGACGGAGGCGTCAGCCAATCGAATCATATGCCAGTGCAAGCTCTAGCCAATCAAACCGCGTGCTTGTGTGTCTGGGGCGGGAGATTCATGTGATTGGTTGTTGGTCGAGTTTCAGCCCCCCCCCGCCGGCAGGCGACAACGCACGCCGCCGTGTGTAGGGGCCGTGAGAGCGGGCGCACATGCTCGAGATGTGTTGTGGTCGTCATGACGACGAGCCACGCCAGAGCCCTCGCCGCCGCTGCCCGTGAGGCAATCCAAGGTGGGCCTAGAGCGAAAGGGCTGTGAGGAGGCCTCCACACGCTGCATTTCACTCCGACTCTCATCATGAGGCGCGTACACGCTCAGAGGATGGGTGGAGGTGTGTGCAGTGACATCCACATGAGGCGTTACCACGGCGCTCATGGGTTTATTGTGACCGTGTGTAGGTGGCGTATCTCGGACAGATGAATGCCGCGAGGTCTGTGGTTTAATAACCGAAAAGTTATAACCACCAGACCTCTGCAGCGAACCCTGCTGCCTACTAATCAACAGATTTGGAGGCAGCTGGCCCTGATTTCCCTCCTCTTGGGGAACCCTGGAAATAGCCTCTTTCAACAGGAGTTCCCGTAGCTCTGCTTGGAGCGCAAGACACTGTTCTCGGGAGGACAGGAGTGTTTCCTGTATCCCGTTGAACTGTGGGGGGGGGAGAGGCGAACTGCAGGGTGTACCCTCTGCTGATCAGCCTGCTCATCCCTCTGTCCATTAGGCACACGCGCTGCCACTCCGAGAAACCCTCTGAGAGCGGGCGCACATGCTCGAGATGTGTTGTGGTCGTCATGACGACGTGCCACGCCAGAGCCCTCGCCGCCGCTGCCCGTGAGGCAACCCAAGGTGGGCCTAGAGCGAAAGGGCTGTGAGGAGGCCTCCACACGCTGCATTTCACTCCGACTCTCATCATGAGGCGCGTACACGCTCAGAGGATGGGTGGAGGTGTGTGCAGTGACATCCACATGAGGCGTTACCACGGCGCTCATGGGCTTATTGTGACCGTGTGTAGGTGGCGTATCTCGGACAGAGGAATGCCGCGAGGTCTGTGGTTTAATAACCGAAAAGTCATAACCACCAGACCTCTGCAGCGAACCCTGCTGCCTACTAATCAACAGATTGGAGGCAGCTGGCGTAGTTACCGCGCTCTGCAGCTTATTAATCGATAGATTAAGGCAGGCTTTTGTAACGAACCCTGCTGGCTATTAACCGATAGGTCATAGGCAGCTGGTTCACCCAGAGTGGGGGATATGTGAAACACATTTGAAACTGATGATTCAGACAACATGTTGGGAAATAAGCTTCTTTTATTTCCCTCACACTCCCTCCCCACCCGTCAAGGCCGGCTCTGTTTCCTCGGCGGCTCTCGTGGAGCAGACGACGAACGGGAGTACCTCACTCCCTTTTGACCCCCCCTCTCTGCTGGTGGGGGGGCGGAGGCGCGGGATGGTGCCCCTGCCGCCGCCGACGGACGAGTCTGACGCCTCGGCTGCGGTTGCTGTGAGCGTCTCTCTGCCTGTCGCTGCAGCCGGGTTGGCCGCTGCTGCTGCTGCCGCTGGTGCCGCAGGCTGGAGCCAGTCGACGTGCTGGCGGATATCATCCGCCTGCTCCGCTGCCGCTTTCATGGACTCGACCATGGCTAGAAACTGGGGTCCGAACAGCCCGTCCGGGCTGATAGGAGCGTCCAGCAAGACCTTCCTGGCTCTGTAACAGCCGCCTGTTGCAGCCAGAGGTGGCGCTGGATCTGCGTCATCCATGCTGCGATCCTCGCCTGGGAGACAGCCACGGCTGCGCACAGCGTGAGTGCCGTGCTGGCCGCCTTGCCGATCTCCTCCGCCTCCTCTGGTGCCACGGTGGTGGACCGCTCCACCAGCGTAACCACCGAGTTGGCCAGCAACGCGATGTTGTTTGCCGCTGCCGACGCCTGAAACGCACATTGGTGCGCCCGGTCAGCCTGGCGGGCGACATACTGGTCCTCGGGGGAGGCCAACATAGGGCGCCGTCCGGCGATCAAGTTGGCCTGCCTAACCCCAAAGAACGCCGTCAAGCTCGGCTGCAGAGCGGGGGTGTTTGGAAAACCCTCCTCTGTGAATCCCTCCACCCTAGTGAAGGGAACAAAGGAGGCCACCGGAGCCCTCAGGTTCACCGCTGCCCCCTCCTGGTACCTCCTAATGGCGGGGAAGCGCGGCCAGATCGGGTCACTCCTGCCCGTCTGAACCCGGGAAAACACTCCGGCCATGTCGTCCAGAGCCACCCTCTCCCGTCCTGGGGGAACGGGGAGACCTTTGCATGCTGCTGCTTTGCCGATGATCTCCGGCAGCTCCAGCATAATGCCACCCAACGCCGTTAGCGCCGTGGCCACGGAGAAGGGGACCGCATGCTCGGCCGCCACCTCTGACTCTCGCTCCGACCCCGTCTCCCCCATCCGGGGAAGAGGGGGAAGGGGAGAGCCGCATTGCGAGCCATGGAGGGAGCCGGGGTAGGAGTCGTCCGACTCCCGCCCCTCACTCACCTCCAGAAACAGGCTGCCACCCCTGTTCTGGATGGGCCAGTCGTCCTCCTCACCCGCAGCAGCTAGGGCGTCCGCCCTTCGCTTCCTGTCGGATGCTGGGAGACGAACACAATGTGAACATGCGACCTGCTGGCTGAGAGCCGCGTCCGCGTGCTCTGGCCCCAGGCAGGATTCGCATATTGGATGCAAATCGTAGCTCATGATGTATCCCGTTTTGCACGAGGGACACTCGCGGACACTATCATTGCTCATGATTTGCTTTTCTTGTGCTTCAGTTACTGCCGGTTGCTGAAGAAAAGAGGGAGCAGATTGCCGGGCTCCCTTCCTATTTATACCGGAAGGAGGCCCGAGGGTGGGGCCCACCTGGCGGGTGGGCGTGGACTACAAGTGTTTCAGTGCTGCGCGGGGCGCAGAGGGATTACCCAATAGCGATAGCCTTAGAGGGCGAAGCCATATACGAAATAGAACTGTCTGTCTCCAGAGAGCAGCAGCAGTCTGGACTACAACTCCCAGAATCCCCCGGGAGAGATCCAGGGTGTTTCCCCTGTGACCCCGCCTCTAAAGCTCGTCCCACAGCTTCAGTGAGTCTTTGAACACACCTTCATGTATCGCCTGTGGTCGTGGTGCGTTCAGGGGCAGTTGAGAGAGTCCGGTGTTTGTGTGCAGGAACGTTTGGGCTTCAGTGAAGCTCGGCTGCTCTCTGGACCTCAAGATCATCGCGAGACAACTGTGGAACGTGCAGCA
>CM053248.1:43793106-43799368 GCA_028583405.1 Pogonophryne albipinna
AAGATGTGATGATTTAAGTGTGTGGGGGGGGGGACCTAACCTCCTCAAGGGGGGGCCGGAAGATTTTCTTTAAATGTTGAAGTTAAAGCATCAATCTGGTGCACTTAGAGAGCAACATGAGGAGATCTATGCATCTCTCAGATGAAACACAACTGGAAGCAGATTTTATTTTTCTTTATGGATATCTTTATCAAATCAAATCAAGTTTTATATATATTATATATTTATGGATATTTTACAAATCACTCTCCTTTCAAACTGTATTCTTGTTTATTAATAACAACTTGTTGTTACTGTCATATAGTATTTTATACCTGTTTACTTTATTCTCTTGTGTTTTTATAACTATAATGATCATATGAAGATGTGCCTTTACCTCACTGGTTGGAGAAAAAGCTTCTTATATCCGTTAGCATAGCTAGCTAACCAGATGCTAATAACAACACAGTTATTGACTCAGGGACGCGGGAAGTCAGTCAGAGTTGGGGGTGCGGCGTGCGGGTGCGGTTGGAGGGAGGGGTGCTAGTGGAGCCTCGCAGCGGCGAAACTCTGGCGCGCTACACTGTAGGAGCGCCGCGTTTGCGCTTCAGAGGAGGTTCCCTCCGCAAAATGAGGCCCCATCCGCGAGGGTCTGCGTGATCTGCGTGTAGGGAGGGGGGGGCCCGGCCCTGTATAATAACGTCATATTAAATGCAGTCATTTGGTCTTTAGCAACAGCTTGTGAGAGCAGTGCATTCCTCTGTGTCGTTTTAATGCTGCCAGTTTGTTGACGGCCTGTGTGTTGATGCTCCCTAAATGTTTCCCCTGCCTTTCGCCAGTTGTTAAACCGTGCTTTCACAAAACTCCCATCCCTGATCTTGTCTGCACTGACCAGCTTCTTTTCTATAGCAGAAGCACACCGCATTATCACTTTCTCTTATTTAGTGAAGCTTTTTAGAGACTGCTTACACTGAAATGCTAACTCAAACATAGTAACTAAAAATAAAACTTTTGTATTGATTTGTTTAGTGAACTTTTTGGCGTTGCAGTTACAACTCTCCGCCAACAGATGGGGGTGCTGCAGTCCCCTCAGCCCCCCCCCCCCCCCCCCCCCTTCCCACGTCCCTGACTGTATGATCAGTATGACAGATGAACAGATCGCCACTGGGCTTTCAACTAAAGACACAGCCACGCAAAAACTGCAGCATACCTTATCGGTACTGCAATTTCTGAAGTGCCGGAGCGACGTTCTGGTGCTCTCAGGCAGAACTGTACCCCTGTCAGACGAGACATATACCACGTGATGACACGTTGGGCTCGTGTTGTGTTCAAGGACCCTGACCTTGAACACGAAAAACAGGCACTTGCTTGTTTAATTTTTTTGCGGTCTAGATTTCTTTAATTTTTTTATTTTTTGCGTGTGTTTATAAATTACCTTCGAGGACCGTATAAAATGGTCTCGCGGTCCGTATACGGCCCGGAGGCCGGAGGTTCCCCACCCCTGATCTAAAGTAACAGACAGAGAATCAGCACTTCGGAAACAGGGGTGAAACAGAGGGGATTATGGGATGCTGCAATGATCTGTTTGGTGTTTCAGCCAATCAGAGACAGGCTCTGAATATATCTAAGACCTGTGATATAGTGATGAAGAAGAGGATAATAGGGGACCTTTAAAACCTCTTAAGCCCCACGGACCCAGTTACTGGGCTGAAATCGCATCATTTGCAGGAAACAACGTTTAAGGAACCTTCATATTTAATAAACTATGAATGTTTTATATCCATATAACGGAAAAACACTAATTTAACTGATCTTTTTCATTTTTTTTTTCAAAAAAAACTCAAAAATGCTAACAGTGACCCTCTGAATTAGCCTCGAGCGAAAAATGCTAACCTATTACTGCACCGAAAATCACTCCTAGCTCCCTTATTACTTATCCTAGCTGCACATCCAACACATCGTTTATGATCGTAAGGAGACACAGAATCTAACGGTGCCCACCTCAACACTGACAGATTACAACTTCGGGGAGAAAACAACAAAAACCTACATCAACACATGTGGCGCTAGGTAGCCAAAAACGCTAACATGGTTTACCTTGGTTTTCTCTGGTCAAAACTGGTCTTCAATGGCATTAAAACGATAACAACGATGCTGTAGTTAATCCATAGGTTAATATCCAATGTGACTCCGTCCCCTTTGAAATGTTCTGATAATCCATAAGCAATAAAACTGCTTTTCCGTTTCCAGATATCAGAGCAGGGATATTTCTCCCCTCTGCTGAAAGCTTGCATGTGCGAAGACGCTACCTTTTTTTTAACATGAGTGTGTGCGGGACGATTTCCCTTCGATTCTATTGGCTCTAACGGTCAGGAAGAGATGTCACATGTCAAAATCGAGCAAGGGGGCCAGAGATAAGGAAAACCCACCCAAATGGCCCCAGAAGAGGTTTTTAAGGTCAAATATCACTAGTTTTGCATCAATCTTGATACAGGGTACTTATTATATGTTGTCCTTTGGATTCCTAAAGCTTTTAGTCTACTAACCCATCATCCAAGGGTAGTTTTCACTATAAGTACAAAAGAATCTTTGGACGGACACTATAATTTACATTTTTTTACTGTGTTCAATCTGAATTTTCTTTAAAATAAAAAACATCTATATTGATTCTGACTTTTCTACATCCAACTCACAGGTTTATCATTACTTTGAGAAAACAGATTATTAATTTAACCCTTTTAGAAGATATGGTCATTTGTTCTGGGAATGTCATTTTGGAGCCTGAGACCTGAACAACAGGCTTGGGGCCTAACAGGTTAAGTGTGTTTGTGTTTCTCTCCTCAGCTATGAACCGGAGCTGTTTCCCGGACTCTTCTTCAGGGGTTTTCCTGGGATCTCCGTCTCCATCTTTGTAACGGGGAAGATTACTGTGACCGGTAACGAACAGCAGAACCATAGAAGAAGAAGCATCTGTTTCAAAGCCTTTGGGGGTCACGTAGGAGGTTACAGACCATAGAAGAACTTTCTCATGATAAAAGAAACAATTTAACATTTAGATAGAATATACAAAAAACTAAATATTAAAGTAGAGAGCTGTTTAGATTCTATATTCCTTTCGTGGGAAAAAGTGCAAACTATTTTGGGTTTATTTCGGTGGCTGAGCACTCGTCAGAACCGCTTATATTTAGAACTGTTCCCTGGTTTTGTGTGTCAGGTTTCTCTGTGAGATATTCTCTATGAATCCTTCTTGTGTTGTTCAGGAGCTAAATCTGAGGCGGAGTTGAAGTCGCTTCTGGAGGCGCTCGTCCCGATCCTGACCCGCTTCAGGAAGAACTGATCCAACAAACACACCAAGAATAAAGTCTTATGTCCTTCAGGAAAGTCATAAATAAACCCCTCAGTAATCAATAACTACAGCTTGGTGTTTGCTCCACATTCAGGAAGTTGTTATAGGATTAAATATTTGATGTCTTTGAATTCTTGACAAAATGACCAAATATAAAACAGATGTTATTTTTTTTAAAGGAACATATTATAAATATAGAAAGAAACAACACAACAGCAATTGTGATATAATTATTGCTGAATTATAAACAAAAATACATAAATAATTCCTAAATAAATACAAGTTGATTTTTGTATTAGAAAATAAATAACTTTTTTTAAATGTAGAAATCTGCTGTAGTTCACTTCTGCACCACCAGAGGTCAGGGTTTATCAAACCATGAATCCTGCAGACTGTAATATTACTGTGTACTAATATGTATACATGCAAACACTATTTTCTGCACAATGAATACTCTTGGTACTTTCACTATATTCTGATGAGAATACTTCTCTACTTTTACTTGAGTAACATTTTGAATGCAGGATTGTTACTGTAAGTATGCCTACACTCTGGTACTTCTACTTTTACTACAAGATCTGAGTACTTCTACTTTTACTCAAGGACAAGATCTGAGTACTTCTACTTTTACTAAAGTACAAGATATGAGTACTTCTACTTTTACTCAAGAACAAGATCAGAGTACTTCTACTTTGACTCAAGTACAAGATCTGAGTACTTCTACTTTTGCTCAAGTACAAGATCTGAGTACTTCTACTTTTACTCAAGAACAAGATCTGAGTACTTCTACTTTTACTCAAGAACAAGATCTGAGTACTTCTACTTTTACTCAAGAACAAGATCTGAGTACTTCTACTTTTACTCAAGAACAAGATCTGAGTACTCTCTCTAAAAGGCAGTATTTCTAAACTTCTCTCTTCATGTATTTTGATGTATCTCCATGTATTTTGATGTATGTTGATGTATTTTGATGTATCTCCATGTATTTTGATGTATCTCCATGTATTTTGATGTCTCTCCATGTCTCCATGTGTCTCCATGTATCTCCATGTATCTCTATGTGTCTCCATGTATCTCCATGTGTCTCCATGTCTCTCCATGTCTCCATGTCTCTCCATGTGTCTCCATGTCTCTCCATGTATCTCCATGTGTCTCCATGTCTCCATGTGTCTCCATGTGTCTCCATGTCTCTCCATGTGTCTCCATGTGTCTCCATGTCTCTCCATGTCTCTCCATGTCTCTCCATGTGTCTCCATGTCTCTCCATGTCTCTCCATGTGTCTCCATGTCTCTCCATGTCTCTCCATGTCTCTCCATGTCTCTCCATGTATCTCCATGTGTCTCCATGTCTCTCCATGTCTATCCATGTGTCTCCATGTCTCTCCATATGTCTCCATGTCTCTCCATGTATCTCCATGTCTCTCCATGTGTCTCCATGTCTCTCCATTTATCTCCATGTGTCTCCATGTCTCTCCATGTGTCTCCATGTCTCTCCATGTCTCCGTGTATCTCCATGTATCTCCATGTGTCTCCATGTCTCTCCATGTGTCTCCATGTCTCTCCATGTCTCTCCATGTGTCTCCATGTGTCTCCATTTCTCTCCATGTCTCTCCATGTCTCTCCATATCTCCCCATGTCTCCGTGTATCTCCACGTGTCTCCATGTCTCTCCATGTGTCTCCATGTTTCTCCATGTCTCCATGTCTCTCCATGAGTCTCCATGTCTCTCCATGTGTCTCCATGTCTCTCCATGTCTCCGTGTATCTCCATGTGTCTCCATGTCTCCCCATGTCTCTCCATGTGTCTCCATGTCTCCGTGTATCTCCATGTCTCTCCATGTGTCTCCATGTCTCTCCATGTGTCTCCATGTGTCTCCATGTCTCTCCATGTCTCCATGTCTCTCCATGTGTCTCCATGTCTCCATGTATCTACATGTGTCTCCATGTGTCTCCATGTCTCTCCGTGTGTCTCCGTGTATCTCCATGTGTCTCCATGTCTCTCCATGTCTCTCCATGTCTCTCCATGTGTCTCCATGTGTCTCCATGTCTCCATGTCTCTCCATGTCTCTCCATGTCTCTCCATGTGTCTCCATGTCTCTCCATGTCTCTCCATGTCTCCATGTATCTCCATGTGTCTCCATGTCTCTCCATGTGTCTCCATGTCTCTCCATGTGTCTCCGTGTATCTCCATGTGTCTCCATGTCTCCATGTCTCTCCATGTCTCCATGTCTCTCCATGTCTCCCCATGTCTCTCCATGTCTCTCCATGTGTCTCCATGTCTCCGTGTATCTCCATGTCTCTCCATGTGTCTCCATGTCTCTCCATGTGTCTCCATGTGTCTCCATGTCTCTCCATGTCTCTGTGTATCTCCATGTCTCTCCATGTCTCTCCATGTGTCTCCATGTCTCTCCATGTCTCTCCATGTGTCTCCATGTGTCTCCATTTCTCTCCATGTCTCTCCATGTCTCTCCATATCTCCCCATGTCTCTGTGTATCTCCACGTGTCTCCATGTCTCTCCATGTGTCTCCATGTTTCTCCATGTCTCCATGTATCTCCATGTGTCTCCATGTCTCTCCATGTGTCTCCATGTCTCTCCATGTGTCTCCATGTCTCCGTGTATCTCCATGTGTCTCCATGTCTCCCCATGTCTCTCCATGTGTCTCCATGTCTCTCCATGTCTCTCCATGTGTCTCCATGTGTCTCCATGTCTCTCCATGTCTCCATGTCTCTCCATGTCTCTCCATGTGTCTCCATGTCTCTCCATGTCTCCATGTCTCTCCATGTCTCTCCATGTGTCTCCATGTCTCTCCATGTCTCCATGTATCTACATGTGTCTCCATGTGTCTCCATGTGTCTCCATGTCTCTCCATGTGTCTCAGTGTATCTTCCTCTCTTCTTCCTCTTCCTGTCTTCCTCTCTTCTTCCTCTTCCTCTCTTCA
>CM053248.1:43800368-43807868 GCA_028583405.1 Pogonophryne albipinna
AGGAACTACAGCACGGTCACATGACTTCACGTCTCCACCGCTAAGCTAAAGGTGGCTAATGTTGGGCTATAAAGGAACTACAGCACGGTCACATGACTTCACGTCATCACCGCTAAGCTAAAGGAGGCTAATGTTGGGCTATAAAGGAACTACAGCACGGTCACATGACTTCACGTCACCACCGCTAAGCTAAAGGAGGCTAATGTTGGGCTATAAAGGAACTACAGCACGGTCACATGACTTCACGTCACCACCGCTAATCTAAAGGTGGCTAATGTTGGGCTATAAAGGAACTACAGCACGGTCACATGAGTTCACGTCACCACCGCTAATCTAAAGGAGGCTAATGTTGGGCTATAAAGGAACTACAGCACGGTCACATGACTTCACGTCACCACCGCTAAGCTAAAGGAGGCTAATGTTGGGCTATAAAGGAACTACAGCACGGTCACATGACTTCACGTCACCACCGCTAATCTAAAGGTGGCTAATGTTGGGCTATAAAGGAACTACAGCACGGTCACATGAGTTCACGTCACCACCGCTAATCTAAAGGAGGCTAATGTTGGGCTATAAAGGAACTACAGCACGGTCACATGACTTCACGTCACCACCGCTAATCTAAAGGTGGCTAATGTTGGGCTATAAAGGAACTACAGCACGGTCACATGAGTTCACGTCACCACCGCTAAGCTAAAGGAGGCTAATGTTGGGCTATAAAGGAACTACAGCACGGTCACATGACTTCACGTCACCACCGCTAATCTAAAGGTGGCTAATGTTGGGCTATAAGGAACTACAGCACGGTCACATGAGTTCACGTCACCACCGCTAATCTAAAGGAGGCTAACGTTGGGCTATAAAGGAACTACAGCACGGTCACATGAGTTCACGTCACCACCGCTAATCTAAAGGAGGCTAATGTTGGGCTATAAAGGAACTACAGCACGGTCACATGAGTTCACGTCACCACCGCTAATCTAAAGGAGGCTAATGTTGGGCTATAAAGGAACTACAGCACGGTCACATGACTTCACGTCACCACCGCTAATCTAAAGGAGGCTAATGTTGGGCTATAAAGGAACTACAGCACGGTCACATGAGTTCACGTCACCACCGCTAATCTAAAGGAGGCTAATGTTGGGCTATAAAGGAACTACAGCACGGTCACATGAGTTCACGTCACCACCGCTAATCTAAAGGAGGCTAATGTTGGGCTATAAAGGAACTACAGCACGGTCACATGACTTCACGTCACCACGGCTAAGCTAAAGGTGGCTAATGTTAGGCTATAAAGGAACTACAGCATGGTCACATGACTTCACGTCACCACCGCTAAGCTAAAGGTGGCTAATGTTAGGCTATAAAGGAACTACAGCACGTAGTACTGTCGAAGTCTTAAGTAAAGGTAACTAATGAAGAAGTGGAAATGAATCATCGAAACAGTTGTTGTGTTATTAAAGAGACAAAGAGAGACTGGGAAGGGGGTTAATACATTTACGAGGAAAAATATAAAAAGTTATTTGAGAAAAAAGTCAAAATTCTGAGAAAAATACAAATTCTGAAGTAAGTCAACATTTTGAAAGAAAAATCAAATAATTTGAAAAAGGTCCAAATTTGAAGTAAATTAAAAATAAAAAGACAAATTCTTAAATAAAAGATGAGTTCTGATGAAAAATCTTAAGTCAAATTTCTGAGATTAAAATGTTCCCATGTCTCTAATACTCTTCCATCATTTAAAGCTAGTTTCTGTAAATGTATTTGTTATTTTTTATGTAAATGAAACAAGTGTTTCCTTGTACGATGTGAGGGTCTAAGGACAGAGGGTCTAAGGACAGAGGGTCTGAGGACAGAGGGTCTAAGGACAGAGGGTCTAAGGACAGAAGGTCTGAGGACAGAGGGTCTGAGGACAGAGAGTCTGAGGACAAAGGGTCTAAGGACAGAGGGTCTAAGGACAGAGGGTCTAAGGACAGAGGGTCTAAGGACAGATGGTCTAAGGACAGAGGGTCTGAGGACAGAGGGTCTGAGGACAGAGGGTCTAAGGACAGAGGGTCTGAGGACAGAGGGTCTGAGGACAGAGGGTCTGTGATGTTGTATTTGCTGTAAAGTGTCTCTACTGTAGGCTCTTTTTATTTTATGTTCAGCACTTTGGCTCCACCAAACATCGTTTATAAAGTGCTTTATAAATAAAACTTGTTTTGATTTGAAGGAGGTAAAATATGAAGAATGGTAAATATAAAACTATTCATAAATAATACTGATTTACAAAAAAATGAGTACGTCTCATTTCTATATCAATAATGAAGAGAATATAAATGTTACATGGCCTTCATCAGTGACTGCTGCGCTAACTTGATGTTATTAATGGATGTCCTCCTAGTCGTTGTTTTGCTTTGTATTGTCTGATGTTTAGCAGCATATTGTTGTGAGGCCGTCTGCTCTGAGTTAAACTCTCCTGACTTCCTGTTGGCTTTGCTGGGTTTGCTTTGTGCCGTGTTGTATCTCTGACAGTTTGAGAACATGTGATAGTGAGTCAGATCTGTTAGCGCCACAGATGGACCCACAAATCTGCTCAAATTAGAACATTTCACCAGATTCACAACCTCAAACTGAGGGAAAGTGAACGAAGGAGGACAGGGGGTCAGAAAGTTAGACGTCAGACCTCTTTCTATACGGTTATATGAGACTAGATATCGTCTTGGATTTCACATCATGAGTGTCTTTACCTGGATTTAAAGGCTTTACAGTAAAGTGATGTCTTTTTAAGATCTTAGTATTTATCCACAATAACAAATATTAAGCCCTGAGCCTGTTTTTCAGGTTTCAGGCTCGAAAATGACATTCCCAGAACAAATGACCATATCTTCTAAAAGGGTTAATTAATAATCTTTGTTCTCAAAGTAATGATAAACCTGTGAGTTGGATGTAGAAGAGTCAAAATCAATATAGATGCTTTTTATTTTAAATTAAATTCAGATTGAACATGGTAAAAAAATGTAAATTATTGTGTCCGTCCAAAAAGAATCATTACTTATAGTGAAAACTAACCTTGGATGATGGGATGGTAGACTACAAGCTTTAGGAATCCAAAGTACAACATATAACAAGTACCCTGTATCAAGATTGATGCAAAACAAGTGACATTTGACCTTTTTAGAGAGATTTAGAAAAAAAACACTTCTGGGGTCATTTGGGTGGATTTGACCTATCTCTGGAACCCATCGGTACAATTTGATGATTGACATCTATTTTGAACCGTTAGAGCCAATAGAATCGAGGGGAAGTTCCTAAAATCCTTCTAAACATTACCCATTGGTGAATGAGAGATGCGCAGCCAGCATACACTCTCATAGCATCATAGCAGCTATATATGAAAAGGACTCTTATTTACATAAATGGCAAGATGGATTATCAGTAATCGTTTCAAGGTCACACAGACACATTGGATTAACCTATGGATTAACCTATGGATTAACCTATGGATTAACCTATGGATTAACCTATGGATTAACCTATGGATTAACCTTCAGCAGCGGTTTTATCGTTTTAATGCCATTGAACACGACTTTTGATCAGAAAACAGCAGGTAAGACATATTTGCCGTTTTGGCTCCGTAAAGCTAAGTTGTGTGTTGTCTGGTTTCGCCTTCGCTGCCCTGAGTTTTGGTCGTGGAGCGATGATACTTATACCATTGGAATCTGTGGATTGTGCAGATCCGATGAAGTATAACATATTTCTACCATGAGTTATGTGCTAAGTGCGTTAGCACTCTTTCGCTTATTGCTAATTCAGAGGCTCGGCGTTAGACTTGTGTTCTGTTTCGGTAAAAATGGTTCGTATCGTCAGTTAGCTGAGTTTCCTCCCATTAAGTGGGTATGACACATCAATAGTTTGCTAAGTGTTAAGAAGCCCTGAGACACAGTTTCGTGAATATTGTTGTGTTTAGCGCCCGGGGGGCTTAACAGGTTAAAAAGACTGAACACCATTTGTTTTTGAGGATTTGTTTCTGCAGTGCTTTGAGTCATAAATAATTACTCTTTTGTTTATTCTTCTGAAAACACTATAGTTTGTAGGGATGTAACGATATACCGAATATCGCGGTATCGCGGTAAATAAACGTCCCAATACCGTCGTGAGACTGACAAAATCTACCGCGATTTAAAAAATTTTTTTTTTTTTTTTTTTAAAACACTTTTTGTTGTTTTAAACCTTTATTTAACCAGATGTTCCCATTGAGATCATTGATCTCTTTTTCAAGAGAGACCTGTCCAACATGGCAGCAAGTAGGTTACAACACGAACATAAAACAACAGATAACAATAAAGGACATCGTATTTACAGGGCTACATTTACACACCTAGAGACATGGACCAGTACCAACAGTATATCTATATCTCTGTCAATAAGCCTCACCTTCTTGGCAACAACTGTATTGTTGTTGAAGTGGTGGAGAGACAATGCACAGTTTGACCCACTGCTGTCACCCATGGCCAAAGCATATCTCTCTGTCCCACTGAGGTGGCGTTAGACTTTTTCGCTGTCCGTCATTTTGACAGACAGGATCCTAAAATGTCCGTCATAATCCCTTATTACCCGTCGGGTCTGAACAGAGAGAGAGAGCACGCTCGTGAACTGTCAGCGGGGGGGGGGGGGGTGTTATGCCGTGTGTGCATGATGCACCTTGTGTGAGCGCGCACAGCGTAAAGCAAAACCTCCCAGACATGTGTTGATCTGTACGGCAAAGTACGGTTTGGAAACTATATCATTTCCTTTTGGAGGGCATGCATAACACGGCATAACACCAGAGCCTCGCTGCGGGGAAACGTTGGCGCTGTTCCGAGTTTGTTCTAATCTGTCAAAATGACTGACTGCTTTCAGATTTTTCCGTCATTGTTAAATAAAATATTCGGTTAACGCGACCACTGCTGTCCCAGCAACATCAGTACCAGCAACATCAGTACCAGCAACATCAGTACCAGCAACATCAGTACCAGCAACATCAGTACCAAGCGAGAGAGTCTTTTCCAGAGCAGGGGATATTGTAAACGCCCAAACATCCCAGCTTATAAATACCTGGAAATGTGGACATTCTCATATTCCTAGAAACCTGTCTGATGATGCCGAGTGAGTGACTCGTGAGTTTGAGTTGAGTTACTTGAAAAACTAAAGTGAAACTTGATTTATTTGATTGCAGGGTCTGATTATTAAATGTTTATTTGTGAGATGCAGTGGCACAAAGAAAATGCCTACTTTGTTTGGTAGTACTATAGGTACAAAAACACTGGTTTTCTTGTTCCAGTCTGTTCCTGTCACTTTGTTTTTGACAATACTGCTATCCTACTGAAATGCTGCTATCCTACTAAAATGCTGTACAAATCAGATTTATTATTTAATAAAGAAACATTTTCAGAGTAAAACATTTTTTTTCCCTTTATTATTCAATATCGCGGTAAATACCGTACCGTGGACTTGTTATCGCGATATTATCGTACCGTGAGTTTTTGGTATCGTTACATCCCTAATAGTTTGTCCTAAAGATACGTGTTGTGAAAATGTAGTTTAATCAGAAAACCAAAGGTATTTTTCTTGTGTGACTGCACGTTATCCTGATCGCCCTTTCCTCTCAGAAACCACACCTTTCCTGCAACAAGCACATGGCTCATTATTATGCAGAGAATAAGTGTTTTTTTAGAGCAATCTTTATTAATATCTCTGGCAGAGAGTTAGCGATGTGTGATATGTTGAGTCCTGCTCAGGCTCGATGAGTAAACTCTGTTTCTGTTTAAAGCTCTGATTCAGGAGGAAGTGACAGATTTATGATTTGAGTGTTTGAGTGTTTGAGTCTGTCTCCCTTCACCTCAGCTCTGTCACTGCTTCCTGTCAGTACGCTCACATTTAGACGCTGACGTTATACGCTCACATTAAGGGTTTAAGTATTTACCCTTTAAATGACTAGTTATGGATAAACCCAAATCCCATATCTTAGTCTTTAGTTTGCTTCTCCGTCTGCTATATCAGATTCTAAAACTGCAGTAAAGATGAGAAAGACATTTCATTCATCTCTCAAATTTACGTTTTTCAGGTATTTTCTGTTCAATTTGTAGTTTTTTCACTTAAATAAACTTCTGTGTAAGTATACAGTTCCAGAGTATTCAGTGTGTGTGTGTGTGTGTGTGTGTGTGTGTGTGTGTGTGTGTGTGTGTGTGTGTGTGTGTGTGTGTGTGTGTGTGTGTGTGTGTCTCTCTCTCTCTCTGTGTGTGTATATATCTGTGTGTGTGTGTGTGTCTCTGTGTGTGTGTGTGTGTGTGTGTGTGTGTGTGTGTCTCTCTGTGTATGTGTGTATATCTGTGTGTGTGTGTGTGTGTCTCTGTGTGTGTGTGTGTGTGTGTGTGTGTGTGTGTGTGTGTGTGTTTGTGTGTATGTGTGTATCTGTGTGTGTGTGTGTGTGTGTGTGTGTGTGTGTGTGTGTGTGTGTGTGTGTGTGTGTGTGTGTGTGTGTGTGTGTGTGTGTGTGTGTGTGTACAGCTGCTCTCTGTCTCTGTAAATAATAGATGTTCAGGCAGCTTGGAGACACAAACATCTCCCTCGTCTCTCTCTTTGTGGAAAATCCCCTCCTCTACCTGCTGACATTGTAAAAAAAACTCCTAGTTCCTGCTTTGTGGAAAGTTTCCGGCAGCAGAGCCTGAACGCACCACGCGTTACAGAGCCTGAACGCACCACGCGTTACAGAGCCTGAATGCACCACGCGTTACAGAGCCTGAACGCACCACGCGTTACACAACGTATAGGAGTACTGGCATCAACATGTGCTGAATATGATGTTCAACTAGAGAATGCAATTCCTGAAGAAATTGCTAGTGGGAATGCTTTATGCTGAAAAGCTGACGCTGAAAAGTAATGTGTAAGAAGAAAGTGAAGAATTTAGATTGAAATGATACATGAACACTGGGGGCTTGAATGTGTGATGAGAGAAGAAAAGAAAGTAAAAAGGCTTGGAAAAGCAGCAGAATATTTGAACTGCAAACTTTTGAACTAACTTGATGGTGAATGATCTGTCGCCATGCCAACGGCATTTGGTGACACCCCATAATACACTTAGATGCGTTGATGGCTGCATCGTTACCAAACCTGTGAAGTCTTGGGCTGTTTGGAGCAGTTTCACTGAAGTTATGAGAAAGCCGTGTTTCATTACATTACATTGCATTTAGCTGACGCTTTTATCCAAAGCGACTTACAGTAAGTGCGTTCGACCAACAAAATACAAACTTGAAGAAAACAGAATCATAAAGTACATCAGGTTTCATAGAGCCAAAACATTTCAAGTGCTACTCAACTGGCTTTAGGTAAGCCAGTCCTTTGTTAGTATATAAGTGCTTTGTTAATAGTTCTATCGCTCGAAGTGGAGTCGAAAGAGATGAGTTTTCAGTCTGCGCCGGAAGGTGTGTAAGCTTTCTGCTATCCTTTCATGGCGAGCATTGTGTTACCATGGCAATGGCATTT
>CM053248.1:43812868-43830368 GCA_028583405.1 Pogonophryne albipinna
CTGACACACCGGGGACACATAGTTATGTATAAAAGACATCTAAAAGTGCATTTTGCATGATAGGTCCCCTTTAAATTTACGAGAAAAAAAGTCTTACATGTAAGGTAAAAATGAGAAATTTAGGAGAAAATAAAACGTACATTTTGAAAAACAAAAGTCTTAAAATTACAAGATAAAAGTAATTGACAATAAGTGATTTGATTTCTCTCTGAGATTAAAAAGTGACTTTGTGAGAATAAACTCCGAAATGTTCTGCGACCAAATCAAGAAATTTGCTAAATAAATCCTAAATTTACAAGAAGATCGTAAAATAATATATATATTTTAATACATTGAGTAAAAAAGTTGCAAAAGAAACTCAAGAAATAAAACCTAATTTTAGTTTTCTTACATGTGTTATCAATTAATAAGCTGATTTTTTGTTGTTGCGTCTTTACCTTAATTTAAAATAGAATATATCCTGCAGGAAGGAAGAGAAGGCAGCCGAAACAATGCACGACTTTTATTGTGAAAAGTGTATTTATTAAAGGTGTTATCAGTGACTTTGCACATCACAGCAGACTCTTATTGTGAAGGCTTTAAAGGAAGTGAAATGAAGAGATTCTCCTCTCCCCTGTTGTCGGCTTTATGGTGTTTTTTATTATGCTTGGAGTTTTTAGTCAGTGTTGTGTGTTTCTGCTGGCCGTTAGAGACCCGCTGAGAACTGTTTCTGCCCAGACTCTCCTGCTGTTAATCTGACAGATCATCTCATCTCAGGGTCAGCGGGGGGGGGGGGGAAGCATCGCCTCGAAAAAGCTCCCAAACTGCAGCACAGGGCCGCAGGAACATAAAGCATTTTAGAGACATCTGCACTGATTAGTATCCTGCAAACATTTTAATTTCCTGAGCTGTGTGAGTAAGAGGACACGATGTTCTCACAGCCCATAAGACTGCTCAAACACCTGAGGGCCTCCATTAACATTCATCTGTTGTTCATGTTGGGAAAACACTGAATGTCCTCTTCCAACATGAGAGTAGCATGCTAACAAAGGTATCCCAACTGTAGCTGTGAACATGACAGGATGTGTCTCACCTAGAAGAGCATCAGGACTGTTTGAGGCAGATGATAGCTATGTGATTAACATGATGGTTCAGCCTCTATGGAGAGACTGAAAACTCATCTCTTTCGACTCCACTTCGAGCAATAGAACTATTAACAAAGCACTTATATACTAACAAAGGACTGGCTTACCTAAAGCCAGTTGAGTAGCACTTGAAATGTTTGGCTCTATGAAACCTGATGTACTTTATGATTCTGTTTTCTTCAAGGATGTGTCTTCCTGGTCGAACGCACTTATTGTAAGTCGCTTTGGATAAAAGCGTCAGCTAAATGTAATGTAATGTAATGAGAGAGACATCAAGCATGCTCATTTCTGACGTGGAGCTAATCTGAAGTAAACATTGAATACTGCTTTCTATTCCTCCATCTTGTGACTGTGTAACTCCCTCTCTTGGATATCAGCATGTGAAGGACACTGTTCAGGAACTAGTCTCTGTATGTGATGACTCCTTCCATTCTGGAGAGGATCACAGATACATGGATCCTGAGGCTGAAGCTCAAGCCGGGGACCAGGGATTATTAACATTCTGGATCAGCTCCGTTGATCCCCGTTTTTAGAGATTTGGGTACGGAGGAAAAGAGAGAGGGGTTTATTTCCTGATGCTGCGTGAGTTCCCTGACACACGTATACTGTATGTATAAAAGACATCAGAAAATGCATTTTGCATGATAGGTCCCCTTTAAAGTCTTGGTCTTGACTTGATCTCAACCTCTTAAAGTCTTGATCTTGACTTGATCTCAACCTCTTAAAGTATTGGTCTTGGCTTGATCTCGACCTCTTAAAGTCTTGGTCTTGACTTGGTCTCGACCTCTTAAAGTCTTGATCTTGGCTTGATCTTGACCTCTTAAAGTCTTGGTCTTGACTTGGTCTCGACCTCTTAAAGTCTTGGTCTTGATCTCGACCTCTTAAAGTCTTGGTCTTGACTTGGTCTCGACCTCTTAAAGTCTTGATCTTGACTTGGTCTCGACCTCTTAAAGTCTTGGTCTTGACTTGATCTCAACCTCTTAAAGTCTTGGTCTTGATCTCGACCTCTTAAAGTCTTGGTCTTGACTTGGTTTCGACCTCTTAAAGTCTTGGTCTTGACTTGATCTCGACCTCTTAAAGTCTTGGTCTTGACTTGGTCTCGACCTCTTAAAGTCTTGGTCTTGATCTCGACCTCTTAAAGTCTTGGTCTTGACTTGATCTCAACCTCTTAAAGTCTTGATCTTGACTTGATCTCAACCTCTTAAAGTCTTGGTCTTGATCTCGACCTCTTAAAGTCTTGGTCTTGACTTGGTTTCGACCTCTTAAAGTCTTGGTCTTGACTTGGTCTCGACCTCTTAAAGTCTTGGTCTTGACTTGATCTCAACCTCTTAAAGTCTTGGTCTTGATCTCGACCTCTTAAAGTCTTGGTCTTGACTTGGTTTCGACCTCTTAAAGTCTTGGTCTTGACTTGATCTCGACCTCTTAAAGTCTTGGTCTTGACTTGGTCTCGACCTCTTAAAGTCTTGGTCTTGATCTCGACCTCTTAAAGTCTTGGTCTTGACTTGGTTTCGACCTCTTAAAGTCTTGGTCTTGACTTGATCTCGACCTCTTAAAGTCTTGGTCTTGACTTGGTCTCGACCTCTTAAAGTCTTGGTCTTGAATTGGTCTCGACCTCTTAAAGTCTTGGTCTTGACTTGGTCTCGACCTCTTAAAGTCTTCGTCTTGGTTAAGGACTTAACTACAACACCACCTGACAGTAAACCCTAATAACTCTCCTCATGGTCTTTAAGGATTACTGTGAGACGGAGAGAAGTCTTCCTGACGACAGAGAACAGACTTTAGATGAGATGTATAGATGCTTCAGGCGGAGGAATCCTCCGAGACGTTGAAGCGGCGCTCGTGTTTTTTCTCCTCGCTGCATTTCCTCCAGTTTTTCAAGGCTGTGGAATAATTTCTCAGATAAATCAGACTTTAGTTTCCAGGTTAAAACGCATCAGATGTTCTTCAGCCTGCAGGTTTCCTCCCACTCACAACACTCACTCTGACTGCGACTTTTTTCTTGGGTTGACATTTCATTTTGATAAGGAATCACAAAAATAGTGTTATGACACCAACATCCCAGAAGATAGCAATTCAAATCCTAACAACACTTATTTCCAAATTGTTTCTCGAAGGAAAAGAAAAAACAAATAGATGGAAAAATACTAAATAAACAGACTCTCTGTAACAATGTTGGCAAAATCCAAGATAAACTTCTGACACGGAATGAAAAATATTTGGAAAAATAATTCAGTTTGTAAAATTAAACTTTAAATCAATAACTACTCAATTCTAAATATATAAAAAAGCAGAATAGGACCAAATTAGACCAAACCAAAAGGGGTTTTCAAGTTCACTCTGATTGCTTTATTTTCTGATTGCATCCACTCCTATATCACCTTTTGGTAGAATTTTTGTCCGTGTTTTCCTCTACAGGAACATGGATATATGTGTGTGTTGTTTTGTGTGTTGTTGCCCCCCCCCCTCCTTCCCTTGAAAAAAAAGAAGAGTTATTACGTCACAGCGTATACTTCAGCGGAATATCAAAACAGCGGCCCGGGGTGCAAAACGCATCAATGACAGCGACCCTCTACCACACAGAACAACACCATTTAAACACCTATCATGAGGGCTCCCACAGCCAAGTAACAATTACAAATGAATGAAGTCGGCACGGCGGCCCACATTGAAAAGGACTTAGGCCTACCTTTGATGATCAATCACTGAAGCACTAAGTCCTCCTGTCCTTCTGGATGAAGCACTTGATGGCGGGTCATGCAGCTGATCCTTTGCCACTCCAGTTTATCATTGGAACTCAATCTTGAAAATGACTCGGTTAATAATTTCGCAACGATGTCATCACTATCACTGAAGTGAGCCATCATGAACGAACTTATGCTAATCATAAATCTATCGATCATAAATCTATCGATCATAAATCTATCGATTAGATTTATGATTCTAAAATAATAAAAGTAGGGTAGACATGTGGAGATTATCCGTCTGAACAAAACGTGCATTTATCAAACAGGTTCGTTTTCCACAGACCTTATTTCCAGCTATTTTCCAAAATCCTCTGGAGAAATCTCATTGCTTTCTGTCGAGGGAATCAGAGCGCAGCTTACTTCCTGGTTTCAGGACGCGTCACTGCAGCACTTGCAGAGACCTCACAGCGGGCGGAACTTGTCATAAAGTCCGCGAAAAATAAAGCCTGCCCATTTAGAGGGAAGATATGATTGGTCAATTGTACTGTCATTTGACATTACTCTCTCGTTGAGTTACTATAGCTGGCCCTCTGTGAATGTAGAGAGGGACCCACAAGCTCTCCCGTCTTCACAGTAACTCGCAGAGACGGCATTTAACCCTTCACATTCCAACAGAAACTGAACAGGCAGATTCAAAGGATTTATTTCTTTGGAAATGTTATTTTAAATACAATTAAATCAAGTTATTTTTGTAAAACTAATGAAAAATGTACAACAACAATATATATATAAAAAAAAATATTAAAAAAAAATGTTTTTTTTAATGTTTTCAAATATTATTTTTTTAGAATATCTTAGACCCTCACAGAGCCTAGAGGGCCCTGACGGCTCGCCACTGGTGTGTTGGTGTGTGTGTTGTTGCTCTACAGGAACATGGTTATATGTGTGTTGGTGTGTGTGTTGTTGCTCTACAGGAACATGGTTATATGTGTGTTGGTGTGTGTGTTGGTGTGTGTGTTGTTGCTCTACAGGAACATGGTTATATGTGTGTTGGTGTGTGTGTTGTTGCTCTACAGGAACATGGTTATATGTGTGTTGGTGTGTGTGTTGTTGCTCTTCAGGAACATGGTTATATGTGTGTTGGTGTGTGTGTTGTTGCTCTTCAGGAACATGGTTATATGTGTGTTGGTGTGTGTGTTGTTGCTCTGCAGAAACATGGTTATGTGTGTGTTGGTGTGTGTGTTGTTGCTCTTCAGGAACATGGTTATATGTGTGTTGGTGTGTGTGTTGTTGTGTGTGTTGTTGCTCTGCAGAAACATGGTTATGTGTGTGTTGGTGTGTGTGTTGTTGCTCTTCAGGAACATGGTTATATGTGTGTTGGTGTGTGTGTTGTTGCTCTGCAGAAACATGGTTATGTGTGTGTTGGTGTGTGTGTTGTTGCTCTTCAGGAACATGGTTATATGTGTGTTGGTGTGTGTGTTGTTGCTCTGCAGAAACATGGTTATGTGTGTGTTGGTGTGTGTGTTGTTGCTCTTCAGGAACATGGTTATATGTGTGTTGGTGTGTGTGTTGTTGCTCTGCAGAAACATGGTTATGTGTGTGTTGGTGTGTGTGTTGTTGCTCTTCAGGAACATGGTTATATGTGTGTTGGTGTGTGTGTTGTTGCTCTGCAGAAACATGGTTATGTGTGTGTTGGTGTGTGTGTTGTTGCTCTACAGGAACATGGTTATATGTGTGTTGGTGTGTGTGTTGTTGCTCTGCAGAAACATGGTTATGTGTGTGTTGGTGTGTGTGTTGTTGCTCTTCAGGAACATGGTTATATGTGTGTTGGTGTGTGTGTTGTTGTGTGTGTTGTTGCTCTGCAGAAACATGGTTATGTGTGTGTTGGTGTGTGTGTTGTTGCTCTTCAGGAACATGGTTATATGTGTGTTGGTGTGTGTGTTGTTGCTCTGCAGAAACATGGTTATATGTGTGTTGGTGTGTGTGTTGTTGCTCTTCAGGAACATGGTTATATGTGTGTTGGTGTGTGTGTTGTTGCTCTTCAGGAACATGGTTATATGTGTGTTGGTGTGTGTGTTGTTGCTCTGCAGAAACATGGTTATGTGTGTGTTGGTGTGTGTGTTGTTGCTCTTCAGAAACATGGTTATGTGTGTGTTGGTGTGTGTGTTGTTGCTCTGCAGGAACATGGTTGTGTGTGTGTTGGTGTGTGTGTTGTTGCTCTGCAGAAACATGGTTATATGTGTGTTGGTGTGTGTGTGTTGTTGCTCTGCAGGAACATGGTTATTTGTGTGTGTGTTGGTGTGTGTGTTGTTGCTCTGCAGGAACATGGTTGTGTGTGTGTTGGTGTGTGTGTGTTGTTGCTCTGCAGGAACATGGTTGTGTGTGTGTTGGTGTGTGTGTGTTGGTGTGTGTGTGTTGGTGTGTGTGTGTTGGTGTGTGTGTTCTCGCTCTGTAGAAACATGGATAATATATGTGTGTGTATTGAGTGTTGTTGCTCTGCATGATGCTGCATACTAACGGATGGTTTCCTCTCTGTTTCCCCTCAGAGTCCGGTTTCCTCCAGCAGATACGACTGCAGGAAGAAGTAAGTGTGATTTTATATCTGCGGCACAAAGCACAATCCTCCTCTTATTATTTATCCTCCCGTTTCCTGCTCTGAAATATTTCCCCCGAGCAATAAGTAGTGATTTAATAAAGCAGGAAAAGGTTTCTGAGAAACAGGATTATGTCAGAGGTGTTATTGTTTTCCATTTTCACTCAATAAAGAGAATATCTAAACTAAACAAAGGGTGAAAAGGTGAACTCTGAGAGACTCAGGATTTTTCTGAAAAGAGAGGTTTGTTTTTCTCCCTTCGTACAATGGTAGATTTTTGGTTATAAGTATTTCTTTATATTTCACAGAACTGGGTTACGCGAGAGCTGTATGTGTGTTTGTCCTTCAACACAATTCAATTCAAAACAAAGGTTCCTTTATGACAAAGGTCTACAAAACATCTTTTCACTTAATTTTTCTTTAAACTTTAAATGTGTTGCTTCTTGTTATGTTATTTATTGGAGTATATAACTCCTAATGTCTCCAAAATCTCTAAACGAAGGCTATAAGGTTATTTAGGTCAATAAACTTTAATAATAACCAGTACAAGTATTAAATTCATGTGATTCTGTAGTTCCTTTATAGCCTAACATTAGCCACCTTTAGCTTAGCGGTGGTGACGTGAAGTCATGTGACCGTGCTGTAGTTCCTTTATAGCCTAACATTAGCCACCTTTAGCTTAGCGGTGGTGACGTGAAGTCATGTGACCGTGCTGTAGTTCCTTTATAGCCCAACATTAGCCACCTTTAGCTTAGCGGTGGTGACGTAAAGTCATGTGACCGTGCTGTAGATCCTTGATAGCCCAACATTAGCCACCTTTAGCTTAGCGGTGGTGATGTGAAGTCATGTGACCGTGCTGTAGTTCCTTTATAGCCTAACAATAGCCACCTTTAGCTTAGCGGTGGTGACGTGAAGTCATGTGACCGTGCTGTAGTTCCTTTATAGCCCAACATTAGCCTCCTTTAGCTTAGCGGTGGTGACGTGAAGTCATATGACCGTGCTGTTGTTCCTTTATAGCCCAACGTTAGCCTCCTTTAGCTTAGCGGTGGTGAGGTGAAGTCATGTGACCGTGCTGTAGTTCCTTTATAGCCTAACATTAGCCACCTTTAGCTTAGCGGTGGTGACGTGAAGTCATGTGACCGTGCTGTAGTTCCTTTATAGCCCAACGTTAGCCTCCTTTAGCTTAGCGGTGGTGAGGTGAAGTCATGTGACCGTGCTGTAGTTCCTTTATAGCCTAACATTAGCCGCCTTTAGCTTTGCGGTGGTGAGGTGAAGTCATGTGACCGTGCTGTAGTTCCTTTATAGCCCAACGTTAGCCTCCTTTAGCTTAGCGGTGGTGACGTGAAGTCATGTGACCGTGCTGTAGTTCCTTTATAGCCTAACATTAGCCGCCTTTAGCTTAGCGGTGGTGACGTGAAGTCATGTGACCGTGCTGTAGTTCCTTGATAGCCCAACATTAGCCAGCTTTAGCTTAGCGGTGGTGACGTGAAGTCATGTGACCGTGCTGTAGTTCCTTTATAGCCTAACATTAGCCTCCTTTAGCTTAGCGGTGGTGACGTGAAGTCATGTGACCGTGCTGTAGTTCCTTTATAGCCTAACATTAGCCGCCTTTAGCTTAGCGGTGGTGACGTGAAGTCATGTGACCGTGCTGTAGTTCCTTGATAGCCCAACATTAGCCACCTTTAGCTTAGCGGTGGTGACGTGAAGTCATGTGACCGTGCTGTAGTTCCTTTATAGCCTAACATTAGCCTCCTTTAGCTTAGCGGTGGTGACGTGAAGTCATGTGCCCGTGCTGTAGTTCCTTGATAGCCTAACATTAGCCTCCTTTAGCTTAGCGGTGGTGACGTGAAGTCATGTGACCGTGCTGTAGTTCCTTGATAGCCCAACATTAGCCACCTTTAGCTTAGCGGTGGTGACGTGAAGTCATGTGACCGTGCTGTAGTTCCTTTATAGCCTAACATTAGCCGCCTTTAGCTTAGCGGTGGTGACGTGAAGTCATGTGACCGTGCTGTAGTTCCTTGATAGCCCAACATTAGCCACCTTTAGCTTAGCGGTGGTGACGTGAAGTCATGTGACCGTGCTGTAGTTCCTTTATAGCCTAACATTAGCCTCCTTTAGCTTAGCGGTGGTGACGTGAAGTCATGTGCCCGTGCTGTAGTTCCTTGATAGCCTAACATTAGCCTCCTTTAGCTTAGCGGTGGTGACGTGAAGTCATGTGCCCGTGCTGTAGTTCCTTGATAGCCTAACATTAGCCTCCTTTAGCTTAGCGGTGGTGACGTGAAGTCATGTGACCATGCTGTAGTTCCTTTATAGGCCAACATTACACTACTATACCACTCAATAAAACATTTTAATAGTTTCATAACCTCTTATTAAATCCTGTCAGTGGCGAACCGTCAGGGCCTTCAAGGTATTCAGAGAATACCCTGGAACACTCAGATAAAACAAACCAAAATTCGATTTAATTATATAAATAAAATGTAATAAAATGTATATACAATGAATAAATGAGAATGGTATCTGTGTTGTTGATCTGTAATATCACAGTGTTACGTTGATTTGTTTGTCCTTCTCGGACCATGCTCTACGCATTTCAGTGGGTTTGTGTTAGAAAGGAACCAATCAGATCTCGTTCTGGGTCTCTGGGTAGAACATCCTTCAACAAGGTATTCTACATCCTTGATCGAATGCCCTGGCCGTTGCACTGAATGAGAGCGTACGTTTGGACTGACAGTTTGATCAACCAATCATATATTGATTTGTAGCCAATGGGCGTGTTCTTCCAGAGTTCCCCTCGGTTCCAGGTGCTCTAGCAGGCCCGCTAGTTAACTGGCTCGAGACAGAGGATCTAGATGAATGCGACGATGCAATTCATGACGTTTTATTGTTTTTAACGTTGAAATGACAAGTGCAACAGGTGAAGATGAAGTTGTTGCGGAATTGTTGTGAGTTCCCTTTTCAAGACGACAATTCAGTGAAAAGACGGACATTACCATGCCGCGGAGGGGGGGGGGGGGGGGGGGGCGGCGGGGGGTGTGTGTCTACAGAAGGTCCAGTTGTGATAGACACGGTTCGCCACTGAATCCTGTTATATATGAGATACTTTAACCCCGGTCATCGACTGCTTCTTCAGAACATTGCATAAATACTTTCTTATATTTTTTAATGTCAGAGAACTGGAGTGAATGTCCAGTCACTGAGTTTCTGAATGGAGTCGTGTTTCCAGCAGCAGTAATAGATGTTCAGGACCTTGAGTTCTTCAGAGGAGAAGAACAGGGCCGCGGTCGACTCAGGAAAAAGAAAATATCTGTTATGCAACTGCAAAATTCAATCATATTTTAAAAAATGGTGTTAGTCAAGATTAGCACATGTGGCCTTTTATAGTGAAAGAAACGGTTACCGTGTTGTTTTGGACCAATGAGGCTCTTTATGCAAAGTACTAAGTTTTAGAAATAATCGACCTTGGTAGGAAAGCTGGAAAGTATTCATGACAGAAACAACAGAAGAAATGTGTTTGAGTTTCTAAGGCCTGATGTCACTCGACTCAATTAAGGACTACAAGTTTGAAAATGTAGAAATGTTACGAGACCTGAAGCTCATTCGTCTTTTAAAAAAGATCAACATGGGAACAACCGGGTGAAAAACAAGGTGTTAATGACTAATGGTGAAAAACAAGGTGTTAATGACTAATGGTGAAAAACAAGGTGTTAATGACTAATGGTGAAAAACAAGGTGTTAATGACTAATGGTGAAAAACAGGTGTTAATGACTAATGGTGAAAAACAGGTGTTAATGACTAATGGTGAAAAACAAGGTGTTAATGACTAATGGTGAAAAACAAGGTGTTAATGACTAATGGTGAAAAACAAGGTGTTAATGACTAATGGTGAAAAACAAGGTGTTAATGACTAATGGTGAAAAACAAGGTGTTAATGACTAATGGTGAAAAACAAGGTGTTAATGACTAATGGTGAAAAACAAGGTGTTAATGACTAATGGTGAAAAACAAGGTGTTAATGACTAATGGTGAAAAACAAGGTGTTAATGACTAATGGTGAAAAACAAGGTGTTAATGACTAATGGTGAAAAACAAGGTGTTAATGACTAATGGTGAAAAACAGGTGTTAATGACTAATGGTGAAAAACAAGGTGTTAATGACTAATGGTGAAAAACAAGGTGTTAATGACTAATGGTGAAAAACAAGGTGTTAATGACTAATGGTGAAAAACAAGGTGTTAATGACTAATGGTGAAAAACAAGGTGTTAATGACTAATGGTGAAAAACAAGGTGTTAATGACTAATGGTGAAAAACAAGGTGTTAATGACTAATGGTGAAAAACAAGGTGTTAATGACTAATGGTGAAAAACAAGGTGTTAATGACTAATGGTGAAAAACAAGGTGTTAATGACTAATGGTGACGTCCAAAACCCAAGATAGCAACGGGTAAAAAAACAAAAATAGCGACGAACAAAATCTAAAATAGCGACGAACAAAAACAAAAATAGCGACGAACAAACAAAAATAGCGACAACCAAAAAACAGAAAATGGCGAGGATAAAAAAAACAATATAGCGATGAAAGACAAAACAAAATAACGATTGGCTAAATAAACGAAATATCGATGAACAAAAAAACAAATTAGCGATTAACCAAAAAACGAAATGGCATTGGCTAAATAAAACAAACAACGACGACCAAAAAAACAAAAAGCGATGAACAAAAAAACAAATAATACGAATAAGATATTGACAGACATGCCCAAACACCAATGGTCGACAGCACGGAGATCACGTCCACTATTCGGTCCATAGATCGACCAAACAACTGTTGGCCGTTGTGTTGCTTTATGGTTTCCTCCCTGGATTATTATAAAATGAAGGAAATGTAAAATCACAACATTTTCTCTCAACAACTGGAAGGTTTTCCTCTTGTTGTTTCCCCGTCTTTCGCCACAGAGTGACCGAGTGGCAGAACACGTATCTGGTGATGCTAAGTTAGCACGTGTTGCTAATGGGCTAAAAGTTAACGTGTTTAAGTCTAAGATTGTTTACTTCCTACATCACGTTCATCCGCGTTCACGCTGTTCATTCTGCAATTACCACACAACAAGAAACAGAAAGGCAGAAGAACATTGGAGTCGGCAAATCAACCACTTTTCTTATGTGTGTGTGTGTGTGTGTTATATCAGCTGTGTAATCGTTAATAGATTCAGCGTTTGGTTTCTTCAGTTCACCCTGTTGAGCTGCAAAACGGTTCAATTTATTCTGACAACACTGCATCTGTGTGTGTGTGTGTGTGTGTGTGTGTGTGTGTGTGTGTGTGTGTGTGTGTGTGTGTGTGTGTGACTGTGTGTGTGTGTGTCTCTGTGTATGTGTGTGTGACTGTGTGTGTGTGTGTGTGTGTGTGTGTGTGACTGTGTGACTGTGTGTGTGTGACTGTGTGTGTGTGTGTGTGTGTGTGTGTGTGTGTGTGTGTGTGTGTGTCCTGCAGATCAATATGTTCTATTGTCACGTTTTCTCTGAGGGGTTTATTGATTTTCAATTTAAAATAATTAGATTTTTTTCCTCCAAAGATCTCCAATGTGCTGCAGAGGCCGAAAGATAACACAAAACATTCAATCACAGAAATAAAGATGTATGTTTTTGTCTCAGAATCAAAGAAAAGGACCTTTGTCTGAAAAATGTGTGGATTTATTTATTACATTTGAAAAGATATTTGTCCTAAATTCTATTTTTGTTCTAAATGTACTGATTCATAATCGCTGAATTTTTAACTCATATTAAATCACAGAGAACGTTTGTTTATTCTAAACTCCAGAGATTATCTGAATTAGTTTCTCCTAGATGTATAATCTAAGTGGTTCTAATTGTAAACATATAATAATTAAATCTAAAAAGATATTCACGTTCTGCTCTCGTAAATTTGTATTTTTATTTCCGTACATCTATGATTTAAATCCCAGAGAATATTTGAATGATTTGTTCATAAATGTATGACTTTAATCAAGGACACAATCTGAGCTGTTATGTGCAGGTGATTAACAACCTGTCACATGTTCTGAATGGACCAATCAGAATCCAGTATTCAACCAAAACCAGAATATTCTTTTTCTGGGGGGTGGATACATTTGAAGTTACTGTTTGAATATTGGAAGATATTAATATTTTGTAAATGATATAATAAACATATTAAAGAACGTTTATTTCTATACCAATGTTAGATCTACTGCTCTTTGTATACGAGTTTAATGTTTGAGATGTTGAGGTTTGTTTCAGAGATTAAACTCAACATCTGATTTTATAACTCGCTGCAAACGGCATCTCTCCTTTCAGTGGAAACAACACCCTCTCAATGTGGAAGAGTGTGTTGCTGTTCAGGTTCATTCAATTTGAATTAGACATCACACACACACACACACACACACACACACACACACACACACACACACACACACACACACACACCAACAAAACAACAACGTGATTTAAACACAAACATCCCCGTCTTTGATAACGCTAAATAATCCCACGGTTCTGCAGCTCCACTGAACGCTCCTGTTGAACAATGTGTAATCACTGACACACACACACACACACACACATACACACACACACACACACACACACACACTTATCTGCAGGATGTTCTTTACATTGTTGGATTTATTGAAGTGGAGTTGTTGGAGTGTGCAGTCGAGCATGCCACTTTACACCAACTGTTATATGACACACACACACACACACACACACACACTGAGGGCCCAAGGTAGCCATTACGGATAATGGCCTCTGGCTCCGCGTTGCCATGGTGATGTAAAGGAGGAAACAGAGAGCTGCAGATTTTATTGTGTGTGTGTGTGTGAGAGAGAGAGAGAGTGTGATATTTGATTTAAATGAAAATACATGTTATTGATGCATTGTTCTTCTTGATACTCGAACAATCATGAAATTAAATGAGATGATACCCAGTAAGCTCACACATGATAACAAAGCAGAACAGAGTGGGACATACAATTACAAAAACCAAATATCAGACTACACTCAGTAGATTATGAAGTTACCTGGGGAATAATTGGGTCAAACTCAGATGATTACAAACTTTTGACATTTTAGATTGTATGAAACGTTTCTCAAACTCCACAGGTTTCATTTCCGTCTCCTGATTTTCACCTGAGGAGCTAAAAGGTTAACGAGGAGCGAGTTAATGAAGAGCTTTAGAGCTAATCAATGAGGTCTGAACACACACTTTACACACACTTTACACACACACTTTACACACACACTTTACACACACACTTTACACACACTTTACACACACACTTTACACACACACTTTACACACACACTTTACACACACTTTACACACACACTTTACACACACACTTTACACACACACTTTACACACACACTTTACACACACACTTTACACACACACTTTACACACACTTTACACACACACTTTACACACACACTTTACACACACACTTTACACACACTTTACACACACACTTTACACACACACTTTACACACACACTTTACACACACTTTACACACACACTTTACACACACACTTTACACACAGCGACAGAAGAGGATCAGGTGTGTAAAGTCATTTCATAAAACACACACACCGCCTTTCTGTTTAGTTACGAGTCTTTGTTATACCCATGTTTGTTTATTTATTATGGACCCTTAAATACAATACTTACCCGAAACAAGACACCTAAAAGACCCAACATGTACCCTTTATGACACAAAACCAAATCCTAAAATTCACAAAAGATCCCAGAAATTCCAAGAAATCCTGAAAGACCCACATTTATTTCCAAAAGACACAAAGAAATCCCCTTTGACTCAAAAAAACACAAAAGATTCATTGATTTTTTTAAGGAATTTCCAAAAAACACAAAATAATTTCCCAAAAATCTATGAAAAGATCCTCAATCTTCCAAATCTTTTTCATAAAAAACTTCTTGCAATATATTATGTATACGTTGTTGTTTGTTTGCAATCGAAAACATTGCATTAAAAAAAGGTGGACAGAAACACACCTCATACACACACACACACACACACACACACACACACACACACACACACACAGACATACAGCTCTGAGAGTCGTGAAAGTCACGACTCGAGAGTCTCGAGTCTTGAGACGATATTTTTCATCTCCTCCCACTCTCTCTCTCTTTGTCCAAACGAGACGTGTTTAATATAAACACTGAGCAGGGATGTCAGAAAATCCTACTTTAAAGAGTCCTCTCCTGCTGATGCTCAGGTGTATATCAGTATGTAGTGTATCTACTTTAAAGAGTCCTCTCCTGCTGATGTTCAGGTGTATATCAGTATGTAGTGTCTCTACTTTAAAGAGTCCTCTCCTGCTGATGTTCAGGTGTATATCAGTATGTAGTGTCTCTACTTTAAAGAGTCCTCTCCTGCTGATGTTCAGGTGTATATCAGTATGTAGTGTCTCTACTTTAAAGAGTCCTCTCCTGCTGATGTTCAGGTGTATATCAGTATGTAGTGTCTCTACTTTAAAGAGTCCTCTCCTGCTGATGTTCAGGTGTATATCAGTATGTAGTGTCTCTACTTTAAAGAGTCCTCTCCTGCTGATGTTCAGGTGTATATCAGTATGTAGTGTCTCTACTTTAAAGAGTCCTCTCCTGCTGATGTTCAGGTGTATATCAGTATGTAGTGTCTCTACTTTAAAGAGTCCTCTCCTGCTGATGTTCAGGTGTATATCAGTATGTAGTGTCTCTACTTTAAAGAGTCCTCTCCTGCTGATGTTCAGGTGTATATCAGTATGTAGTGTCTCTACTTTAAAGAGTCCTCTCCTGCTGATGTTCAGGTGTATATCAGTATGTATTGTCTCTACTTTAAAGAGTCCTCTCCTGCTGATGTTCAGGTGTATATCAGTATGTAGTGTCTCTACTTTAAAGAGTCCTCTCCTGCTGATGTTCAGGTGTATATCAGTATGTAGTGTCTCTACTTTAAAGAGTCCTCTCCTGTTGATGTTCAGGTGTATATCAGTATGTAGTGTCTCTACTTTAAAGAGTCCTCTCCTGCTGATGTTCAGGTGTATATCAGTATGTAGTGTCTCTACTTTAAAGAGTCCTCTCCTGCTGATGTTCAGGTGTATATCAGTATGTAGTGTCTCTACTTTAAAGAGTCCTCTCCTGCTGATGTTCAGGTGTATATCAGTATGTAGTGTCTCTACTTTAAAGAGTCCTCTCCTGCTGATGTTCAGGTGTATATCAGTATGTAGTGTCTCTACTTTAAAGAGTCCTCTCCTGCTGATGTTCAGGTGTATATCAGTATGTAGTGTCTCTACTTTAAAGAGTCCTCTCCTGCTGATGTTCAGGTGTATATCAGTATGTAGTGTCTCTACTTTAAAGAGTCCTCTCCTGCTGATGTTCAGGTGTATATCAGTATGTATGTCTCTACTTTAAAGAGTCCTCTCCTGCTGATGTTCAGGTGTATATCAGTATGTAGTGTCTCTACTTTAAAGAGTCCTCTCCTGCTGATGTTCAGGTGTATATCAGTATGTAGTGTCTCTACTTTAAAGAGTCCTCTCCTGCTGATGTTCAGGTGTATATCAGTATGTAGTGTCTCTACTTTAAAGAGTCCTCTCCTGCTGATGTTCAGGTGTATATCAGTATGTAGTGTCTCTACTTTAAAGAGTCCTCTCCTGCTGATGTTCAGGTGTATATCAGTATGTAGTGTCTCTACTTTAAAGAGTCCTCTCCTGCTGATGTTCAGGTGTATATCAGTATGTATGTCTCTACTTTAAAGAGTCCTCTCCTGCTGATGTTCAGGTGTATATCAGTATGTAGTGTCTCTACTTTAAAGAGTCCTCTCCTGCTGGTGTTCAGGTGTATATCAGTATGTAGTGTCTCTACTTTAAAGAGTCCTCTCCTGCTGATGTTCAGGTGTATATCAGTATGTAGTGTCTCTACTTTAAAGAGTCCTCTCCTGCTGATGTTCAGGTGTATATCAGTATGTAGTGTCTCTACTTTAAAGAGTCCTCTCCTGCTGATGTTCAGGTGTATATCAGTATGTAGTGTCTCTACTTTAAAGAGTCCTCTCCTGCTGATGTTCAGGTGTATATCAGTATGTAGTGTCTCTACTTTAAAGAGTCCTCTCCTGCTGATGTTCAGGTGTATATCAGTATGTAGTGTCTCTACTTTAAAGAGTCCTCTCCTGCTGATGTTCAGGTGTATATCAGTATGTATGTCTCTACTTTAAAGAGTCCTCTCCTGCTGGTGTTCAGGTGTATATCAGTATGTAGTGTCTCTACTTTAAAGAGTCCTCTCCTGCTGATGTTCAGGTGTATATCAGTATGTAGTGTCTCTACTTTAAAGAGTCCTCTCCTGCTGATGTTCAGGTGTATATCAGTATGTAGTGTCTCTACTTTAAAGAGTCCTCTCCTGCTGATGTTCAGGTGTATATCAGTATGTATGTCTCTACTTTAAAGAGTCCTCTCCTGCTGATGTTCAGGTGTATATCAGTATGTAGTGTCTCTACTTTAAAGAGTCCTCTCCTGCTGGTGTTCAGGTGTATATCAGTATGTAGTGTCTCTACTTTAAAGAGTCCTCTCCTGCTGATGTTCAGGTGTATATCAGTATGTAGTGTCTCTACTTTAAAGAGTCCTCTCCTGCTGATGTTCAGGTGTATATCAGTATGTAGTGTCTCTACTTTAAAGAGTCCTCTCCTGCTGGTGTTCAGGTGTATATCAGTATGTAGTGTCTCTAATTTAAAGAGTCCTCTCCTGCTGATGTTCAGGTGTATATCAGTATGTAGTGTCTCTACTTTAAAGAGTCCTCTCCTGCTGATGTTCAGGTGTATATCAGTATGTAGTGTCTCTACTTTAAGAGTCCTCTCCTGCTGATGTTCAGGTGTATATCAGTATGTATGTCTCTACTTTAAAGAGTCCTCTCCTGCTGATGTTCAGGTGTATATCAGTATGTAGTGTCTCTACTTTAAAGAGTCCTCTCCTGCTGATGTTCAGGTGTATATCAGTATGTAGTGTCTCTACTTTAAAGAGTCCTCTCCTGCTGATGTTCAGGTGTATATCAGTATGTAGTGTCTCTACT
>CM053248.1:43839787-43902116 GCA_028583405.1 Pogonophryne albipinna
AGTAGATGGAGTGAATGTGGGTTTGCAGTTGGTGTAAATCCTGTTTTCCAAGCGTCGTTGGGAAGTGAGTTATCGTGGCGATGCTCTGAAGTGTGTGTGAGAATCACGACGGACAGACGGAGGATTTCTCTGATTTTCTGCAGAGAGAAGGAGATAGTTAGACACGAGAGGAGGGAGGTGTGGGAACTTTCTGAGAACCCTCCTCTGTTCCCTCTGCTGCCAGTTCACCTGGACAGTGGACACACCTGTGGAGGACTCATATCTGTGTGTGTGTGTGTCAGGTCTGACAGCAGGGCGTCTCGTTTGGCTCGGCGGTGGAACCGTTCTGCGGGCGATGCTCTGATCCTGAAGCCGCTGTTCTACACGAGAACCTCCCGATCCTCACTCAGCCTGGACAGGTACACACACACACACACACACACACACACACACACACACACACACACACACACACACACACACACACACACACACACACACACACACACACACACACACACACACACACACACACACACACACACACACACACACACACACACACACACACACACACACACACACACACACACACACACACACACACACACACACACACACACACACACACACACACACACACCTCTGCATCTCTTTATTGGCATGCTGTGTTTACTTTGAATAAACCTGATATTTTAAACCGGTTTGTTTTGGATGCATTCAGCAGTAACTCAACTGAAGCTGGAGCTCTGATTCCACCCTGTTCAGGTTTTAATTGTATATTGATTTAAACAGGACAATGTAAATTAATCTAATTAAAGTTAGCTTTTAAAGGGCTAACAGCTAAAGCTCCCGTGTCGTGGCCGTTTCCACTGATCATAGTTCCATCGTTGAGGTCGACTAGAATAGATTCACATTGTTCAATGTTCCAAACTCACATTGGTTTCTCACAGCATCTCTGTGTAGTCTGTGTATTCACTCTCTGTCCTACAGGCTTGTTGGAGCTCCTGCCCCCCCCCCCCTGTGAGCCCAGTGTGCTCTGATTGGTCAGCTCGCACACTCTGTTCTGATTGGTCCACCACCGTTACAGCGGAACATCAGTGATTATTTGTTACAATGGCGTTTGTTAGCAACCAGAAAATGACTCCAGTAATGACGAACAGAGGAGAATGCTGCGTGGGGTCTGGGGGCCGTGTTGGGGGGACGTTGCGGGGCTCGCTGCTGTGAGGAGCGGACAGTGTGAGCTGGGTTACTGGTGACATTTCCTGGTTGCTGCGTGGGGTCTGCGAGACACGGCGAAACTCAGCCTGAACTCTGCTGAGGGGGTTGCAGCACCCCCATCTGCGAGGCTCCACTAGCACCCGCACCCCCAAACGCGGCGCACCTACAGTGTAAGCGCGCCACAGTTTCGCCGCTGCGAGACGCGGCAGAGAGTGTGTGAGAATCTCCACGGATTGGTCCATTTGGATTTTATTTGTTCACAAACTCTCATAAAATTATTAAAACAACAGAAAAGAAACTGCTTCTTTAAAAAAAAAAAAAATCTAAAAAGTTATTTAATATTTTTTTAAACTACGACTCCCACAATGCATCGCGGTAACACATAGCCAATCGCAGCACTTTTTAGAAACCTGATTATAAACATGTTGACTCTACCCACTAGAGTTATAGCTCTGAAGCTGCAGCTCTGATTCCTTCCTGTTCTCCATGGCAACAGCAGCAGAGGCTCATGGGTATTGTAGTGTTTAGAAACATTAATCACAAATAACATGTAAACATCACACGGGGGAAACAGTGGAGGAGGCGTGGAACAATAACAATGGATTATTTAACGAGTGTGTAACCAAGACGCCTGTCAGTCAGTGTAACCTGTGCTGTTGCCATGGTTACCTGCGGTTTAATGCACCTGGTTTAACGGGAGGAAACGGTGCATTAAGTAGGGACTATTTTCAGCGGCGGATTAAGACATATACATTGGTTCCTAACCCGGGAGGTGTGATTTAAATAAATAAAAAAGTAATATATTTCTTTTTTATTTGAATTTGAATTTTAAAAGCTCAAATTATTATTTAAATCAAAAACTATAACTCTTCCAGGATGTAATGTGTCTCTCACATGTTTCTCTGTGTTTCTCTGTGTTTCTCTCTGTTTCTCTCTGTTTCTCTGTTTCTCTCTGTTTCTCTGTGTTTCTCTCTGTTTCTCTGTGTCTCTCTGTGTTTCTCTGTGTTTCTCTGTGTTTCTCTCTGTGTTTCTCTGTTTCTCTCTGTTTCTCTGTGTCTCTCTGTGTTTCTCTGTGTTTCTCTCTGTGTTTCTCTGTTTCTCTCTGTTTCTCTGTGTTTTTCTCTGTTTCTCTGTGTTTCTCTGTTTCTCTCTGTTTCTCTGTGTTTTTCTCTGTTTCTCTGTTTCTCTCTGTTTCTCTGTGTTTCTCTGTGTTTCTCTGTTTCTCTCTGTTTCTCTGTGTTTCTCTCTGTTTCTCTGTTTCTCTGTGTTTCTCTCTGTTTCTCTGTGTTTCTCTGTTTCTCTCTGTTTCTGTGTTTCTCTCTGTTTCTGTGTTTCTCTCTGTGTTTCTCTGTGTTTCTCTGTGTTTCTCTCTGTTTCTCTCTGTTTCTCTCTGTTTCTCTGTCTCTGTGTTTCTCTGTTTCTCTGTGTTTCTCTGTTTCTCTCTGTTTCTGTGTTTCTCTCTGTTTCTGTGTTTCTCTCTGTTTCTCTGTGTTTCTCTCTGTTTCTCTCTGTCTCTGTGTTTCTCTGTTTCTCTGTTTCTCTCTGTCTCTGTGTTTCTCTGTTTCTCTGTGTTTCTCTGTGTTTCTCTCTGTTTCTCTGTGTTTCTCTCTGTTTCTCTGTTTCTCTGTGTTTCTCTCTGTGTTTCTCTGTTTCTCTGTGTTTCTCTGTTTCTCTCGGTTTCTGTGTTTCTCTCTGTTTCTGTGTTTCTCTCTGTTTCTCTGTGTTTCTCTCTGTTTCTCTCTGTCTCTGTGTTTCTCTGTTTCTCTGTGTTTCTCTGTTTCTCTGTTTCTCTCTGTCTCTGTGTTTCTCTGTTTCTCTGTGTTTCTCTGTGTTTCTCTCTGTTTCTCTGTGTTTCTCTCTGTTTCTCTGTGTTTCTCTCTGTTTCTCTGTGTTTCTCTGTGTTTCTCTCTGTGTTTCTGTGTTTCTCTCTGTTTCTCTGTGTTTCTCTCTGTTTCTCTGTGTTTCTCTCTGTGTTTCTGTGTTTCTCTCTGTTTCTCTGTGTTTCTCTGTGTTTCTCTCTGTTTCTCTGTGTTTCTCTCTGTGTTTCTGTGTTTCTCTCTGTTTCTCTGTTTCTCTCTGTTTCTCTGTGTTTCTCTCTGTGTTTCTGTGTTTCTCTCTGTTTCTCTGTTTCTCTGTGTTTCTCTCTGTTTCTCTGTTTCTCTGTTTCTCTCTGTCTCTGTGTTTCTCTGTTTCTCTGTTTCTGTGTTTCTCTCTGTTTCTGTGTTTCTCTCTGTTTCTCTGTTTCTCTGTTTCTCTGTGTTTCTCTGTTTCTCTGTGTTTCTCTCTGTCTCTCTGTCTCTCTGTCTCTCTGTTTCTCTGTGTTTCTCTCTGTTTCTCTGTGTTTCTCTGTGTTTCTCTGTGTTTCTCTGTTTCTCTGTGTTTCTCTGTGTCTCTCTGTGTTTCTCTGTTTCTCTGTGTCTCTCTGTGTTTCTCTGTTTCTCTGTGTTTCTCTGTGTTTCTCTGTTTCTCTGTGTTTCTCTCTGTGTTTCTCTGTGTCTCTCTGTGTTTCTCTGTTTCTCTCTGTTTCTCTCTGTTTCTCTCTGTGTTTCTCTGTGTTTCTCTCTGTGTTTCTCTGTGTTTCTCTGTTTCTCTGTGTTTCTCTGTTTCTCTCTGTTTCTGTGTTTCTCTGTGTTTCTCTGTTTCTCTGTGTTTCTCTGTTTCTCTGTGTTTCTCTGTTTCTCTGTTTCTCTCTGTCTCTCTGTGTTTCTCTGTGTTTCTCTGTTTCTCTGTGTTTCTCTCTGTGTTTCTCTGTGTTTCTCTCTGTTTCTCTGTGTTTCTCTGTTTCTCTGTGTTTCTCTGTGTCTCTCTGTTTCTCTGTGTTTCTCTGTTTCTCTGTGTTTCTCTGTGTTTCTCTGTTTCTCTGTGTTTCTCTGTGTCTCTCTGTTTCTCTGTGTTTCTCTGTTTCTCTGTGTTTCTCTGTGTTTCTCTGTTTCTCTGTTTCTCTCTGTCTCTCTGTGTTTCTCTGTGTTTCTCTGTTTCTCTGTGTTTCTCTCTGTTTCTCTGTGTTTCTCTCTGTTTCTCTGTGTTTCTCTGTTTCTCTGTGTTTCTCTGTGTCTCTCTGTTTCTCTGTGTTTCTCTGTGTTTCTGTGTTTCTCTGTTTCTCTGTGTTTCTCTGTTTCTCTGTTTCTCTCTGTTTCTCTGTTTCTCTCTGTCTCTCTGTTTCTCTCTGTGTTTCTCTGTGTTTCTCTCTGTTTCTCTGTGTTTCTCTATTTCTCTGTGTTTCTCTGTGTTTCTCTGTGTTTCTCTCTGTTTCTCTGTTTTTCTCTGTGTTTCTCTCTGTTTCTCTGTGTTTCTCTGTGTTTCTCTGTGTTTCTCTGTTTCTCTGTGTTTCTCTGTGTTTCTCTGTTTCTCTGTGTTTCTCTCTGTGTTTCTCTGTGTCTCTCTGTGTTTCTCTGTTTCTCTCTGTTTCTCTCTGTGTTTCTCTGTGTTTCTCTCTGTGTTTCTCTGTTTCTCTGTGTTTCTCTGTTTCTCTCTGTTTCTGTGTTTCTCTGTGTTTCTCTGTTTCTCTGTGTTTCTCTGTTTCTCTGTGTTTCTCTGTGTTTCTCTGTGTTTCTCTGTTTCTCTCTGTCTCTCTGTGTTTCTCTGTGTTTCTCTGTTTCTCTGTGTTTCTCTCTGTTTCTCTGTGTTTCTCTCTGTTTCTCTGTGTTTCTCTGTGTCTCTCTGTTTCTCTCTGTTTCTGTGTTTCTCTGTTTCTCTGTGTTTCTCTGTTTCTCTGTTTCTCTCTGTTTCTCTGTTTTTCTCTGTTTCTCTCTGTCTCTCTGTTTCTCTCTGTGTTTCTCTGTGTTTCTCTCTGTTTCTCTGTGTTTCTCTATTTCTCTGTGTTTCTCTGTGTTTCTCTGTTTCTCTGTGTTTCTCTCTGTTTCTCTCTGTTTCTGTTTCTCTGTGTTTCTCTGTGTTTCTGTTTCTCTGTGTTTCTCTGTGTTTCTCTGTTTCTCTCTGTTTCTCTCTGTTTCTCTCCGTTTCTCTGTTTCTCTCCGTTTCTCTGTGTTTCTCTGTTTCTCTCTGTCTCTTTGTTTCTCTGTTTCTCTCTGTTTCTCTCTGTCTCTCTGTTTCTCTGTGTTTCTCTCTGTCTCTCTGTTTCTCTGTGTCTCTCTGTTTCTCTCTGTTTCTCTCTGTCTCTCTGTTTCTCTGTGTCTCTCTGTGTCTCTCTGTGAGTTAAAGGCAGAGATCAGGACATATTTAACCGATAAGAGCATTGACATTAACGTCACACCCCGAATATTTTTATCAAAGTAACCTGTTGAACACTCAGGGGTTAAAAAAAGGTCAGATTAAAATGTCGCTCTCTCCGTTAACAACTGTATGAATATGTAACAGAATGTAATATCACACACACACACACACACACACACACACACACACACACACACACACACACACACACACACACACACACACACACACACACACACACACACACACACACACACACACACACACACACACACACACACACACACACACACACACACACACACACACACACACACACACACACACACACACACACCATGTATACATCACTTCAGGGGACATTACATTGACTTACATGAGTTTCTTGGAGACTTATCCTAACCTTAACCATAACCAACACATGCCTAACCCTAACCCTTAACCTAACCCTTAACCTTAACCTAACCCTAATCCTAACCAAGTCTTCACCCTAAAATTAATGATTCCCCTTATGGGGACCTCCAATTTGTCCCCATAAGGGAGGCGAGTCCCCGAACGTGACTGTGTAAACAGATTTAGGTCCCCACAAGTATAGTAATGCTAGGCCACACACACACACAGATCAATTACTGCTGCAATTAGTTCCTTTTTAATCATTTATGTGGGGGGGGCGGTGTTTAGCTTTGAGCTTCAGGAGTGATGTTTGGATCATTTTTTACGCTCAAACCAATTATGTTTAATGACACACACACACACACACACACACACACACACACACACACACACACACACACACACACACACACACACACACACACACACACACACACACACACACACACACACACACACACACACACACACACACACACACACACACACACACACACACACACACACACACACACACACACACACACACACACACACACGTCTGATTTTCAAGACCCGCTCCCGCCCCGCACCCGCGACGTGCAATACCGAACCCAACCCGACCCGTCGGCACAAGATCCGAAACCCGACCCGAACCCGCATATATATGAGCAGTGAAAACATGCAATTATTAACACACGCAGGTGCATATTTGTCTCAAAAAGCGTGGGATGTTGGTTATTTTCTCATCTAGGAACCAAAAGCCTCCAGACGTTGGATTAAGCTCTTGAGGAAGTGTTATTGAAAATGCTGTATTCTCCGTAGAGCTTCAGCTCAGCCATTTCCAATGTGGCGCGCTCAGCAGACTGATGCGCTGCAGAGGTTATGATTATGCACGGTCCCGCGGGGGAGAGGTCTGAGGATTTAAACATTAAACTAAATTATTATTATTTTAATATATTTATTATGCAACACCCGGGACCCGACCCGCATCATCTTTGTTTTACCCAGAACCGAACCCGGAAAAAAGCGTTTGAAAAAATACTACCCGCGAATCACCTTTTTTGCGGGTCACCCGTCGGGTACCCGACCCGATGCAGGACTCTGGCACACACTCACCTACACATTTGAGTACTTTATTTGGTTCCACAAATTATATTACATAAGACAGGGAATCAAATATATCGGGGCTAAGCAGCACAGAACACTTAGGGGAACACATAGCACCTCCTTCTCCACACGGCTAAGCAGCACAGAACACTTAGGGGAACACATAGCACCTCCTTCTCCACACGGCTAAGCAGCACAGAACACTTAGGGGAACACATAGCACCTCCTTCTCCACACGGCTAAGCAGCACAGAACACTTAGGGGAACACATAGCACCTCCTTCTCCACACGGCTGAGCAGCACAGAACACTTAGGGGAACACACAGCACCTCCTTCTCCACACGGCTAAGCAGCACAGAACACTTAGGGGAACACATAGCACCTCCTTCTCCACACGGCTAAGCAGCCAATAGCAGCTGAAACAGAGCCATTTCTTTGGCTTTTCTCTTTGACATTCCAGCAATCCTCAGACCAATCATGGTGCATTTATATACATGGCCAAGACTTCCGAATACAAGTATGCTATATCTACACTTGTACCCAAAGCTGGTTATCACATCGAGCAGTGGTTGGTATTTGATATACTTGTCCTGGAAAGCCTGGTCCATGCACAGGTCAAAGGCACAGCCTACTTCTAAGATTAGCACCTCCCTGTGGTGTCAACAAAAACCACATCAGGTGTATTTGGGATGTTAGCAAAGACATCATTGGTAAAGCCAAACCATTCTGGTAGCTCTCTAGTGTGCTTGTACATTGCTGCGCTAGATGGTAAGATGTTTTGTACCGCATCAGACACAATGTCCACAATACGGTCATGACGGCTATGTACAGGCGTTTGTATGCATTACATCCATTTGTTATGTGTGCAGTGGATTCTAGGTGTTGTTGTGAATCCTGATGGTTGAAACAGAATGGAGTGTGAATGCGAGGGTACCAGGTGGACAGATTGTACTTAGTGGGTAATACCTGCAGTCTTGCTTTGATGGTAAATGTCAGAACATCCTCACCAACAGCGGCGTTCTTAACCACTGAGTGTGAGACTGAGTGGTCAGCAAACCCCAAACAGGCTTTCCCTGTAGTCTGAGTCCACACCAGTGCTGCCTGATCTCAGACTGCTTCGTGCTGAGCAGAACCCTCCTTGCAGAGTCTCTGTGCAGTTCCACAGGCTCTTCCTGAGGTGTTGTGATGTCGGCCTTCACAACCACACTGGGGTCAGTGATCAGTTCATCAGAGACTTCAGTCTGTGTGTCGAGTCGTGTCCATTTCAGCTGGACTCCAGTCCGATTGCAGAGGTCATTGAGATCTGGCCAGTCAGACCCCGAAGCCCCTGGCCTGAGAGTCCAGTTTCCCAGAGTCTTTCCTCCTGAAGCCGAGGAAGTTGTTCTGGTCTGCGCTGGCCAGGGGGATCTTCCTTCTGTGTAGATCCAGCAGGAGAGAGGCCCTGGCCATTTCTCTTACGGTGACATCATCATTGTTAAGCATGTGGATCAGGTGGGCTAGCCTGGTGGCTATGTAGGTCCACTCGACATTGGGGACTCCCAGCCCCCCCTCTCCACATGGGAGAAAGATGATGCCCCGTGTGGAGTGTGTGTTGAGGCCCACCCACTTTCTGACCAGCTGGACAGTTTTGTTTGTCATTTCTCTCAGTGCCCTGAGAGGGATGTGTACATTGGCAAAGAGATGTTGAATTTTAGCCAAAGCCACCTCTCTCACAGCCTGGAACCTCATGAGGACGGGGAGGGGGGACAAGTCAATCAGGTGGAGACCACACACACACACACACACACACACACACACACACACACACACACACACACACACACACACACACACACACACACACACACACACACACACACACACACCACACACACACACACACACACACACACACACACACACACACACACACACACACACACACACACACACACACACACACACACACACACACACACACACACACACACACACACACACACACACACACACACACACACACACAACGTATTACAAAGAGACTACAAAGTATTACACAGAGACTACAAAGTATTACAAAGAGACTACAAAGTATTACTAAGAGACTACAAAGTATTACTAAGAGACTACAAAGTATTACAAAGAGACTACAAAGTATTACTAAGAGACTACAAAGTATTACAAAGAGACTACAAAGTATTACAAAGAGACTACAAAGTATTACTAAAATACTACAAAGTATTACAAAGAGACTACAAAGTATTACTAAGAGACTACAAAGTATTACTAAGACACTACAAAGTATTACAAAGAGACTACTAAGTATTACTAAGAGACTACAAAGTATTACTAAGAGACTACAAAGTATTACAAAGAGACTACAAAGTATTACAAAGAGACTACAAAGTATTACTAAGAGACTACAAAGTATTACTAAGACACTACAAAGTATTACAAAGAGACTACTAAGTATTACTAAGAGACTACAAAGTATTACAAAGAGACTACAAAGTATTACTAAGAGACTACAAAGTATTACTAAGAGACTACAAAGTATTACAAAGAGACTACAAAGTATTACAAAGAGACTACAAAGTATTACAAAGAGACTATAAAGTATTACAAAGAGACTACTAAGTATTACTAAGAGACTACAAAGTATTACAAAGAGACTACAAAGTATTACTAAAATACTACAAAGTATTACTAAAATACTACAAAGTATTACAAAGAGACTACAAAGTATTACTAAGAGACTACAAAGTATTACTAAGACACTACAAAGTATTACAAAGAGACTACTAAGTATTACTAAGAGACTACAAAGTATTACAAAGAGACTACAAAGTATTACTAAGAGAATACAAAGTATTACTAAGAGACTATCAAGTATTACTAAGAGACTACAAAGTATTACTAAGAGACTACTAAGTATTGCTAAGAGACAAAAAAGTATTACAAAAGAGACTACAAAGTATTACAAAGAGACTACAAAGTATTACAAAGAGACTACTAAGTATTACTAAGAGACTACAAAGTATTACAAAGAGACTACAAAGTATTACTAAGAGACTACAAAGTATTACAAAGAGACTACTAAGTATTACTAAGAGACTACAAAGTATTACAAAGAGACTACAAAGTATTACAAAGAGACTACAAAGTATTACTAAGACACTACAAAGTATTACAAAGACACTACAAAGTATTACAAAGAGACTACAAAGTATTACTAAAGACACTACAAAGTATTACTAAGAGACTACAAAGTATTACAAAGAGACTACACAGTATTACAAAGAGACTACACAGTATTACAAAGAGACTACAAAGTATTACAAAGAGACTACACAGTATTACAAAGAGACTACAAAGTATTACAAAGAGACTACAAAGTATTACTAAGAGACTACAAAGTATTACTAAGACACATTACTAAGAGACTACAAAGTATTACAAAGAGACTACAAAGTATTACTAAGAGACTACAAAGTATTACTAAGACACTACAAAGTATTACTAAAGACACTACAAAGTATTACTAAGAGACTACAAAGTATTACTAAGAGACTACAAAGTATTACAAAGAGACTACAAAGTATTACTAAGAGACTACAAAGTATTACAAAGAGACTACAAAGTATTACAAAGAGACTACAAAGTATTACTAAAATACTACAAAGTATTACAAAGAGACTACAAAGTATTACTAAGAGACTACAAAGTATTACTAAGACACTACAAAGTATTACAAAGAGACTACTAAGTATTACTAAGAGACTACAAAGTATTACTAAGAGACTACAAAGTATTACAAAGAGACTACAAAGTATTACAAAGAGACTACAAAGTATTACTAAGAGACTACAAAGTATTACTAAAATACTACAAAGTATTACAAAGAGACTACAAAGTATTACAAAGAGACTACAAAGTATTACTAAGAGACTACAAAGTATTACTAAGACACTACAAAGTATTACAAAGAGACTACTAAGTATTACTAAGAGACTACAAAGTATTACTAAGAGACTACAAAGTATTACTAAGAGACTACAAAGTATTACTAAGAGACTACAAAGTATTACAAAGAGACTACAAAGTATTACAAAGAGACTACAAAGTATTACAAAGAGACTACAAAGTATTACAAAGAGACTATAAAGTATTACAAAGAGACTACTAAGTATTACTAAGAGACTACAAAGTATTACAAAGAGACTACAAAGTATTACTAAAATACTACAAAGTATTACTAAAATACTACAAAGTATTACAAAGAGACTACAAAGTATTACTAAGAGACTACAAAGTATTACTAAGACACTACAAAGTATTACAAAGAGACTACTAAGTATTACTAAGAGACTACAAAGTATTACAAAGAGACTACAAGTATTACTAAGAGAATACAAAGTATTACTAAGAGACTATCAAGTATTACTAAGAGACTACAAAGTATTACTAAGAGACTACTAAGTATTGCTAAGAGACTAAAAAGTATTACAAAAGAGACTACAAAGTATTACAAAGAGACTACAAAGTATTACAAAGAGACTACTAAGTATTACTAAGAGACTACAAAGTATTACAAAGAGACTACAAAGTATTACTAAGAGACTACAAAGTATTACAAAGAGACTACTAAAGTATTACTAAGAGACTACAAAGTATTACAAAGAGACTACAAAGTATTACAAAGAGACTACAAGTATTACTAAGACACTACAAAGTATTACAAAGACACTACAAAGTATTACAAAGAGACTACAAAGTATTACAAAGAGACTACAAAGTATTACAAAGAGAATACAAAGTATTACTAAGAGACTACAAAGTATTACTAAGACACTACAAAGTATTACAAAGAGACTACAAAGTATTACAAAGAGACTACAAAGTATTACAAAGAGAATACAAAGTATTACTAAGAGACTACAAAGTATTACAAAGAGACTACACAGTATTACAAAGAGACTACAAAGTATTACAAAGAGACTACAAAGTATTACTAAGAGACTACAAAGTATTACTAAGACACATTACTAAGAGACTACAAAGTATTACAAAGAGACTACAAAGTATTACTAAGAGACTACAAAGTATTACTAAGACACTACAAAGTATTACTAAAGACACTACAAAGTATTACAAAGAGACTACAAAGTATTACAAAGAGACTACAAAGTATTACAAAGAGACTACAAAGTATTACTAAGAGGACTACAAAGTATTTACTAAAATACTACAAAGTATTACAAAGAGACTACAAAGTATTACTAAGAGACTACAAAGTATTACTAAGACACTACAAAGTATTACAAAGAGACTACTAAGTATTACTAAGAGACTACAAAGTATTACAAAGAGACTACAAAGTATTACTAAGAGAATACAAAGTATTACTAAGAGACTATCAAGTATTACTAAGAGACTACAAAGTATTACTAAGAGACTACTAAGTATTGCTAAGAGACTACAAAGTATTACAAAAGAGACTACAAAGTATTACAAAGAGACTACAAAGTATTACAAGAGACTACTAAGTATTACTACGAGACTACAAAGTATTACAAAGAGACTACAAAGTATTACTAAGAGACTACAAAGTATTACAAAGAGACTACTAAGTATTACTAAGAGACTACAAAGTATTACAAAGAGACTACAAAGTATTACAAAGAGACTACAAAGTATTACTAAGACACTACAAAGTATTACAAAGACACTACAAAGTATTACAAAGAGACTACAAAGTATTACAAAGACACTACAAAGTATTACTAAGACACTACAAAGTATTACTAAAGACACTACAAAGTATTACTAAGAGACTACAAAGTATTACTAAGAGACTACAAAGTATTACAAAGAGACTACAAAGTATTACTAAGAGACTACAAAGTATTACTAAGAGACTACAAAGTATTACAAAGAGACTACAAAGTATTACAAAGAGACTACAAAGTATTACTAAGAGACTACAAAGTATTACTAAGAGACTACAAAGTATTACAAAGAGACTACTAAGTATTACAAAGAGACTACAAAGTATTACTAAGAGACTACAAAGTATTACTAAAGAGACTACAAAGTATTACTAAGAGACTACAAAGTATTACAAAGAGACTACAAAGTATTACTAAGAGACTACTAAGTATTACTAAGAGACTACAAAGTATTACTAAAGAGACTACAGAGTATTACTAAAGAGACTACAAAGTATTACAAAGAGATTACAAAGTATTACAAAGACACTACTAAGTATTACTAAGAGACTACAAAGTATTACTAAGAGACTACAAAGTATTACAAAGAGACTACAAAGTATTACTAAGAGACTACAACCTATTACAAAGAGACTACAAAGTATTACAAAGAGACTACAAAGTATTACTAAGAGACTACAAAGTATTACAAGAGACTACAAAGCTATTACAAAGAGACTACAAAGTATTACATAAGAGACTACAAAGTATTACTAAGAGACTACAAAGTATTACTAAGAGACTACAAAGTATTACTAAGAGACTACAAAGTATTACAAAGAGACTACTAAGTATTACAAAGAGACTACTAAGTATTACTAAGAGACGACAAAGTATTACTAAAAGACTAGAAAGTATTACTAAGAGACTACTAAGTATTACTAAGAGACTACAAAGTATTACTAAGAGACTACAAAGTATTACGAAGAGACTACAAAGTATTACAAAGACACTACAAAGTATTACAAAGAGACTACAAAGTATTACAAAGAGACTACAAAGTATTACAAAGAGATTACAAAGTATTACTAAGAGACTACAAAGTATTACTAAAGAGACTACAAAGTATTACTAAGAGACTACAAAGTATTACTAAGTGACTACAAAGTATTACTAAAGAGACTACAAAGTATTACAAAGAGACTACAAAGTATTACAAAGAGACTACAAAGTATTACAAAGAGACTACAAAGTATTACTAAGAGACTACAAAGTATTACTAAGAGACTACAAAGTATTACTAAAGAGACTACAAAGTATTACTAAGAGACTACAAAGTATTACAAAGAGACTACAAAGTATTACTAAGAGACTACAAGTATTACTAAGACACTACAAAGTATTACTAAAGACACTACAAAGTATTACTAAGATACTACAAAGTATTACTAAGAGACTACTAAGTATTACTAAGAGACTACAAAGTATTACTAAAGAGACTACAGAGTATTACTAAGAGACTACAAAGTATTACAAAGAGATTACAAAGTATTACAAAGACACTACTAAGTATTACTAAGAGACTACAAAGTATTACTAAGAGACTACAAAGTATTACAAAGAGACTACAAAGTATTACTAAGAGACTACTAAATATTACTAAGAGACTACAAAGTATTACAAAGAGACTACAAACTATTACAAAGAGACTACAAACTATTACAAAGAGACTACAAAGTATTACAAAGAGACTACAAAGTATTACTAAGAGACTACAAAGTATTACCAAGAGACTACAAAGTATTACTAAGAGACTACAAAGTATTACTAAGAGACTACAAAGTATTACTAAGAGACTACAAAGTATTACAAAGAGACTACAAATTATTACAAAGAGACTACTAAGTATTACTAAGAGACTACAAAGTATTACTAAGAGACTACAAAGTATTACTAAGAGACTACTAAGTATTACTAAGAGACTACAAAGTATTACTAGAGACTACAAAGTATTACTAAGAGGACTACAAAGTATTACAAAGACATACAGAGTATTACAAAGAGACTAACCAAGTATTACTAAGAGACTACAAAGTATTACTAAGAGACTACAAAGTATTACAAAGAGACTACAAATTATTACAAAGAGACTACTAAGTATACTAAGAGACTACAAAGTATTACAAAGAGACTACACAAGTATTACTAAGAGACTATAAAGTATTACTAAGAGACTACAAAGTATTACAAAGAGACTACAAAGTATTACAAAGAGACTACAAAGTATTACTAAGAGACTACAAAGTATTACTAAAGAGACTACAAAGTATTACTAAGAGACTACAAAGTATTACTAAAGAGACTACAGAGTATTACTAAGAGACTACAAAGTATTACAAAGAGATTACAAAGTATTACAAAGACACTACTAAGTATTACTAAGAGACTACAAAGTATTACTAAGAGACTACAAAGTATTACAAAGAGACTACAAAGTATTACTAAGAGACTACTAAATATTACTAAGAGACTACAAAGTATTACAAAGAGACTACAAACTATTACAAAGAGACTACAAACTATTACAAAGAGACTACAAAGTATTACAAAGAGACTACAAAGTATTACTAAGAGACTACAAAGTATTACCAAGAGACTACAAAGTATTACTAAGAGACTACAAAGTATTACTAAGAGACTACAAAGTATTACTAAGAGACTACAAAGTATTACAAAGAGACTACAAATTATTACAAAGAGACTACAAAGTATTACTAAGAGACTACAAAGTATTACTAAAAGACTACAAAGTATTACTAAGAGACTACTAAGTATTACTAAGAGACTACAAAGTATTACTAAGAGACTACAAAGTATTACTAAGAGACTACAAAGTATTACAAAGACACTACAAAGTATTACAAAGAGACTACAAAGTATTACTAAGAGACTACAAAGTATTACTAAGAGACTACAAAGTATTACAAAGAGACTACAAATTATTACAAAGAGACTACTAAGTATTACTAAGAGACTACAAAGTATTACTAAAAGACTACAAAGTATTACTAAGAGACTACTAAGTATTACTAAGAGACTACAAAGTATTACAAAGAGACTACAAAGTATTACAAAGAGACTACAAAGTATTACTAAGAGACTACAAAGTATTACTAAAGAGACTACAAAGTATTACTAAGAGACTACAAAGTATTACTAAGTGACTACAAAGTATTACTAAGAGACTACAAAGTATTACAAAGAGACTACAAAGTATTACAAAGAGACTACAAAGTATTACAAAGAGACTACAAAGTATTACTAAGAGACTACAAAGTATTACTAAGAGACTACAAAGTATTACTAAGAGACTACAAAGTATTACTAAAGAGACTACAAAGTATTACTAAGAGACTACATGTTGATGTAGAAGAGACATGAAGAAGAGGGGACACATGCTGATGTAGGAGAGACATGAAGAAGAGGGGACACATGTTGATGTAGAAGAGAGATGAAGAAGAGGGGACACATGTTGATGTAGAAGAGACATGAAGAAGAGGGGACACATGTTGATGTAGAGGAGACATGAAGAAGAGGGGACACATGTTGATGTAGAAGAGACATGAAGAAGAGGGGACACATGTTGATGTAGAGACATGAAGAAGAGGGGACACATGTTGATGTAGAAGAGACATGAAGAAGAGGGGACACATGTTGATGTAGAAGAGACATGGAGAAGAGGGGACACATGTTGATGTAGAAGAGACATGAAGAAGAGGGGACACATGTTGATGTAGAGACATGAAGAAGAGGGGACACATGTTGATGTAGAGGAGACATGAAGAAGAGGGGACACATGTTGATGTAGAAGAGACATGAAGAAGAGGGGACACATGTTGATGTAGAAGAGACATGGAGAAGAGGGGACACATGTTGATGTAGAAGAGACATGAAGAAGAGGGGACACATGTTGATGTAGAAGAGACATGGAGAAGAGGGGACACATGTTGATGTAGAAGAGACATGAAGAAGAGGGGACACATGTTGATGTAGAAGATACATGGAGAAGAGGGGACACATGTTGATATAGAAGAGACATGGAGAAGAGGGGACACATGTTGATGTAGAAGAGACATGTGTCTCCTCTACACAGAGGGGACACATGTTGATGTAGAAAAGACATGTGTCCCCTCTACACAGAGGGGACACATGTTGGTGTAGAAGAGACATGGAGAAGAGGGGACACATGTTGGTGTAGAAAAGACATGTGTCCCCTCTACACAGAGGGGACACATGTTGGTGTAGGAGAGACGTGAAGAAGTGGATGTTGCATGATAGGTGACCTCTAACTCCTCCCCCCCCAGGAGCCTCCCGGTCACGATGACTCAGCAGATGCAGAACCTGCAGCTAACTCAGAGCAGGAAGTGCCCCGGAGGCCCCGCCTCCCCCAGCGCCGCCAAGCGCCTCTACAGGAACCTGTCGGAGAAGCTGAGAGGAAGCACCACCTCCTTCGAGGACACCTACTTCTTCGGGAAGACCGACCGCCTCCGAAAAGCCTCGGTGAGTCGCTGCATCGATGTGACTGTGGGGAACCACAACATAAACACACCAGAGATAGTTCCTACAAAGCAAACACACTGAGACCCGCTGAGGAAGGGCAGCTGTTCACTTGTTACTCAAGAGAGAGAGACTCCTTCTGTGACCAGCAGACTCTGCAGAAAGCAGAGAGGACACTGGCCTCTCCAGGTCGTCTTCAGGTCAATTTCATCTGTTATCATCAGGGTGTAGATATTCTCGACCTGCTCTTAAGACAAATCGCTGTTCAAAATCATTCATCCCCTCTGCACTCTAACTTTCCATTCTTGATTGTTTTTTGATTGATTGATTGATTGATTGGTTGTTTTTTGATTGATTGATTGATTGATTGGTTGTTTTTTGATTGATTGATTGATTGATTGGTTGTTTTTTGATTGATTGGTTGATTGATTGATTGATTGAGATGCTGTGAACTATGTATGGTGTAAATGGGAATGATCCACATCCAGGTGTGTTCATGACACCAGCTGCTCATAACCAATCGCCCCTTGCAGGTTAATAACCCAGTTGTTGATTGATTGTTGAAAGGAGTAGAACGTTTTCCATCTTGGTTCAGATTTCTTGTTCGCAACTAAACCCGTGGTTCAGAACCTTATACCTGTATTGCCCTAATTGATGACACCCTATTGGCGTATCAATAGTGCAGGACTTGCATCAATAAAGTGGGAAATGAATCAATCGGAAAATAAAATATAAGGATAGTGCGGAAAAGGTTTATCAGATGTATCAGTAGCGCAGGAAAATCTATCACTTATAAAATTCATGGTATTATTTTAAAGCTTTTCCAAGTGCTCAAAGCGCTTTACATGTTACATGTATCACATGACATGTAACACAACCCCCACGGAGAAGTGAAGTGTCTTGCTCAAGGGCACAACGGCATGCTGACTGCAGTGATGATCAATGAGGGATTGAACCGGTGCTTCCCTTGTTCCCTTACCTGAGAATCAGCGCCCTAACCCCACTGCGCCACGGCAACATGTTTTACCGTTAGTGAAATAAAGTCTATTTAGAGGGCGGGAAATGAACCAATCGGACAGGAGACGTGCAGTGAACGGTTTCAATGGATGTATCAATGGTGGAAACATGTCATCTCTAGATCAGTGGTTCTCACCTGGTCAGGCCTCGGGACCCACTTCTTACTTGGTCAATACATCGAGACCCAACATTTTGAAGCACTCAAATCTATTCAACAAAAAATCGTGCTGTAATATATAAATACGCTTTGCAGCATACAAGATGAATGAAAGTGAAGTACAGAGCATCTATCCCTCATATCCCTTCACAGAACTAAAGGATGCTTTAAAAAGGTTTAATGAGATGATGGAATCAAAGCTGAACTATATAAAAAGGCACGCATGCTGAAACCCAACCCCAGCAGGGGGTCTGGGGGGATTCTCCCCCAGGAGATTTTTAGAAATACTAACATAAACTACGCATTCTGGTTCTCTGAGAAGAAAGTAAATAAATCTATTACTACCCGACATGTTAATAATATTTTATGCCATTGTTTGTTTTTCACTTTGTTCTGACATCTTGCTGCGAGAAGAGCAAAGAGGAGATAGTCTGTGTGACTTACTTTAAATTGTGGGTAAGGGGAGATAGCCCCCATTGTTCTGTGACCTGTCAATCATCAGACCGGGGGTCATATTTCATTATGTGTTCATTTCTATCTGAAGTTGTACCCATGGATGTTTAAAGAAGAGTTCTACCGCTAAGTTATTCTCCGTGGGGACTTCCGGCAACCATCTTGATTCTGATTGGCCAGAAGACTCGAAAAAACATCAGCAAAGATATTTTATTGAGAAGATGATCACTACGTGACAGAAGTTTTCAAAACCGTTTATGGTCTCCGGTACTTCCAGTCCAACGCCGACTGCATGCACAGCGTTAGAAAATCGGGCCTTCAAAATAAAAGTTTGACTTTTCCCCCAAAAAAAAAAAAATCAATTTTTTTTTTGGGGGGAAAAGTCAAACTCCGGAGGCTCCAGAGCAGGGGTGTCAAACTCAATTTCATTGCGAGCCACATTCGCATTATCGTTGCACTCAAAGGGCCGGTTGTAACTTTATGACTATATAAAAATACATATATAAATATTTAACATATATAAAATAATGTATTATATTACATTATTGGCTCTGCCTTGGATTATTATCGGATAGGGTGATACCTTCATTATTAACTACGTCTGAAAGCAGAAGTCTAGGGCAAATAATTGCAAGTCTCTTCAGTGAGAATGTCAAATTTGAGATGCATTGTGGGACATGGAGTTTATGGGCAACGTGCCTCTGTAAAGTAGCATGTAACCATATAATAAACACATCATATTTTTTGCAAGCTCTTGTGGGGCCACATAAAATGAAGTCGCGGGCCGGATTTGGCCCCCGGGCCTTGAGTTTGACACCCCTGCTCCAGAGCCCCCAGAGCCTCAAGAGCCCCCAGAGCCTCCAGAGCCCCTAGAGCCCCCAGAGCCTCCAGAGCCCCCAGAGCCCCCAGAGCCTCCAGAGCCCCCAGAGCCTCCAGAGCCCCCAGAGCCTCCAGAGCCCCCAGAGCCTCCAGAGCCCCCGGAGCCCCCAGAGCCTCCAGAGCCCCCAGAGCCTCCAGAGCCCCCGGAGCCCCCAGAGCCTCCAGAGCCCCCAGAGCCTCCAGAGCCCCCGGAGCCCCCAGAGCCTCCAGAGCCCCCAGAGCCTCCAGAGCCCCCGGAGCCCCCAGAGCCTCCAGAGCCCCCAGAGCCCCCAGAGCCTCCGGAGCCCCCAGAGCCTCCGGAGCCCCCGGAGCCTCCAGAGCCCCCGGAGCCCCCAGAGCCTCTAGAGCCCCCAGAGCCTCCAGAGCCCCCGGAGCCCCCAGAGCCTCCAGAGCCTCCAGAGCCCCCAGAGCCTCCAGAGCCCCCGGAGCCCCCAGAGCCCCCAGAGCCCCCAGAGCCTCCAGAGCCCCCAGAGCCTCCGGAGCCCCCAGAGCCTCCAGAGCCCCCAGAGCCTCTAGAGCCCCCAGAGCCCCCAGAGCCTCCGGAGCCCCCAGAGCCTCCAGAGCCCCCAGAGCCTCCAGAGCCCCCAGAGCCTCCAGAGCCCCCAGAGCCTCCAGAGCCCCCAGAGCAGGGGTGCCCACACTTTTTTGGCTGGTGAGCTACTTTTGAAATGACCGGCTCACCGAGGTCTACCAACCAAAAATAAAATCCCAAATTGCAAGGGTTGCTGAATAACACGTTTTATTTATACATGGGACAATAGGGCTGCGACAAACGACTCATTTGATAATCGATTAATGAAACGATTAATCGACTATTCGGACTATTATGCCTTGCACAATTTCTCAAACGCTCTGATTTAGCCATCAACTTTTACATGTAGCTTGAGGTTGTTTTAGGCATGTGGAAACTAACAAGAAGACAAAGATGAATACTTGATTCAAAAATACATATATTATTACATTTACTTAAATTGTTTACAAAATTGACATTGCTTTTTATTTAAATACAACAATGTTTTAACAAATCATATTAAATAATGTGATGACAGAACTGTGAACAGAACAGCTGAAACTTTAACAAACTAAATACCTCAGTTTCCTCTAATCATTAACCCATGTTTGTGTCATGGAGTTAACTCTCTGTGTTGCTGCTAGCATACAGAACACCTGACGTGGAGACGTTACTCCTGGATGGGGGGGGGGGGGGGGGGCTACAGAGCTGCTAGAAAGACAGTCCAACCCGGTGCATTCCTCCGTCTGGATGTGGAGCACTTTTGCTAAATGTTTAGACAAATTGCTCGTGTTTCCGCCCTCACATGCTGAACTCTTTTGACAACGAGCATCGTCCACCTCAAGACGGGTAACATTTAACCACACCTTGGAGCGCTTCTCTCCGCCATCCCCGCCGTGTGTTGCTGCATGGAGCAGCTGTGTGTGTGTGTGTTGCTGCATGGAGCAGCTGTGTGTGTGTGTTGCTGCATGGAGCAGCTGTGTGTGTGTGTTGCTGCATGGAGCAGCTGTGTGTGTGTTGCTGCATGGAGCAGCTGTGTGTGTGTGTTGCTGCATGGAGCAGCTGTGTGTGTGTGTTGCTGCATGGAGCAGCCGTGTGTGTGTGTTGCTGCATGGAGCAGCTGTGTGTGTGTGTTGCTGCATGGAGCAGCTGTGTGTGTGTGTTGCTGCATGGAGCAGCTGTGTGTGTGTGTTGCTGCATGGAGCAGCTGTGTGTGTGTTGCTGCATGGAGCAGCTGTGTGTGTGTGTTGCTGCATGGAGCAGCTGTGTGTGTGTGTTGCTGCATGGAGCAGCCGTGTGTGTGTGTTGCTGCATGGAGCAGCTGTGTGTGTGTGTTGCTGCATGTAGCAGCCGTGTGTGTAAACTGCCCCGCCCCCTCGCACACAGACGGGAGAGAGAGATCTCATCTCGATCAGAAAGATCAAAAATACACCGACCATAGACGCATTTGTTTGTCTTTTTGCATGTAAGAAACGAGTTGGCGACACTAAGACTGCGAGATAATGTTTGTGTAGCAATAACACATGACCTTTCTCTTTCTCAACTCGCTACTCGGAGGGAAGTCGCTGCTATGCCTTGTGAACACTCCGATAATGCCTCTCCACGTTACCTTTCTTTGGCAGAGCGACGCTTGCTTTACAAATAAGGCAAATAACCTTTGAATGTGACATCACACAAACCTCTTCCTCCCATTCTGGGTGGAAGCGGTTTGTCTTTAGCTTCTTGCTCGGTCCCACACTCATTTTGTGGTTTGTCTCTTGTTTGTCTCTTTAATTTAATTTGAGTTTTCCCGGCACTTGACTGATTTTGTATCGCTTTGCATTCTGGGTTAACAGACTGGAAAGCGTTATGTCGCTTTTTCTGTCAATCAAGTAAACTCCTGAATGAAGTGGCAGGGAGGCCAAGGGAGGAGGGATCAAACCCTTTTAACGGAGCTGGATTTTTTTTTTTTATAAATGACTCGCAATCTACCAGCATTGCCCGGTCGACCGCGGACGACGTACTGGGCACCTCTGCTCCAGAGCCTCTAGCAGGGCTATTCAATTACACATTCAGTTGGGCCAGATGTTCTAACTACAAAGTTCAGCTGGGCCAGACATTCAGCGGCCTGTAAAAAGCGGGTAATGACACATTTCATCTAACAAAGGTACGTCAAACAGTGCATAAAAACACAACAAATTAGCATTAATCCAGATATCTCACCATGACTCGCGCATGCATGCACGTGCACGGTGTGGCGTGACCACCAAACAGAAAGATATGGACACAAGATGTGTGCAAATGTATTTAGTTTCCTATCCATGTGAACATGATTTAAGTGGGGGGGGGGACCTAACCTCCTGTAGGGGGTCCGGGGGCATGCTCCCCGGGAAGATTTTTTTTAAATGTTGAAGTTGAAAGCATCAATCTGCTGCACTTTGAGAGCAACATGAGAGATCTATGGAAACATCTCAGATGAAACAGAACTGGAAGCAGATTTATTTTTCTTTATGGATATTTTACAAATCACTCTCCTTTCAAACTGTATTCTTGTTTATTAATAACAACTTGTTGTTACTGTCATATAGTATTTTATACCTGTTTACTTTATTCTCTTATTTTTTTATAACTATAATGATCATATAAAGATGTGCCTTTACCTCACTGGTTGGAGAAAAAGCTTCTTATACCCGTTAGCATAGCTAGCTAACCAGATGCTAATAACAACACAGTGATTGACTGTATGCTCAGAATGACAGATGAACAGATGCCTCTGGGCTTTCAGCTAGAGACACAGACACGCAGCATGTGTACGGCTCCTTATCGGTACTGCAGTTTCTGAAGTGCTGGAGCTTCGTTCTGGTGCTCTCCGTCAGAACTGCACCCCTGTCAGTCGAGACATATACCACGTGATGACACGTTAGGCTCGTGTTGTGTTCAAGGACCCTGACCTTGGCCAGGAAAAACAGGCACTCGCTTGTTTAATTTTTTTGCGGTCTAGATTTCTTACATTTTTTTTTTTTTGTGTGTGTTTATAAATTACCTCGAGGGCCGTATCAAATTGTCTCGCGAGCCGTATACGGCCCAGAGGCCGGAGGTTCCCCACCCCTGCTCTGTTCACTTTCTACTGAGAGCTATTTAACAGCTTTCTGTGTCTGTAGCTTCTACATCCTCTCACCCTTCATCCTCTCACCCTTCATCTTCTCACTCTTCATCTTCTCACTCTTCATCACCTCCTCCCTGCTGAGATTCATCATGGCTGAGGGACTCGATGAGTGAGACACTAGACGGTTAAAGGTTGGGTAGGTCATTTTGGAGAAACCAGCTCGAGTGGCTAGAATTTGAAAATACACAACCGGAACAAATCTGCCACTTCCTTACAGAGCCCCTCCTCCAACACACACGAACGCGCACATGACCAATGAGGGCACGAGATAAGTTTGTGCACAGATGGAAGGCTGACAGGCCGGTAGGCCATCCAGTTATTTTAGCCGGGCCGGCTCAGATGATTGGTCGTGCTTTTTACAGCGCCACGGCTTCCACAGATGATATATTTTATGGATTTTTTGTCAAAGCACTTCAAATATTCATTGCTATCGGGACGTTAAGAGCATTCCATGGAATATAACAAAAAGTGTATCTCGAGCCGGTTTTCAAACTTACCTACCCCACCTATTCTGCCCTCGCAAGAATACTTTTCGGAGGCTTGGCAGATAGCTTAACACGGAAATAAACACCCAGGAGACAGCAGCTCAGTTTTGGAGGTTTCCGATTAATTTCCATTTTCATTTCCATTTTGTAAAACTGAAATACAAACAAACCCAAAGTCATGAGACGTTGTCACATTAAACACTAAATAAACAAAGAAACTAGACTAAAACAAACATTCCAAACAACAGAGTACCTGTTAGCATAAATGCTACAAACATTTCCACTGCTGTTCACAGGCTAACAAGTTTAGCATCATTCATTGTTCTTCATGTTTGCATATAATCAATTTACACGGACAATATATGGAATGGTACTTACAGACATAAAGACCCTAGGATTTGAGCAAGGATTTTGTTGGCAGGAAACAACCCATGTGCTCCATAGACAGCCAGAAACAGGAAACTACGGCAAGCATTTATGGACACCCAGTGCAAACCCCAAACCCTTTGCAGGCCCTCTTAAAGGGGCAGCACACTCCCCGCTTGGTATAATGTACCACTAAGTCCCTTTGAGAAGGAGAACAACTTCAGAGCCTGGTCTTGAATACACCCTGGAAGAACCTTCTTTAATCACCCGTACTTCCACTTTACGGACCCTGTTGTCTTGACCAGGAAAGGTATTTACTATAAGTCCAGTAGGCGATTCGTTCCTTTTGACCTGTCCGTCCTTCAGAAGCACAACGTCTCCGATTTGCAAAGAGGCTTATCTGCTTGCCATTTTCTTCTTGGTTGTAGTGTTGCATGGTATTCTTGTCGCCAATGTGGGACAGCTCTGGAGGACGGGCAGGAAGGCGGCGATGGGACAGCTCCGGAGGACGGGCAGGAGGGTGGCGTAGGCCGCGATGGGACCCCTCCAGAGTCCGCTGGATCGCAGGAGTACTGGGATCGGGAGACGGTAAGACCCCGGACGGGACAGGTTTCGGAGTAGGCGTGACCATAACCGTTGTCGGCGGGACAGGAGTCGGCGGGACAGTAACCCGTGTCGGAGGGACATGTGTAGGCAGGACCCCCGACGGGACAGGAGTTTGCAGGACACCCGACGGAACAGGACATAGGGTTGGCAGGACCCCCGGCAGGACAGGGTGTTGGAGAGTTGGAGTGTCCACTCGCTCTTTGATGTGCAGATTGTTAATGCAAGGGTCAAAAAGAGATGTACGTCCATTACTCAGCACGTTTGTCCTGTAGACATTGACGCTGTCTAGTTTGTGGGCTTTTCCCAGACAAACTTCTCCGATGATCACCCAACCTAGGTCGAGGTGTTGAGCATACGGTGCGTTGTGGGGTCCATTGCACAGCTCCCGAACTTTATGTGCCTGTGGTATATCTCGGCCAAGCAGTATGAGAATGTCTGCCGTAGAATCTAGTGCAGGGATCTTGTCCTCAACCCGGTTGAGATGTGTGTAGTGTTTTGCGATCTCAGGCGTGGGAATTTCAGACTTGTCATCTGGGACCAGATCACATTCGATTAGAGTGGGAAGTGGAATACACGCTTTGCCATCCAATGCCTCCATTATGTAATTGTTTGCTCGTCGCCCTGAGGTTTCAAAGACTCCTGAACATGACTTCAGTGTGTAGGATGCTGTGTCATCATTAACGTCAAAGAGTTCATCTTGGCTTTACTTCAGTCCCACAGATGTCAGTGCATTTTGACGTGACAGCGAAAGGAGGAGATTCGTCTTGCTCCCCGCCTTGATATCTTGAGGTTACGGCGGCCCCTGTTGTCCATGGAGCCGGTCCTGGATGTAGTGCAGTAGGCTGGCGGTCACTGTTGCACTCTCTGCACTGAACCTTTTTGTCACAGTCTTTGGTTTGGTGGCTGGTTGATGCACAGCAGCTAAAGCAAATGTTTGAATCCTTAAGATAGGCTTTTCTCTCATCCAGAGATTTGTACCTGAAACCACGGCATTTCCTGAGAGGGTGTGGTTTGTGGTGGAGTGGACATTGCTTATCTGGGTCGACAGCTCTTTTTGATGCTGAGCTTTCATAGCTGTTATCAAAGTCTGCTGAGACCTCTGTCCTCCTTACAGAGACTGGCGTTCTCATGTTGGGTTTGAAAGGCTCCTCAATCTTGCTTATACTCGGACCACCTGTGAGCTGGGCAAAGCTTGGGTCATTGAGTATCTTGGCCTGGTCACAAACATACTTTGCAAAGATAAAGAATGGTGGATACGATACTCTGTGTGTTTCTTTGTAACGTGATGCTAGAGAGACCCACTTGTCATGCAGGGAATAGGGCAGCTTTTGGACGATGGGAGTGATGCCACGGGATGTGTCTAGGTAGCTCAGACCAGATAGAAATCCATCTGTCTTGGCGGCTTCAAGCTCCAGAAGAATGTCTCCCAGCTCCCTCAACTTTTGATTTTCTCTGTTGTTGAGTGCATTTTCTATTGCTTCAGGTGACCCATAACAATCTTCCAACCTTTGCCAGAGCATATTGACACCTGCTGCCGCATTATGGATGTGAACCGATCTGATTCTCTTTGCATGTTCAAAGGATTTCGGTCCAAGTCATTTACACAGGAGGTCGAGCTCTTCTCTTGATGACAGGTTCAAGCCCTCTGTGGAACTGAGGAATGATGCTTTCCAGGCCCAATAGTTTTCCGGCTGGTCATCAAACTGCAAAAGCCCGGAGCTAACCATTTCCCGACGTATTAAATACTTGGCCAAATCTGCTGTAGCTGATTAACGAGACTCATTGGCTCTAGGTGAAACATCTGCATGTGGCTGAGCAGGTTGCTGAACATGACTGGATGGTCTTGCTGCGTGTGACTGCTCATGATGGCTGTAGATGTTTCTGAATGGACCTTCAGCAGGGCTATATATCTGGCTGGCATCTCGCTCCTGATTGTGTGCATGTTGAGCAGGTAGTTTAGGAAATCCACCTTCAATGACCTCACGTGGCTGTCCAGCACCTCTTCCCATGTAGCCTTTAGCTTGCTCACCGTCGTCCATTGCGTGCTGGCGCCCCGGTGTGGGTTGTTGTGGTTTTGAGTCTTGGTGAGAGTCAGGTGCTGGATTCCCCTTGTACCACTCCGTGTACGCACTCTTTAGGCTTGCACGATCTGGATCTCCATATGCACCCTCAGCAGCTGCTTCGAGAACTTCAGCTTCAGCGATGGCAACTGCAGCAGCACTTTCTAGCCGCAATGTGTTGAGACTAGCTTTAAGCTCCGCTTTCTTTCTTGTAGCTTCAGCATCAAAAGATGCCTGTGCTTTAATCATGTCAGCTTCTCTTTGTGAAAAAGAGGCCTGGACACGTGCAGCCTCTGCTTTTGCACGAGCTCTAGCTGCCATGGTGTTGACTGAGGACATGCAGCTTGAACGTGAGGTGTTGGAGCATTGTGATCGTGTTTCCCACTCATCCTTGTTGTCTGCCATCATGTAGACTGTAGCTTTGATGACAGAAGAATGCGGTTGTTTCTACTGGTATCCCATCTTCTGTGGCAAATCCTACAGGCGTGGGTGTCTTTTTACTATTCTGCCCTCGCAAGAATACTTTTCGGATCGCAGGCTTGGCAGATAGCTTAACACGGAAATAAACACCCAGGAGACAGCAGCTCAGTTTTGGATGTTTACTGATTAAGTTCCATTTCCCATTCCATTTTTATAAAACTGAAATACAAACAAACCCAAAGTCATGAGACGTTGTCACATTAAACACTAAATAAACTAAGAAACTAGACTAAAACAAACATTCCAAACAACAGAGTACCTGTTAGCATAAATGCTACAAACATTTCCACTGCTGTTCACTAGAGATGGGCGAGTCATGATTCATCCGGATCATTAACCCGGATCCTAGTAATGAGCCGGTCGTGACGAGTCTCCCTCTCGATTAACCCGAGTCCTTTGAGTCCTACACCTGATGTGACGTAAAAATTAAAACTATAAATTGCGTCACTCTTTACTCTCTTTATAACGTGTAAAATCACATTACAACGTTGTTGTATCCAGAGATCCAGCAGACTCGTCGCCATGCACGAATCAACAGCAGATTCAGCCCCTCCTCCGGCTCCCGCGAGAGTCCCGTGAGCCGTGAGTGAGCCGTGAGTCCGCAAATCTCTGAGTCTGCTGCGACTCGTCGAGGGAGCCGTGGGACTCGCGGGAGCCGTTGGACTCGCGGGAGCCGTGCGAGCCGGAGGAGGGGCTGAGTCTGCTGTAGATTCGTGCATAGGGACGAGTCTGCTGGATCTCTGGATCTGCTGCCTGCGATATGTTACGGCTCTGAGTCCTCGTAGGCTACTGGTCTCTCTCGATCATTGACCTGGATTCACGGATCCCGCGATTTTTCCGGCTCTAAATTAAGTTTCAGTGTAGACTTCTAACAAAATGGTCATGTTGTGCAACAGTCTCCTGTAATAATATCTGCATTTCCAATAAGGATCTTACTTGGAAACTCGTTTATTTTGAACATGGCACACAAAAAGAAACAAATTATAGAACATTTCAAAACAGTTAGAATATATAAAATGTAATTATACAATTATTATTATTATTATTATTATTATTATTATTATTATTATTATTATTATTAAATGAAAACACAATTGTGCAAAATTAGCTTAAGTACAGGAACATATTAAAATAACTATATACATATAATGCAAAACACTTATTTTTTAAAATGCACACACACACACATGTTTTATTAAAGCAAAAGACACTGTGTAGCGGAGGTTAATGTAACGTTAGTTTAATATGCTGGTTAAATGCAACAACTTTTCGGTTTCACCGGTAGGATTTCTACGGTCTTGGTCATGCTGACTCATATGACTCAAATGACTCAAATGACTCGTATGATCCGGATCTCTTCAATGATTGACTCAGAAGACTCCGAGTCCATAAAATGATCCGGATTTGCCATCTCTACTGTTCACAGGCTAACAAGTTTAGCATCATTCATTGTTCTTCATGTTTGCATATAATCAATTTAAATGTGCAACTAAGTATACACGGACAATATATGGAATAGTACTTACAGACATAAAGACCCTAGGATTTGAGCAAGGATTTTGTTGGCAGGAAACAACCCATGTGCTCCATAGACAGCCAGAAACAGGAAACTACGGCAAGCATTTATGGACACCCAGTGCAAACCCCAAACCCTTTGCAGGCCCTCTTAAAGGGGCAGCACATACACATACACATACATAAATACATGTTAAAAGTTTAAATGAATATACTTTAAATCAAGGGTTAAAGTCCTACATTTACTGATTTTTTACTTGTTATTATTTTTGGTTACTGTTGTTAATTTACAACAGAAAAATCTGAAATGTATGAGAAGAAAATACTAAAATGCGTAATTTTCCGACACTAAAAGAGAGCGCTTGTTTCGTCCACAGGCGATGCAGGGCAGCGACTGTATCTTCGAGGCGGTGGAGCAGCAGGACCTGGACTCGGTGCAGATTCTTCTCTACCAGTTCTCAGCCGAGGATCTGGACCTGAACACCCCGAACAGCCAGGGGCTAACTCCTCTGGACATCTCCATCATGACCAACAACACGCCCATCGCCAAGCTGCTGCTGAGGGCCGGAGGCAGGGAGAGCCCCCACTGTGAGTAACACTGATTAATACATAATATATATATATATATATATGTATATGAAGAACTACAGCACGGTCACATGACTTCACATCACCACCGCTAAGCTAAAGGAGGCTAATGTTGGGCTATCAAGGAACTACAGCACGGTCACATGACTTCACGTCACCACCGCTAAGCTCAAGGTGGCTAATGTTGGGCTATAAAGGAACTACAGCACGGTCACATGACTTCACGTCACCACCGCTAAGCTCAAGGTGGCTAATGTTGGGCTATCAAGAAACTACAGCACGATCACATGACTTCACATCACCACCGCTAAGCTCACATGACTTCACGTCACCACCACTAAGCTAAAGGAGGCTAATGTTGGGCTATAAAGGAACTACAGCACGGTCACATGACTTCACGTCACCACCGCTAAGCTAAAGGAGGCTAATGTTGGGCTATAAAGGAACTACAGCACGGTCACATGACGTCACCACCGCTAAGCTAAAGGAGGCTAATGTTGGGCTATAAAGGAACTACAGCACGGTCACATGACTTCACGTCACCACCGCTAAGCTAAAGGAGGCTAATGCTGGGCTATAAAGGAACTACAGCACGGTCACATGACTTCACGTCACCACCGCTAAGCTAAAGGAGGCTAATGTTGGGCTATAAAGGAACTACAGCACGGTCACATGACTTCACGTCACCACCGCTAAGCTAAAGGAGGCTAATGTTGGGCTATCAAGGAACTACAGCACGGTCACATGACTTCACGTCACCACCGCTAAGCTAAAGGAGGCTAATGTTGAGCTATAAAGGAACTACAGCACGGTCACATGACTTCACGTCACCACCGCTAAGCTAAAGGAGGCTAATGTTGGGCTATAAAGGAACTACAGCACGGTCACATGACTTCACGTCACCACCGCTAAGCTAAAGGTGGCTAATGTTGGGCTATAAAGGAACTACAGCACGGTCACATGACTTCACGTCACCACCGCTAAGCTAAAGGAGGCTAATGTTGGGCTATCAAGGAACTACAGCACGGTCACATGACTTCACGTCACCACCGCTAAGCTAAAGGAGGCTAATGTTGAGCTATAAAGGAACTACAGCACGGTCACATGACTTCACGTCACCACCGCTAAGCTAAAGGTGGCTAATGTTGGGCTATAAAGGAACTACAGCACGGTCACATGACTTCACATCACCACCGCTAAGCTAAATGAGGCTAATGTTGGGCTATAAAGGAACTACAGCACGGTCACATGACTTCACGTCACCACTGCTAAGCTAAAGGAGGCTAATGTTGAGCTATCAAGGAACTACAGCACGGTCACATGACTTCACGTCACCACCGCTAAGCTAAAGGAGGCTAATGTTGAGCTATAAAGGAACTACAGCACGGTCACATGACTTCACGTCACCACCGCTAAGCTAAAGGTGGCTAATGTTGGGCTATAAAGGAACTACAGCACGGTCACATGACTTCACGTCACCACCGCTAAGCTAAAGGAGGCTAATGTTGGGCTATCAAGGAACTACAGCACGGTCACATGACTTCACGTCACCACCGCTAAGCTAAAGGAGGCTAATGTTGGGCTATAAAGGAACTACAGCACGGTCACATGACTTCACGTCACCACCGCTAAGCTAAAGGTGGCTAATGTTGGGCTATAAAGGAACTACAGCACGGTCACATTACTTCACATCACCACCGCTAAGCTAAAGGAGGCTAATGTTGGGCTATAAAGGAACTACAGCACGGTCACATGACTTCACGTCACCATTGCTAAGCTAAAGGAGGCTAATGTTGGGCTATCAAGGAACTACAGCACGGTCACATGACTTCACGTCACCACCGCTAAGCTAAAGGAGGCTAATGTTGGGCTATAAAGGAACTACAGCACGGTCACATTACTTCACGTCACCACCGCTAAGCTAAAGGTGGCTAACGTTGGGCTGTAAACGTTGTTATATGAGCAGAGAAACGCTCCAACATAACTCTGAAAGCAGAGCTGTGTCCTTCTACTGATCTGAGTTGATTTTAGTCTCCAACAATGAACCCAATTTCCGCCCGATGGTCTGCAGAACTCGATGAAAAGGAGCCGAGTGACCCTCAGAAACATCATTACCTGCAGAGCGCGGCCACCTGGAGGGAAATGTCAGGAAACAAGTTTCACACAGGATAAATGTGAAGGGTCACCGAGCTGCAGACTCACAAAGAAAGGGAATATCTCTGCACTCTGAGAACCTTGAAAGCAATATTTTCTGGCTTTTTAAACCATGAACAGTGGAAGAAAACCAAATGAATCCATAATGGGAACAGTAGTTAGTTAAAGCCCTAAATGTGTACATTAATCAGCAGTACTTTGGGTAATTAATGAGGAATTTCAATCATTTTCTAGCACATAAAACGACAGTATTACATGTTTCTGTTATATATCATATTAGAGGAAACGTCTTTGGACATTTAGAAACCTTTCAGTATTTGTTTGACATTTTATTCACGTAAAAATAAGTGTGTGTGTGTGTGTGTGTGTGTGTGTGTGTGTGTGTGTGTGTGTGTGTGTGTGTGTGTGTGTGTGTGTGTGTGTGTGTGTGTGTGTGTGTGTGTGTGTGTGTGTGTGTGTGTGTGTGTGTGTGTGTGGGGGGTCTCCTCACTGCAGTCGTACAATCCCATCGTTGTAAACAAACACAGAGTAAAATCTCTGCAGCTCATTCCTCAAGAGCCAAGTAAATCACTGTGTGTGTGTGTGTGTGTGTGTGTGTTTGTGTGTGTGTGTGTGTGTGTGTGTGTGTGTGTTAATTTCCGAGTCCCCGCAGGTTTATATTTAGGCGTCAGTCAGACGAGAAACTAATTTACAGCCTTTTCAATTAGCAGCCGTTAGCAGCCGTTAGCAGCCGCTAGCAGCCGTTAGTAGCCGTTAGCAGCCGTTAGCAGCCGCTAGCAGCCGCTAGCAGCCGTTAGCAGCCGTTAGCAGCTCACGACAGGAAGTGACACCTCCACCTTCAGAATAAAGTGCAGAGAGGCAGCGTTCACCTTTAGTCATGATGTCGTTTAAATTAAAGGTGAGAAGTGACTCAACGGTCAATCGGATTGGTCAATGCAACAGTTTCATTGCTATTTGTTTTAAGCTTCAAGGTGACTCTGAAGGCCTCAGGGCAGATGTGTTCTACCTAGCAACACATTCTGACTGAAATGTGATTAAAAGCTCCAACATTGCCAACAATTACTGGACGCAGCGCGACACAGAAAATCTATGAACTGAAGATTGTATTGTATTTCCCGTGTACTTCACATGTATTCCACGTGTACTTCACATGTATTTCCCGTGTACTTCACATGTATTCCACGTGTACTTCACATGTATTCCCCGTGTACTTCACATGTATTCCACGTGTACTTCACATGTATTTCCTGTGTACTTCACATGTATTCCATGTGTACTTCACATGTATTCCACGTGTACTTCACATGTATTCCACGTGTACTTCACATGTATTCCACGTGTACTTCACATGTATTCCACGTGTACTTCACATGTATTCCACGTGTACTTCACATGTATTTCCTGTGTACTTCACATGTATTCCATGTGTACTTCACGTGTATTCCACGTGTACTTCACATGTATTCCACGTGTACTTCACATGTATTCCACGTGTACTTCACATGTATTCCACGTTAGGGCTGTAGCGATACACTAATCTCACGATACGATACACGATATTCAGCTCACAATACGATATATATCACGATATTCAGCCAACGATACGATTCGATATAATTCGATACACTTCCATCATTTTCTGAAAGATTTGAAAGGGACAGTGTGATTTTGGTGACATCTTGTGAGTGACTTGACTTGGATTGAATTAATTCAACTGAAAACTGAAAGCATCAATTATACAATATATGGCTCTGACTAGACGGAGAGTCTACAGCTTGCAAATGCTGGACAAAATGAATCAAAAGATGTGGTGAGAAAATGAGTTTCATTTATTGAAACAGTGCAAACTGTAGCTGACAAGCCTTTGAAACGTAAGGACATCAAGTGCAGTATCACAATGGAGAATTAAAAGGTGCAGCAGGTGGCCTGTTCTGAACAGGTTCTTTTACAGCATTTTTAGCTTAACACAGAATATGAGGGAGCCAATAATTCAAGTCACTAAGAACAACATTTAATGTAAAATGTACCTGCCAATAATTCAAGTCACTAAGAACAACATTTAATGTAAAATGTACCTGCCAATAATTCAAGTCCAAAGGAGTAACATTTAAACCACTAAACAGAAAGGCTCCTCTCTTCATAACTGCATCTTCATTCTCTTCAGATTTTTGTTCAGGAATCTAATCTGATCAACGTGGTCTGGGAGAAGTGCACTTCTCTGAGCAGTGACGATATCTAGGTAGAGAAGACCCTCTCCGAGGAGACACTAGTGCCAGGGATGCACAGGAGTGGATACTCATAAGGGTGCTCCTTCCACCGGACCAGTGGGTCTTCTTTCACTTCCAAGAGATCTGCCTCCTTGTAGCGGGTCATCTGCTGCTTGGCCTGGTTCTCTTGGGTATTTGTCTTGGGTTGTGCTCCACCACCGTGTCGTTCACCACCAAGAAGGGCAGCCAGTGGACAAGACGGCTTTGGATTCCTGGGTGGAGGATGCTGACCTTCAAATAAATAAACAATAAAAACAAAAACACATTATTTATAGTTAATCACATTCCATAACTCCTATCAGAGACAACACAGTGTGCTCCACTGGATAACAATGGGTGATACTGACCTTGACTGCTCTCTCCTTCCTTGAATCGCACACCATCATCTCCAGTCTCTTCATCATCAGCGCTACCATTACATGTTCCTGTGCCTCTTCGACCACACTCCAAAGTGACAACTCAATGAAATAGGTCAACATGAAATGAAATTCATGAGCTTTCACTGTAATACATCTTTTAATTAGTGTATTTAAAATATATGCCTTTAAAACTGTTAACATTATAGTATTTATGCTTTTTAAACAATTTAATATTTATGCATTTTAAACAGTTAACATTGTAGGATTTGCCTTTTAAACTTTGAACAATGTATTATTTAGGCCTATGCTGACTCTCACCAGGAGATGTTACATAGGATACAAGGCCAAGGGTTAAACCTAGCAGTACCATCATTGCCTTACCTCTGATGGCATTGGCTGATCCTGAGCCTCTGCAATCAGTCCATCATAAACTTCCTGTCTTTGGTTCTCAGTCAGGAAGGGAAGACTTTTGAATCTTGGATCCATTGCTGAACACGCATGGAGAGTTGCCTTGAGGTCGATGTACCTCCTCTGAAGATCTCCAGACATGGCAGCCTTCATCTCTTTTATGACTGCAGATTCACCTTCGATCGGTTTCAGTCCATCGATCAGTGTGTCCTGGAGGGCTGCGATGACTGACAGCGTGGGGGTCTTCTCCTTGGACATGTACTGTGTAGCCTCCTTCATGGGCTTCAGCGCGATGACTACTTCTTCAGCTGTTGTCACGTCTGACTCAGTCAGTGTGCACAGATCCTTCTCGGTCTTCCTCACCTCCCTCCAGAGCAGGGCTGCACAGATGGCCGGTTGTTGCTCAAGGAATCTTTCCAGCATGTCGTGTGCACTGTTCCACCTGTAGTTAAATAAAAGTAAGAAACTTTATTTATAGATTTATTTAACTTTATTTATTAATGACAAAATAAATTAGTAATAAAAACAAAATAAACAATTGAAAAGTAACTACGCACAAACCTTGTAACCACGTCCGTCATCAGCTTGTGCTCTGGTAGTTGTAGAAGCCTCTGTTTCTCTTTCAGCATGTGGCTGTGGTGCTTCGTCTGAAGAAGTTCACAATGCGCCTCACTCTTCCCAACAGGCTGTGATTTTGAGGGCACGTTGTGCAGCCAGATTTAGGGTGTGTGCGTAGCGTTTGACGTGAAGTGTGAACGCTGCCTCCTCTGCTGCTATTGTCATATTTGACGCGTTTTCAGTGACAATTACTGGATCCTTTTCTGTGATTTCCCACTCAGCGAGGGCCTTTCTTAGATGTTCTGCCAGGTTGTGTCCGGTGTGGCTCTCGGGCATGTCCCTGGTTTGTAATACATACGTAACAAGCTCCCATTCCTCGTTAATAAAGTGGGCCGTGATGGTGACATATGCTTCAGTTGTTCGCGAGGTCCACCCGTCACACGTCAGGGCAACTCTCTCCGCTTTGCCCAGGGAGGCTTTGACGTGTGCCTTTGTCTGAGCATACAGCCTGGGAACGCAAACCTTGGTGAGGTGTTGGCGGGTTGGAACAGGATAGCGGGGCTCCATCGTGTTCACCATGTGCTGAAAGCCTATGTTTTCCACCACGGAATAAGGTCTCAAATCCTGACAAATAAAGTAGGCAATGGACTCTGTAATCTTCTGCGACCTTGGTGAAGTAGATGGGAACTTGTGGGAACAAGCGCCATCGCTGTCCAGCACGGTTTGTTTTGGGTCACGCCGCGGCCGCAGCTTCTTGAGTTCCTCAGTTAGCATGACCTTGTCCGGGTGGTGACGTTGTAGGTGGGTTCGTAGGTTAGTGGTATTTCCAGAGTATTTCACGTTTGTGTGACACAGCTTGCAAACCGCCATAGTTTTATCTAAATTGTCGCTTTCCTTCTTCTTTTTAAAGCCGAAGTGCTCCCACACATCTGCTTTTAAGCACGAAGGTGCTGGGTTAATGTTTGCCGACACTCGGCTGGCTGACGTAATCGCTCTTCATGCAAAGCGAACGGGGGGGAATGGGCAGCGAGCAGAGTGCCAGGCGGAACATGGGGGATTTGAATGGGACTTAATGTATCGATACCCGGGCCTGAAATATCGATACTTTCTCGGGAAACAAAATATCCATATATATCGCAGGATCGATTAAATTGCACAGCCCTATTCCACGTGTACTTCACATGTATTTCCTGTGTAACAATCGATTTGTCTCGCTGTGTCTCTGTTTAAGTATTGCAGCGTTTCCTCACCTTCTCCCTCTCTGTTTCCTGTGTGTGTGTTTGCAGTTGTGAGCGTGGAGGCTCGGGAGGCTCTGATTGGCTCCCTGGTGCAGGAGGCGGAGCTCCGAGCAGCTGATCTGTCCTCTCAGGCTCAGAGGGAGGGTCTCTCTCTGGAGGCCTGTCAGAAGGACAAGACCCTGAAAGCCTGGGAGTGGAGGAGCAAACTGTACCGCCGCATGAGGGCCGGATTCCTGCACGCACGTCAGTACATCTATTACTTATATTTTATTATAATGTATTTTATTATATTTTATTGCGTGCGTACGTGTGCGTACGTGCGTGCGTTCGTACGTGTGCGTACGTGTGTTCGTACATGTGCGTACGTGCGTGCGTTCGTACGTGTGCGTGCGTTCGTACGTGTGCGTACGTGCGTGCGTTCGTACGTGTGCGTACGTGCGTGCGACACCTGACCTCTGATCTGCAGGTTAATTATTTAAGTGTGTTGCAGCTATAAAACGTGTTCTAGTTGGAAAGTCCATCACACAACGAGACGAGAAGAAACAGAAATATGCAAAGTGGCACAAAAAGTGAGCCATAAATGATGCCAAAAGAGATGCATTATCACGACCTCAAGAAGTCCAGAAAATAAGACACAACACGAGAGGCACCACGAACTCCCAAGAGACAAAGAGAGAGCAACGATGACACCAGAGAGACGGTTAGAGATGCAAGAAATGAATAAATATAATGAGATTGTTGTGAGAGAGCTGATCAGATGTATTTCAGGACATCAGGTCTCAGGTAGTGATTATAGTAATACTGTTCCTCCAGGTAACAAACTGTGATGAGACTATTAGGATGAGAGACACCTGAAGCTCTGCAGCCGGTCAGTGAATCACTTATTCAAATAAACTCTAATATCATTTCATTTCAAACCTTTATTTAACCAGATTGGTCCCATTGAGGTCATAGATCTCTTTTTCAAGGGAGACCTGCAGCATATAGGTTCCACATGAAACATGAAACAATAAAGGACATCATACATTATATTTACAGGATACATTTACATAGTTATAGACATTTAAAAGTGCCCATAGTTTCAACGAGCATTTCACTTAGGCTAGCTTTAAAAACATGCAGAGGAATGAGGTTGCTCAGTTTCAATTCTTGCTGAAGATTGTTCAAAGCAAGTGGAGCTGCGCACATGAAAGCTGTCTTACCTAAGACAGTCCTTGCTCTTGGCACATCTAACAAGACGACATCATGCGATCTCAGACAATCGCTGCTTGCTACTCTCTGTGTTATCAGAGAGCAGATAGAATACGGGAGTTTACCCAACAAAGCTTTATAAATAAACGTGTTCCAGTGACTGAGCCTCCGTACAGTAAGTGATGGCAAACCTCCCTTGGGATACAGGGTACAGTGATGAGTAAGTGCTTTACAATTTGTGACAAATCTCAGTGCGCTGTGATAGGCGGCATCTAACTTGCTCAGGCAATGGGCAGGTGCATTCATATAGATCAGATCACCATAGTCCAGCACAGGTCAAAAGGTCACAGAGCCTTTTCCTGGCCTCAAGCGAGAAACAGGACTTGTTCCTGTAGAAGAAACCTAGCCTAACCCTCAGCTTTTTAAGCAGGTTCATGACCTGAAGTTTAAAAGAGAGACAATCATCAAGCCAGATACCCAGGTATTTGTAACAGGTAACCACTTCAAGTTTTATTCCTTGCGTAGTTACAATATCTACAACAGGCTCTGGTGTATTTTTAGCTTTAGAAAAGAGCATTACCTTGGTTTTCTCAACATTTAAAAGAAGCTTTAGTTCAGAGAGCTGAGTCTGAATAATGTTAAAAACAGCCTGTAATTGAACACCAGCCTCCTGAATGGAGGGACCTGCGCAGGACATCACTGTATCATCCGCATAGAAATGTAAAGTAGCTTCATCCACATTTTCAAAATGCTCATTAAAGCAATTTAACATAGTAGCCCTGTCCGATATAGAGCCAGATGCTGTGGTGAGGCACCGAGGAAGCTCATTACGGATATCGCCGGTGGATATCGATTTTATGGCTTTCCAAAATGTCCCAGGATTATTCAGGTTCTTTGTGGAAACTGACAGATAGTACTTAGATTTAGCACTTTTGACATTTGAAGAGAAGCTATTCCTTAGCTGCCTAAAACGCAGCCATTCTACCTCTGAGCCTGATCTCCTAGCCTTTGCCCAGGCCTTGTTTCTCTCATGAAGGAGACTGGACAGTTCAGCAGAGAACCAAGGATTGTCTCGTCCCTTCACTCTAAATGTACGCAGGGGTGCATGTCTATCAATGATCTCCATAAAACCAAGATAAAAATAAGACCATGCAGTTTCTACATCAGCACACAGATCCATTTTCCCCAATCAAACCCAAACAGATCATGAACAAAACCCTGCTCCACAAAATGTTTAGTGTCTCTCTTAATGATAATACAAGGTTTAACCTTCTGGACCTTAGTGTCCCTAATTGTGGCTACAGCACAGTGATCACTCAGATCATTCTCAAATACTCCCACAGCTGAGTATTTATAGGGAACATTAGTTAGAATGAGATCAATTAGGGAGGATTTATTAGGGGACTTAATGTTAGGGCGAGTTGGACTGTCAACAATCTGAGTAACATTCAAAGAGATACAAAGGTTTTTAAAATCCTCTGACACTGCAGTTAACCAGTCCCAGTTAAAATCTCCAAGCAGCACTATTTCCTTGTAGTCTAGCTGTGATAAAAGATTTGCTAGTGAAGACAAGGAGTCTTTGACAGCTGAGGGGGGTCTGTAACAGCCCACCACCATGACCTGTTGACCCTTTGCCACTTCTATATTTAAAGCTAAAAATTCGAATTGCTTACTGATCGATTTGGAAACTAATGTGGATACACTGAACTTATTCTTAACATAAATGGCAACGCCACCACCTTTATTAGGCCGGTCGGTACGATACACATTAAAACCATTTAAGGCAATGTCAGAGGCCAAAATAGATTTGTTTAGCCATGTTTCTGATAAAACAATGACGTCAGCGTCAGTCGAGCCCAGATGCAGACACAATCTAGTTTACCTAACAGACTGCGCACATTCAAGTGGATGAAACCCAACCCAGACCTAGCTTTAAAATCAGCAGGAGTAGCGATCTGACTACTACTACTGGGCGGACCAGGGTTAGGTTGTACATTTCCTGACAGTAATAACAACAACAAAACCAGGCATCTTTTCCTCTTAAACGACACACATACATTGTCATCTACTTTAGAATCACCAGAAAAGTCTGCGAGAGTGTGATTAGAGCTTAAGAAGCAGTCCTGAAGAACCATCATCGCAGGAAAACAAAAAAGACAAACATATTTTGTCGAGCAGATTGTCTGTGACAAGGCAACCGGTAATTGTTTGAGCAACACATCCGAACCTTTGCAGGGGATGCCCGCTGCGGGTGGCAGAACAGACCTGAGTCCAGTAGACTCCTCAGAATGACTAGAGATCTTCTCATAGTCCAAAACAGTTAACAGGCACAGCAGAATCCCGATATGGGCCATTTTCCCAGACCAGCACACAGTATCCACGATGTTCCTGGAGCCAATCAGCACAGCAGCAAAGGACAGGCGAAAGCAGCAGCGTGGAAGCGCTCCGGTCCCTCCGTGGTATCCCCGGGGTGAAAGCAGGCCTCCGCAACAGCAGAACCAGGACAGGTGGAAAGCAGGCCTCTGCAACAGCAGAACCAGGACAGGTGGAAAGCAGGCCTCTGTAACAGCAGAACCAGGACAGGTGGAAAGCAGGCCTCTGCAACAGCAGAACCAGGACAGGTGAAAGCAGGCCTCTGCAACAGCAGAACCAGGACAGGTGGAAAGCAGGCCTCTGCAACAGCAGAACCAGGACAGGTGGAAAGCAGGCCTCTGCAACAGCAGAACCAGGACAGGTGGAAAGCAGGCCCCTGCAACAGCAGAACCAGGACAGGTGAAAGCAGGCCTCTGCAACAGCAGAACCAGGACAGGTGGAAAGCAGGCCCCTGCAACAGCAGAACCAGGACAGGTGGAAAACAGGCCTCTGCAACAGCAGAACCAGGACAGGTGGAAAGCAGGCCCCTGCAACAGCAGAACCAGGACAGGTGAAAGCAGGCCTCTGCAACAGCAGAACCAGGACAGGTGAAAGCAGGCCCCAGCGCCGTAAGCCGTAAAATCCTCCTCCCGGTGGAAGCAGGCCAAGCCCGAAGCGTGGATCCACTCCGTCTCTCCGCGACGACTCCGGGGTAAAAACCTCTCCAGTACAGCCGCACTCTACAGGTGGGAGCAGGCCTCCATAGATCGCAGATCGCATGCAGCAACAGGTGGATCCGCTCCGTCTCTCCGCGACAACTCCGGAGGAAAAACACCTCAGTACAGCTGTACTCGACAGGTGGGAGTAGGCCTCCGCAGACCGCAGACAACTAAAACTACTACTTGTATAAGCAGGGATGGCTAAATGTTTGTAAGCAGGAGAGCTAGATGCTAACAGATGCCAGATGCTAACAGGTAGTGGGAGTCTGTAAAAATTGCGACTGCCTCACGCGAGTGATATCAATCTGATTCCTCGTCCTTTAGAGGCTAATAAAACATCTACCTGCCTGCGGGCTCTTCATCACAAAGTGATATAACACTCCCACACACCTGATGTGACACACACACACACACACCTGATGTGACACACACACACACCTGATGTGACACACACACACCTGATGTGACACACACACACACTCACACACACACCCTCTCACACACACACACACACACACTCTCACACACACACACACCTGATGTGACACACACACAGACTCACACACACACACCCTCTCACACACACACACACTCTCTCACACACACACACCTGATGTGACACACACACCTAATGTGACACACACACCTAATGTGACGCACACACAGCTGATGTGACACACACACCTGATGTGAGACACACACACACTCACACACACACACCTGATGTGAGACACACACACACACACACACTCACACACACACTCACACTCTCACACACACACACACATACACACACAATCACACACACATACACAATCACACACACACAATCACACACACATACACACACACAATCACACACACACACGATCACACACACATACACACACACACGCCTGATGTGAGACACACACACACAATCACACACTCACACACACACACACACACACACATACACACCCGCACACACACATTCACACACACACACACTCACACACACACACACACACACACACAGACGCACACACACACACATACACACACGCACACACACAGACGCACACATACGCACACACACATGCACACACACACACACTCTGTTCAGAGGGAAGCTGGAAAGATAGCCACACAAGGAGACGTCAAAGAGGCGACTACAGGAGGATCTAACTGTCAGATGTTATAATTATTAATAAAGTTTATTTTGAACCTGTGTGTGTGTGCCCCTGCTCAGGAGCCCCGGAGGCCCCGTCTGTGGTCCGTCTGAGTGTGAGCAGCAGCTCGTCCCTGAGCGTCAACTTCCAGGAGCCTCAGAGCCTCAACTCTACTGTGATCACCAAATACAGAGGTACAAATACACAGAAGTACACATAATATACACTGTATACACACTACAGAGCCTCAGCTCTACTGTTAACACTAAATACAGAGGTACAAATACACAGAAGTACACAGATAAATATCTATTATATTCAGTGTTCACCTCCTCACCTCTACCTGAGAAACTGTGACCTCACTATAACTAGTATTATCTAATATATAGAGTGATATATAGAGTGATATATAGAGTGATATAGTGTGATATATAGAGTGATATATAGAGTGATATATAGAGTGATATAGTGTGATATATAGAGTGATATATAGAGTGATATAGTGTGATATATAGAGTGATATATAGAGTGATATATAGAGTGATATAGTGTGATATATAGAGTGATATATAGAGTGATATAAATAGTGATATAGTGTGATATATAGAGTGATATATAGAGTGATATAGTGTGATATATAGTGTGATATATAGAGTGATATATAGAGTGATATAGTGTGATATATAGAGTGATATATAGTGTGATATATAGTGTGATATATAGAGTGATATATAGAGTGATATATAGAGTGATATATAGAGTGATATAGTGTGATATATAGTGTGATATATAGAGTGATATATAGAGTGATATAGTGTGATATATAGAGTGATATATAGTGTGATATATAGTGTGATATATAGAGTGATATATAGAGTGATATATAGAGTGATATATAGAGTGATATATAGAGTGATATAGAGTGATATATAGAGTGATATATAGAGTGATATAGTGTGATATATAGAGTGATATATAGAGTGATATAGTGTGATATATAGTGTGATATATAGAGTGATATAGTGTGATATATAGAGTGATATATAGAGTGATATATAGAGTGATATAGTGTGATATATAGAGTGATATATAGAGTGATATATAGAGTGATATAGTGTGATATATAGAGTGATATATAGAGTGATATAAATAGTGATATAGTGTGATATATAGAGTGATATATAGAGTGATATAGTGTGATATATAGTGTGATATATAGAGTGATATATAGAGTGATATAGTGTGATATATAGAGTGATATATAGTGTGATATATAGTGTGATATATAGAGTGATATATAGAGTGATATATAGAGTGATATATAGAGTGATATAGTGTGATATATAGTGTGATATATAGAGTGATATATAGAGTGATATAGTGTGATATATAGAGTGATATATAGTGTGATATATAGAGTGATATATAGAGTGATATATAGAGTGATATATAGAGTGATATAGAGTGATATATAGAGTGATATATAGAGTGATATAGTGTGATATATAGAGTGATATATAGAGTGATATAGTGTGATATATAGTGTGATATATAGAGTGATATAGTGTGATATATAGAGTGATATATAGAGTGATATAGTGTGATATATAGAGTGATATATAGAGTGATATATAGAGTGATATAGTGTGATATATAGTGTGATATATAGAGTGATATATAGAGTGATATAGTGTGATATATAGTGTGATATATAGAGTGATATATAGAGTGATATAGTGTGATATATAGAGTGATATATAGAGTGATATATAGTGTGATATAGTGTGATATATAGAGTGATATATAGAGTGATATAGTGTGATATATAGTGTGATATATAGAGTGATATATAGAGTGATATAGTGTGATATAGTGTGATATATAGAGTGATATAGTGTGATATATAGAGTGATATATAGAGTGATATAGTGTGATATATAGTGTGATATAGTGTGATATATAGAGTGATATAGTGTGATATATAGAGTGATATATAGTGTGATATATAGAGTGATATATAGAGTGATATATAGAGTGATATAGAGTGATATATAGTGTGATATATAGAGTGATATATAGAGTGATATATAGTGTGATATATAGAGTGATATATAGAGTGATATATAGTGTAATATATAGAGTGATATATAGAGTGATATATAGTGTGATATATAGAGTGATATATAGAGTGATATATAGTGTGATATATAGAGTGATATATAGAGTGATATATAGAGTGATATAGTGTGATATATAGTGTGATATATAGAGTGATATATAGAGTGATATAGTGTGATATATAGTGTGATATATAGAGTGATATATAGAGTGATATATAGAGTGATATAGTGTGATATATAGTGTGATATATAGAGTGATATATAGAGTGATATATAGAGTGATATAGTGTGATATATAGAGTGATATAAATAGTGATATAGTGTGATATATAGAGTGATATATAGTGTGATATATAGAGTGATATATAGAGTGATATATAGAGTGATATATAGAGTGATATATAGAGTGATATAGTGTGATATATAGTGTGATATATAGTGTGATATATAGTGTGATATATAGAGTGATATATAGAGTGATATATAGAGTGATATATAGAGTGATATATAGAGTGATATATAGAGTGATATAGTGTGATATATAGTGTGATATATAGTGTGATATATAGAGTGATATATAGAGTGATATATAGAGTGATATCTAGTGTGATATATAGAGTGATATATAGAGTGATATATAGAGTGATATATAGTGTGATATATAGTGATATATAGAGTGATATATAGTGTGATATATAGAGTGATATATAGAGTGATATATAGTGTGATATATAGTGATATATAGAGTGATATATAGAGTGATACACGGTGTGTTCCCAGTGGAGTGGAGCTGTCTGCAGGACTTCTCTCTGCTGGCTGGAGAGATGCTGCTGGAGAACCTGAGCCTCAGAGCCACCATCAGCAACCTCACCACGGTAAATCACATACGATCATTTAGTATATATCATTCTAAAGCAGGCCATGATGAGTACTTTTGGGTCTCTGAGTATTTATATTAATCAAATACTTCAGTCCTTTCGCTGTAACAAAGTACTTCTTCCTCCTCTGTTTGCATTAAATCTGTGTTTTTACTACTGTAATAACTGAGCCGTCATGCTGAGCAGCGTTGATGACATTTAGAGATGTTACAGTCCTTCATTACACACACACACACACACACACACACACACACACACACACACACACACACACACACACACACACACACACACACACACACACACACAGAGCGGCTGCAGCTGCTGTTTTGAGATAATATAATAAAACAGGCGGAGAATATTCCTCCCGCAGAGACACACACTGAGAGTGTGATGAGGAGAGGGGGGGGCAACCATCAAGACATTACACAAAGAGACTCACGATGAACACAAAGAGACTCACGATGAACACAAAGAGACACACGATGAACACAAAGAGACACACGATGAACACAAGAGACTCACGATGAACACAAAGAGACTCACGATGAACACAAAGAGACACACGATGAACACAAAGAGACACACGATGAACACAAGAGACTCACGATGAACACAAAGAGACACACGATGAACACAAAGAGACTCACGATGAACACAAAGACACACACGATGAACACAAAGAGACTCACGATGAACACAAAGAGACTCACGATGAACACAAAGAGACTCACGATGAACACAAAGAGACACACGATGAACACAAAGAGACTCACGATGAACACACGATGAACACAAAGAGACACACGATGAACACAAAGACACACACGATGAACACAAAGAGACACACGATGAACACAAAGAGACTCACGATGAACACAAAGAGACACACGATGAACACAAAGAGACACACGATGAACACAAGAGACTCACGATGAACACAAAGAGACACACGATGAACACAAGAGACTCACGATGAACACAAAGAGACTCACGATGAACACAAAGAGACACACGATGAACACAAAGAGACACACGATGAACACAAGAGACTCACGATGAACACAAAGAGACTCACGATGAACAAAAAGAGACACACGATGAACACAAGAGACTCACGATGAACACAAAGAGACTCACGATGAACACAAAGAGACACACGATGAACACAAAGAGACACACGATGAACACAAAGAGACCGACGATGAACACAAGAGACTCACGATGAACACAAAGAGACTCACGATGAACACAAAGAGACTCACGATGAACACAAAGAGACACACGATGAACACAAAGAGACACACGATGAACACAAAGAGACTCACGATGAACACAAAGAGACACACGATGAACACAAAGAGACACACGATGAACACAAGAGACTCACGATGAACACAAAGAGACTCACGATGAACACAAAGAGACTCACGATGAACACAAAGAGACACACGATGAACACAAAGAGACTCACAATGAACACACGATGAACACAAAGAGACACACGATGAACACAAAGACACACACGATGAACACAAAGAGACACACGATGAACACAAAGAGACTCACGATGAACACACGATGAACACAAAGAGACACACGATGAACACAAAGACACACACGATGAACACAAAGAGACACACGATGAACACAAAGAGACACACGATGAACACAAAGAGACTCACAATGAACACAAAGAGACACACGATGAACACAAAGAGACACACGATGAACACAAAGAGACTCACGATGAACACAAAGAGACACACGATGAACACAAAGAGACACACGATGAACACAAGAGACTCACGATGAACACAAAGAGACTCACGATGAACACAAGAGACACACGATGAACACAAAGAGACTCACGATGAACACACGATGAACACAAAGAGACACACGATGAACACAAAGAGACACACGATGAACACAAAGAGACTCACGATGAACACAAAGAGACACACGATGAACACAAAGAGACACACGATGAACACAAGAGACTCACGATGAACACAAAGAGACTCACGATGAACACAAGAGACACACGATGAACACAAAGAGACTCACGATGAACACACGATGAACACAAAGAGACTCACGATGAACACAAAGAGACACACGATGAACACAAAGAGACACACGATGAACACAAGAGACTCACGATGAACACAAAGAGACACACGATGAACACAAAGAGACACACAATGAACACAAAGAGACACACGATGAACTCACGATGAACACAAAGAGACACACGATGAACACAAAGAGACTCACAATGAACACAAAGAGACACACGATGAACACAAAGAGACTCACGATCAACACAAAGAGACACACGATGAACACAAAGAGACTCACGATGAACACAAAGAGACACACGATGAACACAAGAGACTCACGATGAACACAAAGAGACACACGATGAACACAAAGAGACTCACAATGAACACAAAGAGACACACGATGAACACAAAGAGACTCACGATGAACACAAAGAGACTCACGATGAACACAAAGAGACACACGATGAACACAAAGAGACACACAATGAACACAAAGAGACACACGATGAACACAAGAGACTAGCGATGAACACAAAGAGACACACGATGAACACAAAGAGACTCACGATGAACACAAAGAGACACACGATGAACACAAAGAGACTCACGATTAACACAAAGAGACACACGATGAACACAAAGAGACTCACGATGAACACAAAGAGACACATGATGAACACAAGAGACACACGATGAACTCACAATGAACACAAAGAGACACACGATGAACACAAAGAGACTCACAATGAACACAAAGAGACACACGATGAACACAAAGAGACTCACAATGAACACAAAGAGACACACGATGAACACACGATGAACACAAAGAAACTCACGATGAACACAAAGAGACACACGATGAACACAAAGAGACACACGATGAACACAAAGAGACACACGATGAACACAAAGAGACACACGATGAACACAAAGAGACACACGATGAACACAAAGAGACTCACAATGAACACAAAGAGACACACGATGAACACAAAGAGACTCACGATGAACACACGATGAACACAAAGAGACTCACGATGAACACAAAGAGACACACGATGAACACAAAGAGACTCACGATGAACACACGATGAACACAAAGAGACACACAATGAACACAAAGAGACACACGATGAACACAAAGAGACTCACGATGAACACAAAGAGACTCACGATGAACACAAAGAGACTCACGATAAACACAAAGAGACACACGATGAACACAAAGAGACTCACGATGAACACAAAGAGACACACGATGAACACACGATGAACACAAAGAGACACACGATGAACACAAAGAGACACACGATGAACACAAAGAGACTCACGATGAGACACACGATGAACACAAAGAGACTCACGATGAACACAAAGAGACTCACGATGAACACAAAGAGACACACTGAAGACCACAAAGACACACTGAAGACACACTGAAGACCACAAAGACACACTGAAGACCACAAAGACACACTGAAGACCACAAAGACACACACTGAAGACCACAAAGACACACTGAAGACCACAAAAGACCACAAAGACACACTGAAGACCACAAAGACACACTGAAGACACACTGAAGACCACAAAGACACACTGAAGACCACAAAGACACACTGAAGACCACAAAGACACACTGAGGACCACAGAGACACACTGAAGACCACAAAGACACACTGAAGACCACAAAGACACACTGAGGACCACAGAGACACACTGAAGACCACAAAGACACACTGAAGACCACAAAGACACACTGAAGACCACAGAGACACACTGAGGACCACAAAGACACACTGAAGACCACAAAGACACACTGAAGACCACAGAGACACACTGAAGACCACAAAGACACACTGAAGACCACAAAGACACACTGAAGACCACAAAGACACATTGAGGACCACAGAGACACACTGAAGACCACAAAGACACACTGAAGACCACAAAGACACACTGAGGACCACAGAGACACACTGAAGACCACAAAGACACACTGAAGACCACAAAGACACACTGAAGACCACAAAGACACACTGGAGACCACAAAGACACACTGAAGACCACAAAGACACACCGAAGACCACAAAGACACACTGGAGACCACAAAGACACACAGAAGACCACAAAGACACACTGAAGACCACAAAGACACACTGAAGACCTGTGTTCTTCAAATAGTTTTCTATCTGTTTTACTTGAATGTTTGCACCACAACACACAGCCAGATTCCTCGTATGTGTCGCCCCACCTACTAACCCTGAGTCCAGCAGTATTTGAGCGTCCCCTCTGTGTGCCTCTCAGGGTCGGCTGTACTACGTCCGGGTGTCGGCCTACAACATGAGGGGGTGGGGGCCTCCAGCCGCAGCTTTACCCCCCTCTGCTGCTCCATCCAGTGAGTCAGCTCCATCAGGACCCTCTTTATACACATTAAACACATTAAACACATTAAACACGTTAAACACTCCAGGCTGCAGATATTACCCATAAATGACTCTCTCTCCTCTGCGCTATAGAGTCATCACATCTATAGATCTATAGAACCAGAAATACACTGAACAAAAATATAAACGCAACACTTTTGTTTTTGCTCCCATTTCTCATGAGATGAACTCAAAGATCTAAAACATTTTCTATAAACACAAAATAACCATTTCTCTCAAATATTGTTCACAAATCTGAAAGAATGTGTGATAGTGAGCACTTCTCCTTTGCCGAGATAATCCATCCCACCTCACAGGTGTGGCATATCAAGATGCTGATTAGACAGCATGATTATTGCACAGGTGTGCCTTAGGCTGGCCACAATAAAAGGCCACTCTGAAACGTGCAGTTTTGCTTTATTGGGGGGGTCTGGGGGGGTCCGAAAACCAGTCAGTATCTGGTGTGAGGGGTAGGGGTAGGGGTAGGGTTAGGGTTAGGGGTTAGGGGTAGGGTTAGGGTAATGTTGTGAATCTAGTGGCCTGTGTTCGTCGTCCATAACATACGCCTGCCCATACCATAACCCCACCACCACCATGGGCCACTCGATTCACAACATTACCCTACCCCTACCCCTACCCCTACCCCTCACACCAGATACTGCCTGGTTTTCGGACCCCCCCAGACCCCCCCAATAAAGCAAAACTGCACGTTTCAGAGTGGCCTTTTATTGTGGCCAGCCTAAGGCACACCTGTGCAATAATCATGCTGTCTAATCAGCATCTTGATATGCCACATCTGTGAGGTGGGATGGATTATCTCGGCAAAGGAGAAGTGCTCACTATCACAGATTCTTTCAGATTTGTGAACAATATTTGAGAGAAATTGTTATTTTGTGTTTATAGAAAATGTTTTAGATCTTTGAGTTCATCTCATGAAAAATGGGAGCAAAAACAAAAGTGGTGCGTTTATATTTTTGTTCAGTGTAGTTACATAGTGTGTGTGTGTGTGTGTGTGTGTGTGTGTGTGTGTGTGTGTGTGTGTGTGTGTGTGTGTGTGTGTGTGTGTGTGTGTGTGTGTGTGTGTGTGTGTGTGTGTGTGTGTGTGTGTGTGTGTGTGTGTGTGTGTGTGTGTGTGTGTGTGTGTGTGTGTGTGTGCAGGCTGGAGGGAGTGTGAGGTTCCGCGGAGGAGGGGCCAGATCGAGGCGATGGAGAGGCTGCTGCAGCAGGTCCGAGCCACACACACACACTACTGCTGCACAGGTGAGATGTTACACACACACACAGATGTACTGCAGTATTAATTAGAGTACTTCCTCTCAGGTGTACTGCAGTATTAATTAGAGTACTTCCTCTCAGATGTACTGCAGTATTAATTAGAGTACTTCCTCCCAGGTGTACTGCAGTATTAATTAGAGTACTTCCTCTCAAGTGTTCTGCAGTATTAATTAGAGTACTTCCTCCCAGGTGTACTGCAGTATTAATTAGAGTACTTCCTCTCAGATGTACTGCAGTATTAATTAGAGTACTTCCTCTCAGGTGTACTGCTGTATTAATTAGAGTACTTCCTCTCAGGTGTACTGCAGTATTAATTAGAGTACTTCCTCTCAGGTGTACTGCTCTATTAATTAGAGTACTTCCTCTCAGGTATACTGCAGTATTAATTAGAGTACTTCCTCTCAGGTGTACTGCAGTATTAATTAGAGTACTTCCTCTCAGATGTACTGCAGTATTAATTAGAGTACTTCCTCTCAGGTGTACTGCAGTATTAATTAGAGTACTTCCTCTCAGGTGTACTGCTCTATTAATTAGAGTACTTCCTCTCAGGTGTACTGCAGTATTAATTAGAGTACTTCCTCTCAGGTGTACTGCAGTATTAATTAGAGTACTTCCTCTCAGGTGTACTGCAGTATTAATTAGAGTACTTCCTCTCAGATGTACTGCAGTATTAATTAGAGTACTTCCTCTCAGGTGTACTGCAGTATTAATTAGAGTACTTCCTCTCAGATGTACTGCAGTATTAATTAGAGTACTTCCTCTCAGGTGTACTGCAGTATTAATTAGAGTACTTCCTCTCAGGTGTACTGCAGTATTAATTAGAGTACTTCCTCTCAGGTGTACTGCAGTATTAATTAGAGTACTTCCTCTCAGATGTACTGCAGTATTAATTAGAGTACTTCCTCTCAGGTGTACTGCAGTATCTGAAGCGTCAGACGTTTAGTGCACAGATCTGAATAAACGTTATAATCCCCTGAAGCAGTCGCCCTGTGTCTCTGTCAGAGAGGAGGGGGTTCATGAGAGAATCAAACAGCTTCAGAAACTAACCACCTCAGCAGAACAGGGGAGGCAAGGTGAGATAAATAAAGGTATAAATATATATATATAAATATATATATAAATATATATATTAATGCTGTCAAAATTATCGCGTTAACGGCGGTAATTAATTTTTTGAATTAATTGCATTAAAAATATTTAACGCATTTAACGCATGTGCAGAATGGCCCGCCCCATACGTGCCACCAGTGGCAGCGCCAGGGTATGGCTGGGGTAGCTACACCCATACCAAGAAATGGCTTAGCCCCACCATGAAAAATGATGTTAAAGTAAGCTAAATAAAGTCCGCCAACTCACGCGGAGTAAATTGCACAGACAGTAGTCAGATTGATTTCAGAAGCCACTTGTCTGGAAATACCGAAGACCAGAAACGGTTTTGAAAACTTTTGTCACGTAGTGATCGTCTTCTCAATAGAACATCTTTGATAATGTCTTCTGGCCAATCAGAATCAAGATAACGGCGTGGTGTTGTTGCAGGAAGTCCCGACGGAGAATACTTTTGCTGTAGTACAGGGGTGCACATAACTGGTACGCAGGTTATGTGCGTAATCTGAAATGCGTACCGTCACTTGTGTCACAAAGCGCATTTGCGTACCGACGTACTTGTGAAGCTTTTCCAGAAGGCGGTTAGATCACCGGACGACAGAGTCGGTCTCCGTGTGCACAGACAGGCTGCTGTTAACGTCGGTCTGTACAACGAAACTGTGCCAAAACTACGCCAACCGGCTGCGGAGGGAGACTCCCCCCCCCGGAGAACTGCCTAAAACAGCTGATCACAACGTTCACACTCTGTGGTCACGAAGTACTCCACTAGCCCCCCCCCCCCCCCCCCCCCCCTCTGTTGACTTTCCTGAAGTACTCCCCCGTTGACAGAAATCAACACGTAATGAATTAAGACCCCGCAGTTTGATGATTGATAGGTGTGTGGGCTGCCTTTCATTTTGACACGCAGAAAAATGTTATAATAAACATGTGAAATGGATATATCCGCCTTCTTTCATTTATCTTTCCATTCCCACAATATACATAAATAAATGGCATATTTTGGACATAGTTCGAATGGTGATTAATCTGATTAATTAATTTTTAAGCTGTGATTAATCTGATTAAAAATGTTTATCGTTTGACAGCCCTAATATATATATATAACGCTGCCTGTGAACCCTGAGTGACGGGAAGCTGTGATTCACTTCTTCAGAGGAGACGGAAAACAGCAGATATCACCATGAAACCCCTGTGTGTGTGTGTGTGTGTGTGTGTGTGTGTGTGTGTGTGTGTGTGTGTGTGTGTGTGTGTGTGTGTGTGTGTGTTGTTTACTTGTTGTTCACTTTAATTAGTTAACGGTTAATTAGTCGCAGTTTAAGAAGGACGCTGTGGTTTCTGAGATTGGCATCACAGAGAGAAAGAACCGTAACAGATAACAGTCAGACAGACGGCATCATGGGAGACTGACTGACCCCGCTGACCTGTACACACACACACACACACACTGACACACACACACTGGACACACATACACACACACACTGACACACACACACTGACGCACACACACTGGACACACATACACACACACACACACTGGACACACATACACACACACTGACACACACACACACACACACACACATTGGAAAACAACTATCACTTAATTACGACAGAGACTTAAGAAAACTGCATAGATACACAAAAGAATACAAAAGTATTACAAAGCGATACAAAAACACAACTAATAATTTAAAATCGATACAAAGAGACTACAAAGTATTACTAAAAGACTACAAAGTATTACAAAGAGACTACAAAGTATTACTAAAAGACTACAAAGTATTACTAAAAGACTACTAAGTATTACTAAGAGACTACAAAGTATTACAAAGAGACTACAAAGTATTACAAAGAGACTACAAAGTATTACAAAGAGACTACAAAGTATTACTAAAGAGACTACAAAGTATTACAAAGAGACTTCAAAGTATTACAAAGAGACTACAAAGTATTACTAAGAGAATACTAAGTATTACTAAGAGACTACAAAGTATTACTAAAAGACTACAAAGTATTACTAAAGAGACTACAAAGTATTACAAAGAGACTACAAAGTATTACAAAGAGACTACTAAGTATTACTAAAGAGACTACAAAGTATTACTAAAATACTACAAAGTATTACTAAGAGACTACAAAGTAATACAAAGTATTACAAAGAGACTACAAAGTATTACAAAGAGACTACAAAGTATTACTAAAAGACTACAAAGTATTACTAAAGAGACTACAAAGTATTACAAAGAGACTACAAAGTATTACTAAAGAGACTACAAAGTATTACTAAAATACTACAAAGTATTACTAAGAGACTACAAAGTAATACAAAGTATTACAAAGAGACTACAAAGTATTACAAAGAGACTACAAAGTATTACAAAGAGACTACAAAGTATTACTAAAGAGACTACAAAGTATTACTAAGAAACTACAAAGTATTACTAAGAGACTACAAAGTATTACAAAGAGACTATAAAGTATGACTAAAAGACTACTAAGTATTACTAAGAGACTACAAAGTATTACAAAGAGATTACAAAGTATTACAAAGAGACTACAAAGTATTACTAAAGAGACTACAAAGTATTACAAAGAGACTACAAAGTATTACAAAGAGACTACAAAGTATTACTAAAGAGACTACAAAGTATTACAAAGAGACTACAAAGTATTACAAAGAGACTACAAAGTATTACTAAGAGACTACAAAGTATTACTAAAAGACTACAAAGTATTACTAAAGAGACTACAAAGTATTACAAAGAGACTACAAAGTATTACTAAAGAGACTACAAAGTATTACTAAAAGACTACAAAGTATTACAAAGAGACTACAAAGTATTACAAAGAGACTACAAAGTATTACTAAGAGACTACAAAGTATTACTGAGAGACTACTAAGTATTACTAAGAGACTACAAAGTATTACTAAAAGACTACAAAGTATTACTAAAGAGACTACAAAGTATTACAAAGAGACTACAAAGTATTACAAAGAGACTACTAAGTATTACTAAAGAGACTACAAAGTATTACTAAAATACTACAAAGTATTACTAAGAGACTACAAAGTAATACAAAGTATTACAAAGAGACTACAAAGTATTACAAAGAGACTACAAAGTATTACTAAAAGACTACAAAGTATTACTAAAGAGACTACAAAGTATTACAAAGAGACTACAAAGTATTACTAAAGAGACTACAAAGTATTACTAAAATACTACAAAGTATTACTAAGAGACTACAAAGTAATACAAAGTATTACAAAGAGACTACAAAGTATTACAAAGAGACTACAAAGTATTACAAAGAGACTACAAAGTATTACAAAGAGACTACAAAGTATTACTAAAGAGACTACAAAGTATTACTAAGAAACTACAAAGTATTACTAAGAGACTACAAAGTATTACAAAGAGACTATAAAGTATGACTAAAAGACTACTAAGTATTACTAAGAGACTACAAAGTATTACAAAGAGATTACAAAGTATTACAAAGAGACTACAAAGTATTACTAAAGAGACTACAAAGTATTACAAAGAGACTACAAAGTATTACAAAGAGACTACAAAGTATTACTAAAGAGACTACAAAGTATTACAAAGAGACTACAAAGTATTACAAAGAGACTACAAAGTATTACTAAGAGACTACAAAGTATTACAAAGAGACTACAAAGTATTACTAAAGAGACTACAAAGTATTACTAAGAAACTACAAAGTATTACTAAGAGACTACAAAGTATTACAAAGAGACTATAAAGTATGACTAAAAGACTACTAAGTATTACTAAGAGACTACAAAGTATTACAAAGAGATTACAAAGTATTACAAAGAGACTACAAAGTATTACTAAAGAGACTACAAAGTATTACAAAGAGACTACAAAGTATTACAAAGAGACTACAAAGTATTACTAAAGAGACTACAAAGTATTACAAAGAGACTACAAAGTATTACAAAGAGACTACAAAGTATTACTAAGAGACTACAAAGTATTACTAAAAGACTACAAAGTATTACTAAAGAGACTACAAAGTATTACAAAGAGACTACAAAGTATTACTAAAGAGACTACAAAGTATTACTAAAAGACTACAAAGTATTACAAAGAGACTACAAAGTATTACAAAGAGACTACAAAGTATTACTAAGAGACTACAAAGTATTACTGAGAGACTACTAAGTATTACTAAGAGACTACAAAGTATTACTAAAAGACTACAAAGTATTACTAAAGAGACTACAAAGTATTACAAAGAGACTACAAAGTATTACAAAGAGACTACTAAGTATTACTAAAGAGACTACAAAGTATTACTAAAATACTACAAAGTATTACTAAGAGACTACAAAGTAATACAAAGTATTACAAAGAGACTACAAAGTATTACAAAGAGACTACAAAGTATTACTAAAAGACTACAAAGTATTACTAAAGAGACTACAAAGTATTACAAAGAGACTACAAAGTATTACTAAAGAGACTACAAAGTATTACTAAAATACTACAAAGTATTACTAAGAGACTACAAAGTAATACAAAGTATTACAAAGAGACTACAAAGTATTACAAAGAGACTACAAAGTATTACAAAGAGACTACAAAGTATTACAAAGAGACTACAAAGTATTACTAAAGAGACTACAAAGTATTACTAAGAAACTACAAAGTATTACTAAGAGACTACAAAGTATTACAAAGAGACTATAAAGTATGACTAAAAGACTACTAAGTATTACTAAGAGACTACAAAGTATTACAAAGAGATTACAAAGTATTACAAAGAGACTACAAAGTATTACTAAAGAGACTACAAAGTATTACAAAGAGACTACAAAGTATTACAAAGAGACTACAAAGTATTACTAAAGAGACTACAAAGTATTACAAAGAGACTACAAAGTATTACAAAGAGACTACAAAGTATTACTAAGAGACTACAAAGTATTACTAAAAGACTACAAAGTATTACTAAAGAGACTACAAAGTATTACAAAGAGACTACAAAGTATTACTAAAGAGACTACAAAGTATTACTAAAAGACTACAAAGTATTACAAAGAGACTACAAAGTATTACAAAGAGACTACAAAGTATTACTAAGAGACTACAAAGTATTACTGAGAGACTACTAAGTATTACTAAGAGACTACAAAGTATTACTAAAAGACTACAAAGTATTACTAAAGAGACTACAAAGTATTACAAAGAGACTACAAAGTATTACTAAAATACTACAAAGTATTACTAAGAGACTACAAAGTATTACTAAGAGACTACTAAGTATTACAAAGAGACTACAAAGTATTACAAAGATACTACAAAGTATTACTAAAGAGACTACAAAGTATTACAAAGAGACTACAAAGTATTACTAAAAGACTACAAAGTATTACTAAAAGACTACAAAGTATTACTAAGAGACTACAAAGTATTACAAAGAGACTACAAAGTATTACAAAGAGACTACAAAGTATTACTAAAGAGACTACAAAGTATTACTAAGAAACTACAAAGTATTACTAAGAGACTACAAAGTATTACAAAGAGACTATAAAGTATGACTAAAAGACTACTAAGTATTACTAAGAGACTACAAAGTAATACAAAGTATTACAAAGAGACTACAAAGTATTACAAAGAGACTACAAAGTATTACTAAAAGACTACAAAGTATTACTAAAGAGACTACAAAGTATTACAAAGAGACTACAAAGTATTACTAAAGAGACTACAAAGTATTACTAAAATACTACAAAGTATTACTAAGAGACTACAAAGTAATACAAAGTATTACAAAGAGACTACAAAGTATTACAAAGAGACTACAAAGTATTACAAAGAGACTACAAAGTATTACTAAAGAGACTACAAAGTATTACTAAGAAACTACAAAGTATTACTAAGAGACTACAAAGTATTACAAGAGACTATAAAGTATGACTAAAAGACTACTAAGTATTACTAAGAGACTACAAAGTATTACAAAGAGATTACAAAGTATTACAAAGAGACTACAAAGTATTACTAAAGAGACTACAAAGTATTACAAAGAGACTACAAAGTATTACAAAGAGACTACAAAGTATTACTAAAGAGACTACAAAGTATTACAAAGAGACTACAAAGTATTACTAAGAGACTACAAAGTATTACTAAAAGACTACAAAGTATTACTAAAGAGACTACAAAGTATTACAAAGAGACTACAAAGTATACTAAAGAGACTACAAAGTATTACTAAAAGACTACAAAGTATTACAAAGAGACTACAAAGTATTACAAAGAGACTACAAAGTATTACTAAGAGACTACAAAGTATTACTGAGAGACTACTAAGTATTACTAAGAGACTACAAAGTATTACTAAAAGACTACAAAGTATTACTAAAGAGACTACAAAGTATTACAAAGAGACTACAAAGTATTACTAAAATACTACAAAGTATTACTAAGAGAGTACAAAGTATTACTAAGAGACTACTAAGTATTACAAAGAGACTACAAAGTATTACAAAGATACTACAAAGTATTACTAAAGAGACTACAAAGTATTACAAAGAGACTACAAAGTATTACTAAAAGACTACAAAGTATTACTAAAAAGACTACAAAGTATTACTAAGAGACTACAAAGTATTACAAAGAGACTACAAAGTATTACAAGAGACTTACAAAGTATTACTAAAAGAGACTACAAAGTATTACTAAGAAACTACAAAGTATTACTACGAGACTACAAAGTACTTACAAAGAGACTATAAAGTATGACACTAAAAGACTACTAAGTATTACTAAGAGACTACAAAGTATTACAAAGAGATTACAAAGTATTACAAAGAGACCTACAAAGTATTACGTAAAGAGACTACAAAGTATTACAAAGAGACTACAAAGTTATTACAAAGAGACTACAAAGTATTACTAAAGAGACTACAAAGTATTACAAAGAGACTACAAGTATTACAAAGAGACTACAAAGTATTACTAAGAGACTACAAAAGTATTACTAAAAGACTACAAAGTATTACTAAAGAGACTACAAAGTATTACAAAGAGACTACAAAGTATTACTAAAGAGACTACAAAGTATTACTAAAAGACTACAAAGTATTACAAAGAGACTACAAAGTATTACAAAGAGACTACAAAGTATTACTAAGAGACTACAAAGTATTACTGAGAGACTACTAAGTATTACTAAGAGACTACAAAGTATTACTAAAAAGACTACAAAGTATTACTAAAGAGACTACAAAGTATTACAAAGAGACTACAAAGTATTACTAAAATACTACAAAGTATTACTAAGAGACTACAAAGTATTACTAAGAGACTACTAAGTATTACAAAGAGACTACAAAGTATTACAAAGATACTACAAAGTATTACTAAAGAGACTACAAAGTATTACAAAGAGACTACAAAGTATTACTAAAAGACTACAAAGTATTACTAAAAGACTACAAAGTATTACTAAGAGACTACAAAGTATTACAAAGAGACTACAAAGTATTACTAAGAGACTACCAAAGTATTAACAAAGAGACTACAAAGTATTACTAAGAGACTACAAAGTATTACAAAGAGACTACAAAGTATTACTAAAATACTACAAAGTATTACAAAGAGACTACAAAGTATTACTAAGAGACTACTAAGTATTACAAAGAGACTACAAATTATTACTAAAGAGACTACTAAGTATTACTAAAGAGACTACAAAGTATTACTAAAAGACTACAAAGTATTACTAAAAGACTACAAAGTATTACTAAAGAGACTACAAAGTATTACAGAGAGACTACAAAGTATTACTAAAGAGACTACTAAGTATTACTAAAGAGACTACAAAGTATTACTAAAAGACTACAAAGTATTACAAAGAGACTACAAAGTATTACTAAAGAGACTACAAAGTATTACTAAAAGACTACAAAGTATTACAAAGAGACTACAAAGTATTACAAAGAGACTACAAAGTATTACTAAGAGACTACAAAGTATTACTGAGAGACTACTAAGTATTACTAGAGACTACAAAAGTATTACTAAAAGAGTACTACAAAGTATTACTAAAGAGACTACAAAGTATTACAAAGAGACTACAAAGTATTACTAAAATACTACAAAGTATTACTAAGAGACTACAAAGTATTACTAAGAGACTACTAAGTATTACAAAGAGACTACAAAGTATTACAAAGATACTACAAAGTATTACTAAAGAGACTACAAAGTATTACAAAGAGACTACAAAGTATTACTAAAAGACTACAAAGTATTACTAAAAGACTACAAAGTATTACTAAGAGACTACAAAGTATTACAAAGAGACTACAAAGTATTACAAAGAGACTACAAAGTATTACTAAAGAGACTACAAAGTATTACTAAGAACTACAAAGTATTACTAAGAGACTACAAAGTATTACAAAGAGACTATAAAGTATGACTAAAAGACTACTAAGTATTACTAAGAGACTACAAAGTATTACAAAGAGATTACAAAGTATTACAAAGAGACTACAAAGTATTACTAAAGAGACTACAAAGTATTACAAAGAGACTACAAAGTATTACAAAGAGACTACAAAGTATTACTAAAGAGACTACAAAGTATTACAAAGAGACTACAAAGTATTACAAAGAGACTACAAAGTATTACTAAGAGACTACAAAGTATTACTAAAAGACTACAAAGTATTACTAAAGAGACTACAAAGTATTACAAAGAGACTACAAAGTATTACTAAAGAGACTACAAAGTATTACTAAAAGACACAAAGTATTACAAAGAGACTACAAAGTACTTACAAAGAGACTACAAAGTATTACTAAGAGACTACAAAGTATTACTGAGAGACTACTAAGTATTACTAAGAGACTACAAAGTATTACTAAAAGACTACAAAGTATTACTAAAGAGACTACAAAGTATTACAAAGAGACTACAAAGTATTACTAAAATACTACAAAGTATTACTAAGAGACTACAAAGTATTACTAAGAGAGCTACTAAGTATTACAAAGAGACTACAAAGTATTACAAAGATACTACAAAGTATTACTAAAGAGACTACAAAGTATTACAAAGAGACTACAAAGTATTACTAAAAGACTACAAAGTATTACTAAAAGACTACAAAGTATTACTAAGAGACTACAAAGTATTACAAAGAGACTACAAAGTATTACTAAGAGACTACAAAGTATTACAACGAGACTACAAAGTATTACTAAGAGACTACAAAGTATTACAAAGAGACTACAAAGTATTACTAAAATACTACAAAGTATTACAAAGAGACTACAAAGTATTACTAAGAGACTACTAAGTATTACAAAGAGACTACAAATTATTACTAAAGAGACTACTAAGTATTACTAAAGAGACTACAAAGTATTACTAAAAGACTACAAAGTATTACTAAAAGACTACAAAGTATTACTAAAGAGACTACAAAGTATTACAGAGAGACTACAAAGTATTACTAAAGAGACTACTAAGTATTACTAAAGAGACTACAAAGTATTACTAAAAGACTACAAAGTATTACAAAGAGACTACAAAGTATTACTAAAAGACTACAAAGTATTACTAAAAGACTACAAAGTATTACTAAGAGACTACAAAGTATTACAAAACTCCTCTCATACTAAAGACTACATTTCCCTTCCTCCCCCTCCCTTCTTTCTTCTTCGGTGGTGTCAGACTCGTCGAAGCTGCAGAACCCCAGCAGGAAGCAGTCGGTCTCTCGGAGTCTCAAACATCTCTTCAACTCCTCCAACAAGTTCGTGAAGACGCTGAAGAGGTTCGTGAACTGTTCTCTGTTAAAACATCACATTCAGACCCGAGGACTGTTTCGTCCCACAGGCCGTCCGTTAACCTCCTGAACTCTGTGAGGGGCGTCCAGAACGTTCATCTGTGTGCGTCGTGCTGATTATTCAGCTAATATATCATTCCAGTTATGCTGAGCACACGCTGATGAAGACTTGAAACTTCCATTTTCGGAAAAAAGTCAGAATTTTAAGGATTTACAGAAAAAAGTCAGAATTTTAACATTTTGATAATTTTGAGAAAAATTGAGAATTTTGATAATTTTGAGAAAAAGTCAGAATTTTGATAATTTTGAGAAAAAGTCAGAATTTTGATAATTTTGAGAAAAAGTCAGAATTTTGAGAACAATTCAGAATTGTCCTCTTTTTTTTTAAAATTCATGATTTTTTGGATTTCAGAGAAAACTCATGATTTTTTGGATTTTCAGAAAAAAAGTCAGGATTTTTTGATTTTCAGAGAAATGTCAGAATTTATGAAAAATGACTGCATCTATCTTTTATTTGATTTATCTGTTTTATCTGTTCTATATATATTCATGTTGCTCCGCTGGAGGAGGACTTCAGTGTGTCATCTCCATGTCTACTCTGTAGCTGCTGAGCACATGATGAGAAAGACTTGAAACTTGAAACATTTAAAGGTTTCTATGTAACCCCCCTCTCACCTCACCTGACTTCCCATGATGCACCTGTGCAGGGGGGTGTACCTGGCGGTGGTGTTGCATCATAAAGACTCCCTGCTGGTGACGGCAGAGGATCAGATCCCCATCGTGGAGGTGGACGACACCTACAGCAGCTCCCTGATGCAGGACTTCCTGTGGTTCACCAAGGTACGCTCTAAGTAT
>CM053248.1:43903116-43910616 GCA_028583405.1 Pogonophryne albipinna
TCTGAAGCTGTTTGATTCTCTCATGAACCCCCTCCTCTCTGACAGAGACACAGGGCGACTGCTTCAGGGGATTATAACGTTTATTCAGATCTGTGCACTAACGTCTGACGCTTCAGATACTGCAGTACACCTGAGAGGAAGTACTCTAATTAATACTGCAGTACATCTGAGAGGAAGTACTCTAATTAATACTGCAGTACACCTGAGAGGAAGTACTCTAATTAATACTGCAGTACACCTGAGAGGAAGTACTCTAATTAATACTGCAGTACACCTGAGAGGAAGTACTCTAATTAATACTGCAGTACATCTGAGAGGAAGTACTCTAATTAATACTGCAGTACACCTGAGAGGAAGTACTCTAATTAATACTGCAGTACATCTGAGAGGAAGTACTCTAATTAATACTGCAGTACATCTGAGAGGAAGTACTCTAATTAATACTGCAGTACACCTGAGAGGAAGTACTCTAATTAATACTGCAGTACACCTGAGAGGAAGTACTCTAATTAATAGCAGTACACCTGAGAGGAAGTACTCTAATTAATAGCAGTACACCTGAGAGGAAGTACTCTAATTAATACTGCAGTACATCTGAGAGGAAGTACTCTAATTAATACTGCAGTACATCTGAGAGGAAGTACTCTAATTAATACTGCAGTACACCTGAGAGGAAGTACTCTAATTAATACTGCAGTATACCTGAGAGGAAGTACTCTAATTAATAGAGCAGTACACCTGAGAGGAAGTACTCTAATTAATACTGCAGTACACCTGAGAGGAAGTACTCTAATTAATACAGCAGTACACCTGAGAGGAAGTACTCTAATTAATACTGCAGTACATCTGAGAGGAAGTACTCTAATTAATACTGCAGTACACCTGGGAGGAAGTACTCTAATTAATACTGCAGAACACTTGAGAGGAAGTACTCTAATTAATACTGCAGTACACCTGGGAGGAAGTACTCTAATTAATACTGCAGTACATCTGAGAGGAAGTACTCTAATTAATACTGCAGTACACCTGAGAGGAAGTACTCTAATTAATACTGCAGTACATCTGTGTGTGTGTGTAACATCTCACCTGTGCAGCAGTAGTGTGTGTGGTGGCTCGGACCTGCTGCAGCAGCCTCTCCATCGCCTCGATCTGGCCCCTCCTCCGCGGAACCTCACACTCCCTCCAGCCTGCACACACACACACACACACACACACACACACACACACACACACACACACACACACACACACACACACACACACACACACACACACACACACACACACACACACACTCACCACACACACACACACACACACACACACACACACACACACACACTATGTAACTACACTGAACAAAAATATAAACGCACCACTTTTGTTTTTGCTCCCATTTTTCATGAGATGAACTCAAAGATCTAAAACATTTTCTATAAACACAAAATAACAATTTCTCTCAAATATTGTTCACAAATCTGAAAGAATGTGTGATAGTGAGCACTTCTCCTTTGCCGAGATAATCCATCCACCTCACAGATTGTGGCATATCAAGATGCTGATTAGACAGCATGATTATTGCACAGGTGTGCCTTAGGCTGGCCACAATAAAAGGCCACTCTGAAACGTGCAGTTTTGCTTTATTGGGGGGGTCTGGGGGGGTCCGAAAACCAGGCAGTATCTGGTGTGAGGGGTAGGGGTAGGGTAGGGGTAGGGTAATGTTGTGAATCGAGTGGCCCATGGTGGTGGTGGGGTTTATGGTATGGGCAGGCGTATGTTATGGACGACGAACACAGGCCACTAGATTCACACATTACCCTAACCCTACCCCTAACCCCTAACCCTAACCCTACCCCTACCCCTACCCCTCACAACCAGATACTGACTGGTTTTCGGACCCCCCCAGGAACCCCCCCAATAAAGCAAAACTGCACGTTTCAGAGTGGCCTTTTATTGTGGCCAGCCTAAGGCACACCTGTGCAATAATCATGCTGTCTAATCAGCATCTTGATATGCCACAACCTGTGAGGTGGGATGGATTATCTCGGCAAAGGAGAAGTGCTCACTATCACACATTCTTTCAGATTTGTGAACAATATTTGAGAGAAATGGTTATTTTGTGTTTATAGAAAATGTTTTAGATCTTTGAGTTCATCTCATGAGAAATGGGAGCAAAAACAAAAGTGTTGCGTTTATATTTTTGTTCAGTGTATTTCTGGTTCTATAGATCTATAGATGTGATGACTCTATAGCGCAGAGGAGAGAGAGTCATTATGGGTAATATCTGCAGCCTGGAGTGTTTAACGTGTTTAATGTGTTTAATGTGTTTAATGTGTATAAAGAGGGTCCTGATGGAGCTGACTCACTGGATGGAGCAGCAGAGGGGGGTAAAGCTGCGGCTGGAGGCCCCCACCCCCTCATGTTGTAGGCCGACACCCGGACGTAGTACAGCCGACCCTGAGAGGCACACAGAGGGGACGCTCAAATACTGCTGGACTCAGGGTTAGTAGGTGGGGCGCACATACGAGGAATCTGGCTGTGTGTTGTGGTGCAAACATTCAAGTAAAACAGATAGAAAACTATTGAAGAACACAGGTCTTCAGTGTGTCTTTGTGGTCTTCAGTGTGTCTTTGTGGTCTTCTGTGTGTCCTTTGTGGTCTCCAGTGTGTCTTTGTGGTCTTCGGTGTGTCTTTGGTGGTCTTCAGTGTGTCTTTGTGGTCTCCAGTGTGTCTTTGTGGTCTTCAGTGTGTCTTTGTGGTCTTCAGTGTGTCTTTGTTGGTCTTCAGTGTGTCTCTGTGGTCCTCAAGTGTGTCTTTGGTGGTCTTCCAGTGTGTCTTTGTGGTCTTCAGTGTGTCTCTGTGGTCCTCAATGTGTCTTTGTGGTCTTCAGTGTGTCTTTGTGGTCTTCAGTGTGTCCTTTGTGGTCTTCAGTGTGTCTCTGTGTCTTCAGTGTGTCTTTGTGTGTCTTCAGTGTGTCTTTGTGGTCCTCAGTGTGTCTCTGTGGTCTTCAGTGTGTCTTTGTGGTCTTCAGTGTGTCTTTGTGGTCTTCAGTGTGTCTCTGTGGTCCTCAGTGTGTCTTTGTGGTCTTCAGTGTGTCTCTGTGGTCCTCAGTGTGTCTTTGTGGTCTTCAGTGTGTCTTTGTGGTCTTCAGTGTGTCTTTGTGGTCTTCAGTGTGTCTTCAGTGTGTCTTTGTGGTCTTCAGTGTGTCTTGGTGGTCTTTTGTGGTCTTCAGTGTGTCTTTGTGGTCTTCAGTGTGTCTTTGTGGTCTTCAGTGTGTCTTTGTGGTCTTCAGTGTGTCTCTGTGGTCTTCAGTGTGTCTTTGTGGTCTTCAGTGTGTCTTTGTGGTCTTCAGTGTGTCTTCAGTGTGTCTTTGTGGTCTTCAGTGTGTCTCTTTGTGTTCATCGTGAGTCTCTTTGTGTTCATCGTGAGTCTCTTTGTGTTCATCGTGTGTCTCATCGTGAGTCTCTTTGTGTTCATCGTGTGTCTCTTTGTGTTCATCGTGTGTCTCTTTGTGTTCATCGTGTGTTCATTCGTGTGTCTCTTTGTGTTCATCGTGAGTCTCTTTGTGTCATCGTGTGTCTCTTTGTGTTTATCGTGAGTCTCTTTGTGTTCATCGTGAGTCTCTTTGTGTTCATCGTGAGTCTCTTTGTGTTCATCGTGTGTCTCTTTGTGTTCATTGTGTGTCTCTTTGTGTTCATCGTGTGTTCATCGTGAGTCTCTTTGTGTTCATCGTGGTGTCTCTTTGTGTTCATCGTGAGTCTCTTTGTGTTCATCGTGTGTTCATCGTGAGTCTCTTTGTGTTCATCGTGTGTCTCTTTGTGTTCATTGTGAGTCTCTTTGTGTTCATCGCTGTGTCTCTTTGTGTTCATCGTGTGTCTCTTTGTGTTCATCGGGTGTCTCTTCTGTGTTCATCGTGTGTCTCTTTGTGTTCATCGTGTGTCTCTTTGTGTTTCATCGTGAGTTTCCTTTGTGTTCATCGTGTGTTCATCGTGTGTCTCTTTGTGTTCATTGTGAGTCTCTTTGTGTTCATCGTGTGTCTCTTGTGTTCATTGTGAGTCTCTTGTGTTCATCGTGTTCTCTTTGTGTTCATTGTGAGTTCATCGTGTGTCTCTTGTGTTTCATCATGTGTCTCTTTGTGTTCATCGTGAGTCTCTTTGTGTTCATCGTGTGTCCTCTTTGTGTTAATCGTGAGTCTCTTTGTGTTCATCGTGTGTCTCTTTGTGTTTCATCGTGAGTCTCTTTGTGTTCATCGTGTGTCTCTTTGTGTTCATCGCTAGTCTCTTGTGTTCATCGTGTGTCTCTTTGTGTTCATTGTGTGTCTCTTTGTGTTCATCGTGTGTCTCTTTGTGTTCATCGTGAGTCTCTTTGTGTCATCGTGAGTCTCTTTGTGTTCATCGTGTGTCTCTTTGTGTTTCATTGTGAGTCTCTTTGTGTTCATCGTGTGTCTCTTTGTGTTCATCGTGAGTCTCTTGTGTTCATCGTGTGTCTCTTTGTGTTCATCGTGAGTCTCTTTGTGTTCATCGTGTGTCTCTTTGTGTTGATCGTGAGTCTCTTTGTGTTCATCGTGTGTCTCTTTGTGTTCATTGTGAGTCTCTTTGTGTTCATCGTGTGTCTCTTTGTGTTCATCGTGAGTTCATCGTGTGTCTCCTTTGTGTTCATTGTGTGTCCTCTTTGTGTTCATCGTGTGTCTCTTTGTGTTCATCGTGAGTCTCTTGTGTTCATCGTGTGTCTCTTTGTGTTCATCGTGTGTCCTCTTTGTGTTCATCGTGAGTCTCTTTGTGTTCATCGTGTGTTTCATCGTGAGTCTCTTTGTGTTCATCGTGTGTCTCTTGTGTTCATCGTGAGTCTCTTTGTGTTCATCGTGAGTCTCTTGTGTTCATCGTGTGTCTCTTGTGTTCATCGTGTGTCTCTTTGTGTTCATCGTGAGTCTCTTTGTGTTCATCGTGTGTGTCCTCTTTGTGTTTCATCGTGTGTCTCTTTGTGTTCATCGTGTGTTCATCGTGAGTCTCTTTGTGTCATCGTGTGTCTCTTGTGTTCATCGTGAGTCTCTTTGTGTTCATCGTGGTCTCTTTGTGTTCATCGTGTGTCCTCTTTGTGTTTCATCGGTGTGTCTCTTTGTGTTCATCGTGAGTCTCTTTGGTTCATCGTGTGTCTCTTTGTGTTCATCGTGTGTCTCTTTGTGTTCATGTGAGTCTCTTTGTGTTCATCGTGTGTCTCTTTGTGTTCATCGTGTGTCCTCTTTGTGTTCATCGTGGTGTCTTTGTGTTCATCGTGTGGTCTCTTTGTGTTCATCGTGTGTTCTATCGTGAGTCTCTTTGTGTTCAATCGTGTGTCTCTTTGTGTTCATTGTGTGGTCTTCTTGTTTCATCGTGTGTCTCTTTGTGTTCATCGTGTGTTCATTGTGAGTCTCTTTGTGTTCATCGTGTGTCTCTTTGTGTTCATCGTGAGTCTCTTTGTGTTCATCGTGAGTCTCTTTGTGTTCATCGTGAGTCTCTTGTGTTCATCGTGTGTCTCTTTGTGTTCATCGTGTGTCTCTTTGTGTTCATCGTGAGTCTCTTTGTGTTCATCGTGTGTCTCTTTGTGTTCATCGTGTGTCCTCTTTGTGTTCATCGTGAGTCTCTTTGTGTTCATCGTGAGTCTCTTTGTGTTCATCGTGAGTCTCTTGTGTTCAATCGTCGGTCTCTTTGTGTTCATCGTGTGTCTCTTTGTGTTCATCGTGAGTCTCTTTGTGTTCATCGTGAGTCTCTTTGTGTTCATCGTGAGTCTCTTGTGTTCATCGTGTGTCTCTTTTTGTTCATCGTGAGTCTCTTTGTGTTCATCGTGAGTCTCTTGTGTTCATCGTGTGTCTCTTTGTGTTCATCGTGTGTCTCTTTGTGTTCATCGTGAGTCTCTTTGTGTTCATCGTGTAGTCTCTTGTGTTCATCGTGTGTCTCTTTGTGTTCATCGTGAGTCTCTTGTGTTCATCGTGTGTCTCTTTGTGTTCATCGTGTGTCTCTTTGTGTTCATCGTGAGTCTCTTTGTGTTCATCGTGAGTCTCTTGTGTTCATCGTGTGTCTCTTTGTGTTCATCGTGTGTCTCTTTGTGTTCATCGTGAGTCTCTTTGTGTTCATCGTGTGTCTCTTTGTGTTCATCGTGTGTGTCTTTGTGTTCATCGTGTGTCTCTTTGTGTTCATCGTGTGTTCATCGTGAGTCTCTTTGTGTTCATCGTGTGTCTCTTTGTGTTCATCGTGAGTCTCTTTGTGTTCATCGTGAGTCTCTTTGTGTTCATCGTGAGTCTCTTTGTGTTCATCGTGTGTGTCTTTGTGTTCATCGTGAGTCTCTTTGTGTTCATCGTGTGTCTCTTTGTGTTCATCGTGAGTCTCTTGTGTTCATCGTGTGTCTCTTTGTGTTCATCGTGTGTCTCTTTGTGTTCATCGTGAGTCTCTTTGTGTTCATCGTGAGTCTCTTGTGTTCATCGTGTGTCTCTTTGTGTTCATCGTGTGTCTCTTTGTGTTCATCGTGAGTCTCTTTGTGTTCATCGTGAGTCTCTTTGTGTAATGTCTTGATGGTTGCCCCCCCCTCTCCTCATCACACTCTCAGTGTGTGTCTCTGCGGGAGGAATATTCTCCGCCTGTTTTATTATATTATCTCAAAACAGCAGCTGCAGCCGCTCTGTGTGTGTGTGTGTGTGTGTGTGTGTGTGTGTGTGTGTGTGTGTGTGTGTGTGTGTGTGTGTGTGTGTGTGTGTGTGTGTGTAATGAAGGACTGTAACATCTCTAAATGTCATCAACGCTGCTCAGCATGACGGCTCAGTTATTACAGTAGTAAAAACACAGATTTAATGCAAACAGAGGAGGAAGAACTACTTTGTTACAGCGAAAGGACTGAAGTATTTGATTAATATAAATACTCAGAGACCCAAAAGTACTCATCATGGCCTGCTTTAGAATGATATATACTAAATGATCGTATGTGATTTACCGTGGTGAGGTTGCTGATGGTGGCTCTGAGGCTCAGGTTCTCCAGCAGCATCTCTCCAGCCAGCAGAGAGAAGTCCTGCAGACAGCTCCACTCCACTGGGAACACACCGTGTATCACTCTATATATCACTCTATATATCACTATATATCACACTATATATCACTCTATATATCACTCTATATATCACACTATATATCACTCTATATATCACTATATATCACACTATATATCACTCTATATATCACTCTATATATCACTCTATATATCACACTATATATCACTCTATATATCACTCTATATATCACTCTATATATCACACTATATATCACACTATATATCACACTATATCACTCTATATATCACTCTATATATCACTCTATATATCACTCTATATATCACTCTATATATCACTCTATATATCACACTATATATCACACTATATATCACACTATATATCACACTATATCACTCTATATATCACTCTATATATCACTCTATATATCACTCTATATATCACTCTATATATCACACTATATATCAC
>CM053248.1:43915616-43946785 GCA_028583405.1 Pogonophryne albipinna
TGTTTTCCTGCGATGATGGTTCTTCAGGACTGCTTCTTAAGCTCTAATCACACTCTCGCAGACTTTTCTGGTGATTCTAAAGTAGATGATAATGTATGTGTGTCGTTTAAGAGGAAAAGATGCCTGGTTTTGTTGTTGTTATTACTGTCAGGAAATGTACAACCTAACCCTGGTCCGCCCAGTAGTAGTAGTCAGATCGCTACTCCTGCTGATTTTAAAGCTAGGTCTGGGTTGGGTTTCATCCACTTGAATGTGCGCAGTCTGTTAGGTAAACTAGATTTTGTCCGCATCTGGGCTCGACTGACGCTGACGTCATTGTTTTATCAGAAACATGGCTAAACAAATCTATGTTGGCCTCTGACATTGCCTTAAATGGTTTTAATGTGTATCGTACCGACCGGCCTAATAAAGGTGGTGGCGTTGCCATTTATGTTAAGAATAAGTTCAGTGTATCCACATTAGTTTCCAAATCGATCAGTAAGCAATTCGAATTTTTAGCTTTAAATATAGAAGTGGCAAAGGGTCAACAGGTCATGGTGGTGGGCTGTTACAGACCCCCCTCAGCTGTCAAAGACTCCTTGTCTTCACTAGCAAATCTTTTATCACAGCTAGACTACAAGGAAATAGTGCTGCTTGGAGATTTTAACTGGGACTGGTTAACTGCAGTGTCAGAGGATTTTAAAAACCTTTGTATCTCTTTGAATGTTACTCAGATTGTTGACAGTCCAACTCGCCCTAACATTAAGTCCCCTAATAAATCCTCCCTAATTGATCTCATTCTAACTAATGTTCCCTATAAATACTCAGCTGTGGGAGTATTTGAGAATGATCTGAGTGATCACTGTGCTGTAGCCACAATTAGGGACACTAAGGTCCAGAAGGTTAAACCTTGTATTATCATTAAGAGAGACACTAAACATTTTGTGGAGCAGGGTTTTGTTCATGATCTGTTTGGGTTTGATTGGGGAAAATCGATCTGTGTGCTGATGTAGAAACTGCATGGTCTTATTTTTATCTTGGTTTTATGGAGATCATTGATAGACATGGTCCCCTGCGTACATTTAGAGTGAAGGGACGAGACAATCCTTGGTTCTCTGCTGAACTGTCCAGTCTCCTTCATGAGAGAAACAAGGCCTGGGCAAAGGCTAGGAGATCAGGCTCAGAGGTAGAATGACTGCGTTTTAGGCAGCTAAGGAATAGCTTCACTTCAAATGTCAAAAGTGCTAAATCTAAGTACTATCTGTCAGTTTCCACAAAGAACCTGAATAATCCTGGGACATTTTGGAAAGCCATAAAATCGATATCCACCGGCGATATCCGTAATGAGCTTCCTCGGTGCCTCACCACAGCATCTGGCTCTATATCGGACAGGGCTACTATGTTAAATTGCTTTAATGAGCATTTTGAAAATGTGGATGAAGCTACTTTACATTTCTATGCGGATGATACAGTGATGTCCTGCGCAGGTCCCTCCATTCAGGAGGCTGGTGTTCAATTACAGGCTGTTTTTAACATTATTCAGACTCAGCTCTCTGAACTAAAGCTTCTTTTAAATGTTGAGAAAACCAAGGTAATGCTCTTTTCTAAAGCTAAAAAGACACCAGAGCCTGTTGTAGATATTGTAACTACGCAAGGAATAAAACTTGAAGTGGTTACCTGTTACAAATACCTTGGTATCTGGCTTGATGATTGTCTCTCTTTTAAACTTCATGTAAATAACCTGCTTAAAAAGCTGAGGGTTAGGCTAGGTTTCCTCTACAGGAACAAGTCCTGTTTCTCGCCTGAGGCCAGGAAAAGGCTCTGTGACCTTTTGACCTGTGCTGGACTATGCTGATCTGATCTATATGAATGCACCTGCCCATTGCCTGAGCAAGTTAGATGCTGCGTATCACAGCGCACTGAGATTTGTCACAAATTGTAAAGCACTTACTCATCACTGTACCCTGTATCCCAAGGGAGGTTTGCCATCACTTACTGTACGGAGGCTCAGTCACTGGAACACGTTTATTTATAAAGCTTTGTTGGGTAAACTCCCGTATTATATCTGCTCTCTGATAACACAGAGAGTAGCAAGCAGCGATTGTCTGAGATCGCATGATGTAGTATTGTTAGATGTGCCAAGAGCAAGGACTGTCTTAGGTGAGACAGCTGTTATGTGCGCAGCTCCACTTGCTTGGAACAATCTTCAGCAAGAATTGAAACTGAGCAATCTCATTCCTCTGCATGTTTTTAAAGCTAGCCTAAGTGAAATGCTCGTTGAAACTATGGGCACTTTTAAATGTCTATAACTATGTAAATGTATCCTGTAAATATAATGTATGATGTCCTTTATTGTTTCATGTTTCATGTGGAACCTATATGCTGCAGGTCTCCCTTGAAAAAGAGATCTATGACCTCAATGGGACCAATCTGGTTAAATAAAGGTTTGAAATGAAATGATATTAGAGTTTATTTGAATAAGTGATTCACTGACCGGCTGCAGAGCTTCAGGTGTCTCTCATCCTAATAGTCTCATCACAGTTTGTTACCTGGAGGAACAGTATTACTATAATCACTACCTGAGACCTGATGTCCTGAAATACATCTGATCAGCTCTCTCACAACAATCTCATTATATTTATTCATTTCTTGCATCTCTAACCGTCTCTCTGGTGTCATCGTTGCTCTCTCTTTGTCTCTTGGGAGTTCGTGGTGCCTCTCGTGTTGTGTCTTATTTTCTGGACTTCTTGAGGTCGTGATAATGCATCTCTTTTGGCATCATTTATGGCTCACTTTTTGTGCCACTTTGCATATTTCTGTTTCTTCTCGTCTCGTTGTGTGATGGACTTTCCAACTACAACACGTTTTATAGCTGCAACACACTTAAATAATTTACCTGCAGATCAGAGGTCAGGTGTCGCACGCACGTACGCACACGTACGAACGCACGCACGTACGCACACGTACGAACGCACGCACACGTACGAACGCACGCACGTACGCACATGTACGAACACACGTACGCACACGTACGAACGCACGCATGTACGCACACGTACGAACGCACGCACGTACGCACACGTACGCACGCAATAAAATATAATAAAATACATTATAATAAAATATAAGTAATAGATGTACTGACGTGCGTGCAGGAATCCGGCCCTCATGCGGCGGTACAGTTTGCTCCTCCACTCCCAGGCTTTCAGGGTCTTGTCCTTCTGACAGGCCTCCAGAGAGAGACCCTCCCTCTGAGCCTGAGAGGACAGATCAGCTGCTCGGAGCTCCGCCTCCTGCACCAGGGAGCCAATCAGAGCCTCCCGAGCCTCCACGCTCACAACTGCAAACACACACACAGGAAACAGAGAGGGAGAAGGTGAGGAAACGCTGCAATACTTAAACAGAGACACAGCGAGACAAATCGATTGTTACACAGGAAATACATGTGAAGTACACGTGGAATAGGGCTGTGCAATTTAATCGATCCTGCGATATATATGGATATTTTGTTTCCCGAGAAAGTATCGATATTTCAGGCCCGGGTATCGATACATTAAGTCCCATTCAAATCCCCCATGTTCCGCCTGGCACTCTGCTCGCTGCCCATTCCCCCCCGTTCGCTTTGCATGAAGAGCGATTACGTCAGCCAGCCGAGTGTCGGCAAACATTAACCCAGCACCTTCGTGCTTAAAAGCAGATGTGTGGGAGCACTTCGGCTTTAAAAAGAAGAAGGAAAGCGACAATTTAGATAAAACTATGGCGGTTTGCAAGCTGTGTCACACAAACGTGAAATACTCTGGAAATACCACTAACCTACGAACCCACCTACAACGTCACCACCCGGACAAGGTCATGCTAACTGAGGAACTCAAGAAGCTGCGGCCGCGGCGTGACCCAAAACAAACCGTGCTGGACAGCGATGGCGCTTGTTCCCACAAGTTCCCATCTACTTCACCAAGGTCGCAGAAGATTACAGAGTCCATTGCCTACTTTATTTGTCAGGATTTGAGACCTTATTCCGTGGTGGAAAACATAGGCTTTCGGCGCATGGTGAACGCGATGGAGCCCCGCTATCCTGTTCCAACCCGCCAACACCTCACCAAGGTTTGCGTTCCCAGGCTGTATGCTCAGACAAAGGCACACGTCAAAGCCTCCCTGGGCAAAGCGGAGAGAGTTGCCCTGACGTGTGACGGGTGGACCTCGCGAACAACTGAAGCATATGTCACCATCACGGCCCACTTTATTAACGAGGAATGGGAGCTTGTTACGTATGTATTACAAACCAGGGACATGCCCGAGAGCCACACCGGACACAACCTGGCAGAACATCTAAGAAAGGCCCTCGCTGAGTGGGAAATCACAGAAAAGGATCCAGTAATTGTCACTGAAAACGCGTCAAATATGACAATAGCAGCAGAGGAGGCAGCGTTCACACTTCACGTCAAACGCTACGCACACACCCTAAATCTGGCTGCACAACGTGCCCTCAAAATCACAGCCTGTTGGGAAGAGTGAGGCGCATTGTGAACTTCTTCAGACGAAGCACCACAGCCACATGCTGAAAGAGAAACAGAGGCTTCTACAACTACCAGAGCACAAGCTGATGACGGACGTGGTTACAAGGTTTGTGCGTAGTTACTTTTCAATTGTTTATTTTGTTTTTATTACTAATTTATTTTGTCATTAATAAATAAAGTTAAATAAATCTATAAATAAAGTTTCTTACTTTTATTTAACTACAGGTGGAACAGTGCACACGACATGCTGGAAAGATTCCTTGAGCAACAACCGGCCATCTGTGCAGCCCTGCTCTGGAGAGAGGTGAGGAAGACCGAGAAGGATCTGTGCACACTGACTGAGTCAGACGTGACAACAGCTGAAGAAGTAGTCATCGCGCTGAAGCCCATGAAGGAGGCTACACAGTACATGTCCAAGGAGAAGACCCCCACGCTGTCAGTCATCGCACCCCTCCAGGACACACTGATCAATGGACTGAAACCGATCGAAGGTGAATCTGCAGTCATAAAAGAGATGAAGGCTGCCATGTCTGGAGATCTTCAGAGGAGGTACATCGACCTCAAGGCAACTCTCCATGCGTGTTCAGCAATGGATCCAAGATTCAAAAGTCTTCCCTTCCTGACTGAGAACCAAAGACAGGAAGTTTATGATGGACTGATTGCAGAGGCTCAGGATCAGCCAATGCCATCAGAGGTAAGGCAATGATGGTCCTGCTAGGTTTAACCCTTGGCCTTGTATCCTATGTAACATCTCCTGGTGAGAGTCAGCATAGGCCTAAATAATACATTGTTCAAAGTTTAAAAGGCAAATCCTACAATGTTAACTGTTTAAAATGCATAAATATTAAATTGTTTAAAAAGCATAAATACTATAATGTTAACAGTTTTAAAGGCATATATTTTAAATACACTAATTAAAAGATGTATTACAGTGAAAGCTCATGAATTTCATTTCATGTTGACCTATTTCATTGAGTTGTCACTTTGGAGTGTGGTCGAAGAGGCACAGGAACATGTAATGGTAGCGCTGATGATGAAGAGACTGGAGATGATGGTGTGCGATTCAAGGAAGGAGAGAGCAGTCAAGGTCAGTATCACCCATTGTTATCCAGTGGAGCACACTGTGTTGTCTCTGATAGGAGTTATGGAATGTGATTAACTATAAATAATGTGTTTTTGTTTTTATTGTTTATTTATTTGAAGGTCAGCATCCTCCACCCAGGAATCCAAAGCCGTCTTGTCCACTGGCTGCCCTTCTTGGTGGTGAACGACACGGTGGTGGAGCACAACCCAAGACAAATACCCAAGAGAACCAGGCCAAGCAGCAGATGACCCGCTACAAGGAGGCAGATCTCTTGGAAGTGAAAGAAGACCCACTGGTCCGGTGGAAGGAGCACCCTTATGAGTATCCACTCCTGTGCATCCCTGGCACTAGTGTCTCCTCGGAGAGGGTCTTCTCTACCTAGATATCGTCACTGCTCAGAGAAGTGCACTTCTCCCAGACCACGTTGATCAGATTAGATTCCTGAACAAAAATCTGAAGAGAATGAAGATGCAGTTATGAAGAGAGGAGCCTTTCTGTTTAGTGGTTTAAATGTTACTCCTTTGGACTTGAATTATTGGCAGGTCCATTTTACATTAAATGTTGTTCTTAGTGACTTGAATTATTGGCAGGTACATTTTACATTAAATGTTGTTCTTAGTGACTTGAATTATTGGCTACCTCATATTCTGTGTTAAGCTAAAAATGCTGTAAAAGAACCTGTTCAGAACAGGCCACCTGCTGCACCTTTTAATTCTCCATTGTGATACTGCACTTGATGTCCTTACGTTTCAAAGGCTTGTCAGCTACAGTTTGCACTGTTTCAATAAATGAAACTCATTTTCTCACCACATCTTTTGATTCATTTTGTCCAGCATTTGCAAGCTGTAGACTCTCCGTCTAGTCAGAGCCATATATTGTATAATTGATGCTTTCAGTTTTCAGTTGAATTAATTCAATCCAAGTCAAGTCACTCACAAGATGTCACCAAAATCACACTGTCCCTTTCAAATCTTTCAGAAAATGATGGAAGTGTATCGAATTATATCGAATCGTATCGTTGGCTGAATATCGTGATATATATCGTATTGTGAGCTGAATATCGTGTATCGTATCGTGAGATTAGTGTATCGCTACAGCCCTAACGTGGAATACATGTGAAGTACACGTGGAATACATGTGAAGTACACGTGGAATACATGTGAAGTACACGTGGAATACACGTGAAGTACACGTGGAATACATGTGAAGTACACATGGAATACATGTGAAGTACACAGGAAATACATGTGAAGTACACGTGGAATACATGTGAAGTACACGTGGAATACATGTGAAGTACACGTGGAATACATGTGAAGTACACATGGAATACATGTGAAGTACACGTGGAATACATGTGAAGTACACGTGGAATACATGTGAAGTACACATGGAATACATGTGAAGTACACAGGAAATACATGTGAAGTACACGTGGAATACATGTGAAGTACACGGGGAATACATGTGAAGTACACGTGGAATACATGTGAAGTACACGGGAAATACATGTGAAGTACACGTGGAATACATGTGAAGTACACGGGAAATACAATACAATCTTCAGTTCATAGATTTTCTGTGTCGCGCTGCGTCCAGTAATTGTTGGCAATGTTGGAGCTTTTAATCACATTTCAGTCAGAATGTGTTGCTAGGTAGAACACATCTGCCCTGAGGCCTTCAGAGTCACCTTGAAGCTTAAAACAAATAGCAATGAAACTGTTGCATTGACCAATCCGATTGACCGTTGAGTCACTTCTCACCTTTAATTTAAACGACATCATGACTAAAGGTGAACGCTGCCTCTCTGCACTTTATTCTGAAGGTGGAGGTGTCACTTCCTGTCGTTAGCTGCTAACGGCTGCTAACGGCTGCTAGCGGCTGCTAACGGCTGCTAACGGCTACTAACGGCTGCTAACGGCTGCTAGCGGCTGCTAACGGCTGCTAACGGCTGCTAATTGAAAAGGCTGTAAATTAGTTTCTCGTCTGACTGACGCCTAAATATAAACCTGCGGGGACTCGGAAATTAACACACACACACACACACACACACACACACACAAACACACACACACACACACACACACAGTGATTTACTTGGCTCTTGAGGAATGAGCTGCAGAGATTTTACTCTGTGTTTGTTTACAACGATGGGATTGTACGACTGCCGTGAGGAGACCCCCCACACACACACACACACACACACACACACACACACACACACACACACACACACACACACACACACACACACACACACACACACACACACACACATACACACACACACACACACTTATTTTTACGTGAATAAAATGTCAAACAAATACTGAAAGGTTTCTAAATGTCCAAAGACGTTTCCTCTAATATGATATATAACAGAAACATGTAATACTGTCGTTTTATGTGCTAGAAAATGATTGAAATTCCTCATTAATTACCCAAAGTACTGCTGATTAATGTACACATTTAGGGCTTTAACTAACTACTGTTCCCATTATGGATTCATTTGGTTTTCTTCCACTGTTCATGGTTTAAAAAGCCAGAAAATATTGCTTTCAAGGTTCTCAGAGTGCAGAGATATTCCCTTTCTTTGTGAGTCTGCAGCTCGGTGACCCTTCACATTTATCCTGTGTGAAACTTGTTTCCTGACATTTCCCTCCAGGTGGCCGCGCTCTGCAGGTAATGATGTTTCTGAGGGTCACTCGGCTCCTTTTCATCGAGTTCTGCAGACCATCGGGCGGAAATTGGGTTCATTGTTGGAGACTAAAATCAACTCAGATCAGTAGAAGGACACAGCTCTGCTTTCAGAGTTATGTTGGAGCGTTTCTCTGCTCATATAACAACGTTTACAGCCCAACGTTAGCCACCTTTAGCTTAGCGGTGGTGACGTGAAGTAATGTGACCGTGCTGTAGTTCCTTTATAGCCCAACATTAGCCTCCTTTAGCTTAGCGGTGGTGACGTGAAGTCATGTGACCGTGCTGTAGTTCCTTGATAGCCCAACATTAGCCTCCTTTAGCTTAGCAGTGGTGACGTGAAGTCATGTGACCGTGCTGTAGTTCCTTTATAGCCCAACATTAGCCTCCTTTAGCTTAGCGGTGGTGACGTGAAGTCATGTGACCGTGCTGTAGTTCCTTTATAGCCCAACATTAGCCTCCTTTAGCTTAGCGGTGGTGATGTGAAGTAATGTGACCGTGCTGTAGTTCCTTTATAGCCCAACATTAGCCACCTTTAGCTTAGCGGTGGTGACGTGAAGTCATGTGACCGTGCTGTAGTTCCTTTATAGCCCAACATTAGCCTCCTTTAGCTTAGCGGTGGTGACGTGAAGTCATGTGACCGTGCTGTAGTTCCTTGATAGCCCAACATTAGCCTCCTTTAGCTTAGCGGTGGTGACGTGAAGTCATGTGACCGTGCTGTAGTTCCTTTATAGCCCAACATTAGCCACCTTTAGCTTAGCGGTGGTGACGTGAAGTCATGTGACCGTGCTGTAGTTCCTTTATAGCCCAACATTAGCCTCCTTTAGCTTAGCGGTGGTGACGTGAAGTCATGTGACCGTGCTGTAGTTCCTTTATAGCTCAACATTAGCCTCCTTTAGCTTAGCGGTGGTGACGTGAAGTCATGTGACCGTGCTGTAGTTCCTTGATAGCCCAACATTAGCCTCCTTTAGCTTAGCGGTGGTGACGTGAAGTCATGTGACCGTGCTGTAGTTCCTTTATAGCTCAACATTAGCCTCCTTTAGCTTAGCGGTGGTGACGTGAAGTCATGTGACCGTGCTGTAGTTCCTTTATAGCCCAGCATTAGCCTCCTTTAGCTTAGTGGTGGTGACGTGAAGTCATGTGACCGTGCTGTAGTTCCTTTATAGCCCAACATTAGCCTCCTTTAGCTTAGCGGTGGTGACGTGAAGTCATGTGACCGTGCTGTAGTTCCTTGATAGCCCAACATTAGCCTCCTTTAGCTTAGCAGTGGTGACGTGAAGTCATGTGACCGTGCTGTAGTTCCTTTATAGCCCAACATTAGCCTCCTTTAGCTTAGCGGTGGTGATGTGAAGTCATGTGACCGTGCTGTAGTTCCTTTATAGCCCAACATTAGCCACCTTTAGCTTAGCGGTGGTGACGTGAAGTCATGTGACCGTGCTGTAGTTCCTTTATAGCTCAACATTAGCCTCCTTTAGCTTAGCGGTGGTGACGTGAAGTCATGTGACCGTGCTGTAGTTCCTTGATAGCCCAACATTAGCCTCCTTTAGCTTAGCGGTGGTGACGTGAAGTCATGTGACCGTGCTGTAGTTCCTTTATAGCCCAACATTAGCCACCTTTAGCTTAGCGGTGGTGACGTGAAGTCATGTGACCGTGCTGTAGTTCCTTTATAGCCCAACATTAGCCTCCTTTAGCTTAGCGGTGGTGACGTGAAGTCATGTGACCGTGCTGTAGTTCCTTTATAGCTCAACATTAGCCTCCTTTAGCTTAGCGGTGGTGACGTGAAGTCATGTGACCGTGCTGTAGTTCCTTGATAGCCCAACATTAGCCTCCTTTAGCTTAGCGGTGGTGACGTGAAGTCATGTGACCGTGCTGTAGTTCCTTTATAGCCCAACATTAGCCTCCTTTAGCTTAGCGGTGGTGACGTGAAGTCATGTGACCGTGCTGTAGTTCCTTTATAGCCCAGCATTAGCCTCCTTTAGCTTAGCGGTGGTGACGTGAAGTCATGTGACCGTGCTGTAGTTCCTTTATAGCCCAACATTAGCCTCCTTTAGCTTAGCGGTGGTGACGTCATGTGACCGTGCTGTAGTTCCTTTATTGCCCAACATTAGCCTCCTTTAGCTTAGCGGTGGTGACGTGAAGTCATGTGACCGTGCTGTAGTTCCTTTATAGCCCAACATTAGCCTCCTTTAGCTTAGTGGTGGTGACGTGAAGTCATGTGAGCTTAGCGGTGGTGATGTGAAGTCATGTGATCGTGCTGTAGTTTTCTTGATAGCCCAACATTAGCCACCTTGAGCTTAGCGGTGGTGACGTGAAGTCATGTGACCGTGCTGTAGTTCCTTTATAGCCCAACATTAGCCACCTTGAGCTTAGCGGTGGTGACGTGAAGTCATGTGACCGTGCTGTAGTTCCTTTATAGCCCAACATTAGCCACCTTTAGCTTAGCAGTGGTGACGTGAAGTCATGTGACCGTGCTGTAGTTCCTTTATAGCCCAACATTAGCCACCTTTAGCTTAGCGGTGGTGACGTGAAGTCATGTGACCGTGCTGTAGTTCCTTTATAGCCCAACATTAGCCACCTTGAGCTTAGCGGTGGTGACGTGAAGTCATGTGACCGTGCTGTAGTTCCTTTATAGCCCAACATTAGCCGCCTTTAGCTTAGCGGTGGTGACGTGAAGTCATGTGACCGTGCTGTAGTTCCTTGATAGCCCAACATTAGCCTCCTTTAGCTTAGCGGTGGTGATGTGAAGTCATGTGACCGTGCTGTAGTTCTTCATATACATATATATATATATATATATTATGTATTAATCAGTGTTACTCACAGTGGGGGCTCTCCCTGCCTCCGGCCCTCAGCAGCAGCTTGGCGATGGGCGTGTTGTTGGTCATGATGGAGATGTCCAGAGGAGTTAGCCCCTGGCTGTTCGGGGTGTTCAGGTCCAGATCCTCGGCTGAGAACTGGTAGAGAAGAATCTGCACCGAGTCCAGGTCCTGCTGCTCCACCGCCTCGAAGATACAGTCGCTGCCCTGCATCGCCTGTGGACGAAACAAGCGCTCTCTTTTAGTGTCGGAAAATTACGCATTTTAGTATTTTCTTCTCATACATTTCAGATTTTTCTGTTGTAAATTAACAACAGTAACCAAAAATAATAACAAGTAAAAAATCAGTAAATGTAGGACTTTAACCCTTGATTTAAAGTATATTCATTTAAACTTTTAACATGTATTTATGTATGTGTATGTGTATGTGCTGCCCCTTTAAGAGGGCCTGCAAAGGGTTTGGGGTTTGCACTGGGTGTCCATAAATGCTTGCCGTAGTTTCCTGTTTCTGGCTGTCTATGGAGCACATGGGTTGTTTCCTGCCAACAAAATCCTTGCTCAAATCCTAGGGTCTTTATGTCTGTAAGTACTATTCCATATATTGTCCGTGTATACTTAGTTGCACATTTAAATTGATTATATGCAAACATGAAGAACAATGAATGATGCTAAACTTGTTAGCCTGTGAACAGTAGAGATGGCAAATCCGGATCATTTTATGGACTCGGAGTCTTCTGAGTCAATCATTGAAGAGATCCGGATCATACGAGTCATTTGAGTCATTTGAGTCATATGAGTCAGCATGACCAAGACCGTAGAAATCCTACCGGTGAAACCGAAAAGTTGTTGCATTTAACCAGCATATTAAACTAACGTTACATTAACCTCCGCTACACAGTGTCTTTTGCTTTAATAAAACATGTGTGTGTGTGTGCATTTTAAAAAATAAGTGTTTTGCATTATATGTATATAGTTATTTTAATATGTTCCTGTACTTAAGCTAATTTTGCACAATTGTGTTTTCATTTAATAATAATAATAATAATAATAATTGTATAATTACATTTTATATATTCTAACTGTTTTGCAATTTTCTATCATTTGTTTCTTTTTGTGTGCCATGTTCAAAATAAACGAGTTTCCAAGTAAGATCCTTATTGGAAATGCAGATATTATTACAGGAGACTGTTGCACAACATGACCATTGTGTTAGAAGTCTACACTGAAACTTAATTTAGAGCCGGAAAAATCGCGGGATCCGTGAATCCAGGTCAATGATCGAGAGAGACCAGTAGCCTACGAGGACTCAGAGCCGTAACATATCGCAGGCAGCAGATCCAGAGATCCAGCAGACTCGTCCCTATGCACGAATCTACAGCAGACTCAGCCCCTCCTCCGGCTCGCACGGCTCCCGCGAGTCCCACGGCTCCCGCGAGTCCCACGGCTCCCTCGACGAGTCGCAGGCAGACTCAGAGATTTGCGGACTCACGGCTCACTCACGGCTCACGGCTCACTCACGGCTCCCGCGAGTCCAACGGCTCCCGCGAGTCCCACGGCTCCCTCGACGAGTCGCAGCAGACTCAGAGATTTGCGGACTCACGGCTCACTCACGGCTCACGGGACTCTCGCGGGAGCCGGAGGAGGGGCTGAATCTGCTGTTGATTCGTGCATGGCGACGAGTCTGCTGGATCTCTGGATACAACAACGTTGTAATGTGATTTTACACGTTATAAAGAGAGTAAAGAGTGACGCAATTTATAGTTTTAATTTTTACGTCACATCAGGTGTAGGACTCAAAGGACTCGGGTTAATCGAGAGGGAGACTCGTCACGACCGGCTCATTACTAGGATCCGGGTTAATGATCCGGATGAATCATGACTCGCCCATCTCTAGTGAACAGCAGTGGAAATGTTTGTAGCATTTATGCTAACAGGTACTCTGTTGTTTGGAATGTTTGTTTTAGTCTAGTTTCTTAGTTTATTTAGTGTTTAATGTGACAACGTCTCATGACTTTGGGTTTGTTTGTATTTCAGTTTTATAAAAATGGAATGGGAAATGGAACTTAATCAGTAAACATCCAAAACTGAGCTGCTGTCTCCTGGGTGTTTATTTCCGTGTTAAGCTATCTGCCAAGCCTGCGATCCGAAAAGTATTCTTGCGAGGGCAGAATAGTAAAAAGACACCCACGCCTGTAGGATTTGCCACAGAAGATGGGATACCAGTAGAAACAACCGCATTCTTCTGTCATCAAAGCTACAGTCTACATGATGGCAGACAACAAGGATGAGTGGGAAACACGATCACAATGCTCCAACACCTCACGTTCAAGCTGCATGTCCTCAGTCAACACCATGGCAGCTAGAGCTCGTGCAAAAGCAGAGGCTGCACGTGTCCAGGCCTCTTTTTCACAAAGAGAAGCTGACATGATTAAAGCACAGGCATCTTTTGATGCTGAAGCTACAAGAAAGAAAGCGGAGCTTAAAGCTAGTCTCAACACATTGCGGCTAGAAAGTGCTGCTGCAGTTGCCATCGCTGAAGCTGAAGTTCTCGAAGCAGCTGCTGAGGGTGCATATGGAGATCCAGATCGTGCAAGCCTAAAGAGTGCGTACACGGAGTGGTACAAGGGGAATCCAGCACCTGACTCTCACCAAGACTCAAAACCACAACAACCCACACCGGGGCGCCAGCACGCAATGGACGACGGTGAGCAAGCTAAAGGCTACATGGGAAGAGGTGCTGGACAGCCACGTGAGGTCATTGAAGGTGGATTTCCTAAACTACCTGCTCAACATGCACACAATCAGGAGCGAGATGCCAGCCAGATATATAGCCCTGCTGAAGGTCCATTCAGAAACATCTACAGCCATCATGAGCAGTCACACGCAGCAAGACCATCCAGTCATGTTCAGCAACCTGCTCAGCCACATGCAGATGTTTCACCTAGAGCCAATGAGTCTCGTTAATCAGCTACAGCAGATTTGGCCAAGTATTTAATACGTCGGGAAATGGTTAACTCCGGGCTTTTGCAGTTTGATGACCAGCCGGAAAACTATTGGGCCTGGAAAGCATCATTCCTCAGTTCCACAGAGGGCTTGAACCTGTCATCAAGAGAAGAGCTCGACCTCCTGTGTAAATGACTTGGACCGAAATCCTTTGAACATGCAAAGAGAATCAGATCGGTTCACATCCATAATGCGGCAGCAGGTGTCAATATGCTCTGGCAAAGGTTGGAAGATTGTTATGGGTCACCTGAAGCAATAGAAAATGCACTCAACAACAGAGAAAATCAAAAGTTGAGGGAGCTGGGAGACATTCTTCTGGAGCTTGAAGCCGCCAAGACAGATGGATTTCTATCTGGTCTGAGCTACCTAGACACATCCCGTGGCATCACTCCCATCGTCCAAAAGCTGCCCTATTCCCTGCATGACAAGTGGGTCTCTCTAGCATCACGTTACAAAGAAACACACAGAGTATCGTATCCACCATTCTTTATCTTTGCAAAGTATGTTTGTGACCAGGCCAAGATACTCAATGACCCAAGCTTTGCCCAGCTCACAGGTGGTCCGAGTATAAGCAAGATTGAGGAGCCTTTCAAACCCAACATGAGAACGCCAGTCTCTGTAAGGAGGACAGAGGTCTCAGCAGACTTTGATAACAGCTATGAAAGCTCAGCATCAAAAAGAGCTGTCGACCCAGATAAGCAATGTCCACTCCACCACAAACCACACCCTCTCAGGAAATGCCGTGGTTTCAGGTACAAATCTCTGGATGAGAGAAAAGCCTATCTTAAGGATTCAAACATTTGCTTTAGCTGCTGTGCATCAACCAGCCACCAAACCAAAGACTGTGACAAAAAGGTTCAGTGCAGAGAGTGCAACAGTGACCGCCAGCCTACTGCACTACATCCAGGACCGGCTCCATGGACAACAGGGGCCGCCGTAACCTCAAGATATCAAGGCGGGGAGCAAGACGAATCTCCTCCTTTCGCTGTCACGTCAAAATGCACTGACATCTGTGGGACTGAAGTAAAGCCAAGATGAACTCTTTGACGTTAATGATGACACAGCATCCTACACACTGAAGTCATGTTCAGGAGTCTTTGAAACCTCAGGGCGACGAGCAAACAATTACATAATGGAGGCATTGGATGGCAAAGCGTGTATTCCACTTCCCACTCTAATCGAATGTGATCTGGTCCCAGATGACGAGTCTGAAATTCCCACGCCTGAGATCGCAAAACACTACACACATCTCAACCGGGTTGAGGACAAGATCCCTGCACTAGATTCTACGGCAGACATTCTCATACTGCTTGGCCGAGATATACCACAGGCACATAAAGTTCGGGAGCTGTGCAATGGACCCCACAACGCACCGTATGCTCAACACCTCGACCTAGGTTGGGTGATCATCGGAGAAGTTTGTCTGGGAAAAGCCCACAAACTAGACAGCGTCAATGTCTACAGGACAAACGTGCTGAGTAATGGACGTACATCTCTTTTTGACCCTTGCATTAACAATCTGCACATCAAAGAGCGAGTGGACACTCCAACTCTCCAACACCCTGTCCTGCCGGGGGTCCTGCCAACCCTATGTCCTGTTCCGTCGGGTGTCCTGCAAACTCCTGTCCCGTCGGGGGTCCTGCCTACACATGTCCCTCCGACACGGGTTACTGTCCCGCCGACTCCTGTCCCGCCGACAACGGTTATGGTCACGCCTACTCCGAAACCTGTCCCGTCCGGGGTCTTACCGTCTCCCGATCCCAGTACTCCTGCGATCCAGCGGACTCTGGAGGGGTCCCATCGCGGCCTACGCCACCCTCCTGCCCGTCCTCCGGAGCTGTCCCATCGCCGCCTTCCTGCCCGTCCTCCAGAGCTGTCCCACATTGGCGACAAGAATACCATGCAACACTACAACCAAGAAGAAAATGGCAAGCAGATAAGCCTCTTTGCAAATCGGAGACGTTGTGCTTCTGAAGGACGGACAGGTCAAAAGGAACGAATCGCCTACTGGACTTATAGTAAATACCTTTCCTGGTCAAGACAACAGGGTCCGTAAAGTGGAAGTACGGGTGATTAAAGAAGGTTCTTCCAGGGTGTATTCAAGACCAGGCTCTGAAGTTGTTCTCCTTCTCAAAGGGACTTAGTGGTACATTATACCAAGCGGGGAGTGTGCTGCCCCTTTAAGAGGGCCTGCAAAGGGTTTGGGGTTTGCACTGGGTGTCCATAAATGCTTGCCGTAGTTTCCTGTTTCTGGCTGTCTATGGAGCACATGGGTTGTTTCCTGCCAACAAAATCCTTGCTCAAATCCTAGGGTCTTTATGTCTGTAAGTACCATTCCATATATTGTCCGTGTAAATTGATTATATGCAAACATGAAGAACAATGAATGATGCTAAACTTGTTAGCCTGTGAACAGCAGTGGAAATGTTTGTAGCATTTATGCTAACAGGTACTCTGTTGTTTGGAATGTTTGTTTTAGTCTAGTTTCTTTGTTTATTTAGTGTTTAATGTGACAACGTCTCATGACTTTGGGTTTGTTTGTATTTCAGTTTTACAAAATGGAAATGAAAATGGAAATTAATCGGAAACCTCCAAAACTGAGCTGCTGTCTCCTGGGTGTTTATTTCCGTGTTAAGCTATCTGCCAAGCCTCCGAAAAGTATTCTTGCGAGGGCAGAATAGGTGGGGTAGGTAAGTTTGAAAACCGGCTCGAGATACACTTTTTGTTATATTCCATGGAATGCTCTTAACGTCCCGATAGCAATGAATATTTGAAGTGCTTTGACAAAAAATCCATAAAATATATCATCTGTGGAAGCCGTGGCGCTGTAAAAAGCACGACCAATCATCTGAGCCGGCCCGGCTAAAGTAACTGGATGGCCTACCGGCCTGTCAGCCTTCCATCTGTGCACAAACTTATCTCGTGCCCTCATTGGTCATGTGCGCGTTCGTGTGTGTTGGAGGAGGGGCTCTGTAAGGAAGTGGCAGATTTGTTCCGGTTGTGTATTTTCAAATTCTAGCCACTCGAGCTGGTTTCTCCAAAATGACCTACCCAACCTTTAACCGTCTAGTGTCTCACTCATCGAGTCCCTCAGCCATGATGAATCTCAGCAGGGAGGAGGTGATGAAGAGTGAGAAGATGAAGGGTGAGAGGATGAAGGGTGAGAGGATGTAGAAGCTACAGACACAGAAAGCTGTTAAATAGCTCTCAGTAGAAAGTGAACAGAGCAGGGGTGGGGAACCTCCGGCCTCTGGGCCGTATACGGCTCGCGAGACAATTTGATACGGCCCTCGAGGTAATTTATAAACACACACAAAAAAAAAAAATGTAAGAAATCTAGACCGCAAAAAAATTAAACAAGCGAGTGCCTGTTTTTCCTGGCCAAGGTCAGGGTCCTTGAACACAACACGAGCCTAACGTGTCATCACGTGGTATATGTCTCGACTGACAGGGGTGCAGTTCTGACGGAGAGCACCAGAACGAAGCTCCAGCACTTCAGAAACTGCAGTACCGATAAGGAGCCGTACACATGCTGCAGTTCCTGCGTGTCTGTGTCTCTAGCTGAAAGCCCAGAGGCATCTGTTCATCTGTCATTCTGAGCATACAGTCAATCACTGTGTTGTTATTAGCATCTGTTCATCTGTCATTCTGATCATACAGTCAATCACTGTGTTGTTATTAGCATCTGGTTAGCTAGCTATGCTAACGGGTATAAGAAGCTTTTTCTCCAACCAGTGAGGTAAAGGCACATCTTTATATGATCATTATAGTTATAAAAACACAAGAGAATAAAGTAAACAGGTATAAAATACTATATGACAGTAACAACAAGTTGTTATTAATAAACAAGAATACAGTTTGAAAGGAGAGTGATTTGTAAAATATCCATAAAGAAAAATAAATCTGCTTCCAGTTCTGTTTCATCTGAGATGTTTCCATAGATCTCTCATGTTGCTCTCAAAGTGCAGCAGATTGATGCTTTCAACTTCAACATTTAAAAAAAATCTTCCCGGGGAGCATGCCCCCGGACCCCCTACAGGAGGTTAGGTCCCCCCCCCCACTTAAATCATGTTCACATGGATAGGAAACTAAATACATTTGCACACATCTTGTGTCCATATCTTTCTGTTTGGTGGTCACGCCACACCGTGCACGTGCATGCATGCGCGAGTCATGGTGAGATATCTGGATTAATGCTAATTTGTTGTGTTTTTATGCACTGTTTGACGTACCTTTGTTAGATGAAATGTGTCATTACCCGCTTTTTACAGGCCGCTGAATGTCTGGCCCAGCTGAACTTTGTAGTTAGAACATCTGGCCCAACTGAATGTGTAATTGAATAGCCCTGCTAGAGGCTCTGGAGCAGAGGTGCCCAGTACGTCGACCGCGGTCGACCGGGCAATGCTGGTAGATTGCGAGTCATTTATAAAAAAAAAAAATCCAGCTCCGTTAAAAGGGTTTGATCCCTCCTCCCTTGGCCTCCCTGCCACTTCATTCAGGAGTTTACTTGATTGACAGAAAAAGCGACATAACGCTTTCCAGTCTGTTAACCCAGAATGCAAAGCGATACAAAATCAGTCAAGTGCCGGGAAAACTCAAATTAAATTAAAGAGACAAACAAGAGACAAACCACAAAATGAGTGTGGGACCGAGCAAGAAGCTAAAGACAAACCTCTTCCACCCAGAATGGGAGGAAGAGGTTTGTGTGATGTCACATTCAAAGGTTATTTGCCTTATTTGTAAAGCAAGCGTCGCTCTGCCAAAGAAAGGTAACGTGGAGAGGCATTATCGGAGTGTTCACAAGGCATAGCAGCGACTTCCCTCCGAGTAGCGAGTTGAGAAAGAGAAAGGTCATGTGTTATTGCTACACAAACATTATCTCGCAGTCTTAGTGTCGCCAACTCGTTTCTTACATGCAAAAAGACAAACAAATGCGTCTATGGTCGGTGTATTTTTGATCTTTCTGATCGAGATGAGATCTCTCTCTCCTTGTCTGTGTGCGAGGGGGCGGGGCAGTTTACACACACGGCTGCTACATGCAGCAACACACACACACAGCTGCTCCATGCAGCAACACACACACACGGCTGCTCCATGCAGCAACACACACACACAGCTGCTCCATGCAGCAACACACACACACAGCTGCTCCATGCAGCAACACACACACAGCTGCTCCATGCAGCAACACACACACACAGCTGCTCCATGCAGCAACACACGGCGGGGATGGCGGAGAGAAGCGCTCCAAGGTGTGGTTAAATGTTACCCGTCTTGAGGTGGACGATGCTCGTTGTCAAAAGAGTTCAGCATGTGAGGGCGGAAACACGAGCAATTTGTCTAAACATTTAGCAAAAGTGCTCCACATCCAGACGGAGGAATGCACCGGGTTGGACTGTCTTTCTAGCAGCTCTGTAGCCCCCCCCCCCCCCCCCCCATCCAGGAGTAACGTCTCCACGTCAGGTGTTCTGTATGCTAGCAGCAACACAGAGAGTTAACTCCATGACACAAACATGGGTTAATGATTAGAGGAAACTGAGGTATTTAGTTTGTTAAAGTTTCAGCTATTCTGTTCACAGTTCTGTCATCAGATTATTTAATATGATTTGTTAAAACATTGTTGTATTTAAATAAAAAGCAATGTCAATTTTGTAAACAATTTAAGTAAATGTAATAATATATGTATTTTTGAATCAAGTATTCATCTTTGTCTTCTTGTTAGTTTCCACATGCCTAAAACAACCTCAAGCTACATGTAAAAGTTGATGGCTAAATCAGAGCGTTTGAGAAATTGTGCAAGGCATAATAGTCCGAATAGTCGATTAATCGTTTCATTAATCGATTATCAAATGAGTCGTTTGTCGCAGCCCTATTGTCCCATGTATAAATAAAACGTGTTATTCAGCAACCCTTGCAATTTGGGATTTTATTTTTGGTTGGTAGACCTCGGTGAGCCGGTCATTTCAAAAGTAGCTCACCAGCCAAAAAAGTGTGGGCACCCCTGCTCTGGGGGCTCTGGAGGCTCTGGGGGCTCTGGAGGCTCTGGGGGCTCCGGGGGCTCTGGAGGCTCTGGGGGCTCTGGAGGCTCTGGGGGCTCCGGGGGCTCTGGAGGCTCTGGGGGCTCTAGAGGCTCTGGGGGCTCCGGGGGCTCTGGAGGCTCCGGGGGCTCCGGAGGCTCTGGGGGCTCTGGAGGCTCTGGGGGCTCTAGAGGCTCTGGAGGCTCCGGGGGCTCTGGGGGCTCCGGGGGCGCCGGGGGCTCTGGAGGCTCTGGGGGCTCTAGGGGCTCTGGAGGCTCTGGGGGCTCTTGAGGCTCTGGGGGCTCTGGAGCAGGGGTGTCAAACTCAAGGCCCGGGGGCCAAATCCGGCCCGCGACTTCATTTTATGTGGCCCCACAAGAGCTTGCAAAAAATATGATGTGTTTATTATATGGTTACATGCTACTTTACAGAGGCACGTTGCCCATAAACTCCATGTCCCACAATGCATCTCAAATTTGACATTCTCACTGAAGAGACTTGCAATTATTTGCCCTAGACTTCTGCTTTCAGACGTAGTTAATAATGAAGGTATCACCCTATCCGATAATAATCCAAGGCAGAGCCAATAATGTAATATAATACATTATTTTATATATGTTAAATATTTATATATGTATTTTTATATAGTCATAAAGTTACAACCGGCCCTTTGAGTGCAACGATAATGCGAATGTGGCTCGCAATGAAATTGAGTTTGACACCCCTGCTCTGGAGCCTCCGGAGTTTGACTTTTCCCCCCAAAAAAAAAATTGATTTTTTTTTTTTTGGGGGAAAAGTCAAACTTTTATTTTGAAGGCCCGATTTTCTAACGCTGTGCATGCAGTCGGCGTTGGACTGGAAGTACCGGAGACCATAAACGGTTTTGAAAACTTCTGTCACGTAGTGATCATCTTCTCAATAAAATATCTTTGCTGATGTTTTTTCGAGTCTTCTGGCCAATCAGAATCAAGATGGTTGCCGGAAGTCCCCACGGAGAATAACTTAGCGGTAGAACTCTTCTTTAAACATCCATGGGTACAGCTTCAGATAGAAATGAACACATAATGAAATATGACCCCCGGTCTGATGATTGACAGGTCACAGAACAATGGGGGCTATCTCCCCTTACCCACAATTTAAAGTAAGTCACACAGACTATCTCCTCTTTGCTCTTCTCGCAGCAAGATGTCAGAACAAAGTGAAAAACAAACAATGGCATAAAATATTATTAACATGTCGGGTAGTAATAGATTTATTTACTTTCTTCTCAGAGAACCAGAATGCGTAGTTTATGTTAGTATTTCTAAAAATCTCCTGGGGGAGAATCCCCCCAGACCCCCTGCTGGGGTTGGGTTTCAGCATGCGTGCCTTTTTATACAGTTCAGCTTTGATTCCATCATCTCATTAAACCTTTTTAAAGCATCCTTTAGTTCTGTGAAGGGATATCAGGGATATATGCTCTGTACTTCACTTTCATTCATCTTGTATGCTGCAAAGCGTATTTATATATTACAGCACGATTTTTTGTTGAATAGATTTGAGTGCTTCAAAATGTTGGGTCTCGATGTATTGACCAAGTAAGAAGTGGGTCCCGAGGGCTGACCAGGTGAGAACCACTGATCTAGAGATGACATGTTTCCACCATTGATACATCCATTGAAACCGTTCACTGCACGTCTCCTGCCCGATTGGTTCATTTCCCGCCCTCTAAATAGACTTTATTTCACTAACGGTAAAACATGTTGCCGTGGCGCAGTGGGGTTAGGGCGCTGATTCTCAGGTAAGGGAACAAGGGAAGCACCGGTTCAATCCCTCATTGATCATCACTGCAGTCAGCATGCCGTTGTGCCCTTGAGCAAGACACTTCACTTCTCCGTGGGGGTTGTGTTACATGTCATGTGATACATGTAACATGTAAAGCGCTTTGAGCACTTGGAAAAGCTTTAAAATAATACCATGAATTTTATAAGTGATAGATTTTCCTGCGCTACTGATACATCTGATAAACCTTTTCCGCACTATCCTTATATTTTATTTTCCGATTGATTCATTTCCCACTTTATTGATGCAAGTCCTGCACTATTGATACGCCAATAGGGTGTCATCAATTAGGGCAATACAGGTATAAGGTTCTGAACCACGGGTTTAGTTGCGAACAAGAAATCTGAACCAAGATGGAAAACGTTCTACTCCTTTCAACAATCAATCAACAACTGGGTTATTAACCTGCAAGGGGCGATTGGTTATGAGCAGCTGGTGTCATGAACACACCTGGATGTGGATCATTCCCATTTACACCATACATAGTTCACAGCATCTCAATCAATCAATCAATCAACCAATCAATCAAAAAACAACCAATCAATCAATCAATCAATCAATCAAAAAACAACCAATCAATCAATCAATCAATCAAAAAACAACCAATCAATCAATCAAAAAACAATCAATCAATCAAAAAACAACCAATCAATCAATCAAAAAACAATCAATCAATCAAAAAACAATCAAGAATGGAAAGTTAGAGTGCAGAGGGGATGAATGATTTTGAACAGCGATTTGTCTTAAGAGCAGGTCGAGAATATCTACACCCTGATGATAACAGATGAAATTGACCTGAAGACGACCTGGAGAGGCCAGTGTCCTCTCTGCTTTCTGCAGAGTCTGCTGGTCACAGAAGGAGTCTCTCTGTCTTGAGTAACAAGTGAACAGCTGCCCTTCCTCAGCGGGTCTCAGTGTGTTTGCTTTGTAGGAACTATCTCTGGTGTGTTTATGTTGTGGTTCCCCACAGTCACATCGATGCAGCGACTCACCGAGGCTTTTCGGAGGCGGTCGGTCTTCCCGAAGAAGTAGGTGTCCTCGAAGGAGGTGGTGCTTCCTCTCAGCTTCTCCGACAGGTTCCTGTAGAGGCGCTTGGCGGCGCTGGGAGAGGCGGGGCCTCCGGGGCACTTCCTGCTCTGAGTTAGCTGCAGGTTCTGCATCTGCTGAGTCATCGTGACCGGGAGGCTCCTGGGGGGGGAGGAGTTAGAGGTCACCTATCATGCAACATCCACTTCTTCACGTCTCTCCTACACCAACATGTGTCCCCTCTGTGTAGAGGGGACACATGTCTTTTCTACACCAACATGTGTCCCCTCTTCTCCATGTCTCTTCTACACCAACATGTGTCCCCTCTGTGTAGAGGGGACACATGTCTTTTCTACACCAACATGTGTCCCCTCTTCTCCATGTCTCTTCTACATCAACATGTGTCCCCTCTGTGTAGAGGGCAGGCTTGGAATTTCGTCATTTTAGGGGCAAGGCCATTTGGCCTTTGGTGTTACACATTTTTTCAGGGCGCAAAGGCCACATGCCAGGGCACAAAGGCCAATGAGGGAAACATTTGGATTTGGAGCTTGCAAATAAATAACTTCACTTTTTTATAAGAAAAACACACGAATGACATGGAAAACAAATCACTTTTTTAATATCAATAATGTCAAACATGATATCATCATATAGGCCTATGCCTCCTTAGTATTACCGTATATAAAATAAAATAATTTACTTTGAATAATTAGTGTTTGGTATGTTTTCCATCTACTACTTCTCCAATTCACAAATCCAAAATCAAATCAAAAAATCTAAAATGCTATTAATATGTAACAAATATATTCCATTTCAGAGCAGAAGAAACAGCCTTCAAGGGACAAACTATGCACATACATCATTCAGCAGTGTGTGCGCGTGTGTGTGTGTGTGTGTACGAGAGCATCTTTAATCAACTCCTCACAGCTCTGGTCAGAAACTGGCCAAAAGTTAAACATGTACAAACCACAGACTGTCATGGCGAATACAATCGCTGCTTTAATTCTGTCTTTAGGACGTTGTTGTGAGTGTGGACGGAGCAGCTACAGGTTAGTTTAGCCTGATTGATCCATTCAGAAAACACGCATTTGAAAAGGTTTCTCGCTTGCCGTCTTATCTGCAGACTTGTCAAAGCATTAATTCATGTTTTTTACTTTCAGTATTTAGTTACTTCGGCATCATTTTGAAACGTGTATTACAATAAATCACGGTCAAATATGTTCATTTTGTCGCAGTTGGTTTCCACCACAGTATTTACATGGAAATAAGCCCCGCCCCCTCTCCAGCGCGTTCTGTTTGAATGACAGGAGTAAACAGCTGACAGCCGCGGTGAAACTCCAGCGGTTAGAGCGATGAGAATATTCGCATCACGTCCGTTGTGAACGCAGCATAATGCAGTTCAGAAAACACTGTTCTGTCGCTTTTAAAGCAACTTCGAGATTTTAACAGTATCAGGGGCACACAGGCCATGGTGGCCGTAGGACGTACAATTATTTGTGGGGCATAACGGCCAGACCAAGGGGCTACGACGGCCATGGCCGTCGTGGCCGCCGTGAAAATCCTACCCTGGTAGAGGGGACACATGTCTTTTCTACATCAACATGTGTCCCCTCTGTGTAGAGGAGACACATGTCTCTTCTACATCAACATGTGTCCCCTCTTCTCCATGTCTCTTCTATATCAACATGTGTCCCCTCTTCTCCATGTATCTTCTACATCAACATGTGTCCCCTCTTCTTCATGTCTCTTCTACATCAACATGTGTCCCCTCTTCTTCATGTCTCTTCTACATCAACATGTGTCCCCTCTTCTCCATGTCTCTTCTACATCAACATGTGTCCCCTCTTCTTCATGTCTCTTCTACATCAACATGTGTCCCCTCTTCTCCATGTCTCTTCTACATCAACATGTGTCCCCTCTTCTTCATGTCTCTTCTACATCAACATGTGTCCCCTCTTCTCCATGTCTCTTCTACATCAACATGTGTCCCCTCTGTGTAGAGGGGACACATGTCTTTTCTACATCAACATGTGTCCCCTCTTCTCCATGTCTCTTCTACATCAACATGTGTCCCCTCTTCTTCATGTCTCTTCTACATCAACATGTGTCCCCTCTTCTCCATGTCTCTTCTACATCAACATGTGTCCCCTCTTCTTCATGTCTCTTCTACATCAACATGTGTCCCCTCTTCTTCATGTCTCCTCTACATCAACATGTGTCCCCTCTTCTTCATGTCTCTACATCAACATGTGTCCCCTCTTCTTCATGTCTCTTCTACATCAACATGTGTCCCCTCTTCTTCATGTCTCTTCTACATCAACATGTGTCCCCTCTTCTCCATGTCTCTTCTACATCAACATGTGTCCCCTCTTCTTCATCTCTCTTCTACATCAACATGTGTCCCCTCTTCTTCATGTCTCTCCTACATCAGCATGTGTCCCCTCTTCTTCATGTCTCTTCTACATCAACATGTAGTCTCTTAGTAATACTTTGTAGTCTCTTTAGTAATACTTTGTAGTCTCTTAGTAATACTTTGTAGTCTCTTAGTAATACTTTGTAGTCTCTTAGTAATACTTTGTAGTCTCTTTGTAATACTTTGTAGTCTCTTTGTAATACTTTGTAGTCTCTTAGTAATACTTTGTAGTCACTTAGTAATACTTTGTAGTCTCTTAGTAATACTTTGTAGTCTCTTTAGTAATACTTTGTAGTCTCTTAGTAATACTTTGTAGTCTCTTTGTAATACTTTGTAGTCTCTTTGTAATACTTTGTAGTCTCTTAGTAATACTTAGTAGTCTCTTCGTAATACTTTGTAGTCTTTTAGTAATACTTTGTAGTCTCTTAGTAATACTTAGTAGTCTCTTTGTAATAATTTGTAGTCTCTTTGTAATACTTTGTAGTCTCTTAGTAATACTTTGTAGTCTCTTAGTAATACTTTGTAGTCTCTTTGTAATACTTTGTAGTGTCTTTGTAATACTTTGTAGTCTCTTAGTAATACTTTGTAGTCTCTTAGTAATACTTTGTAGTCTCTTAGTAATACTTAGTAGTCTCTTAGTAATACTTTGTAGTCTTTTAGTAATACTTTGTAGTCTCTTAGTAATACTTAGTAGTCTCTTTGTAATAATTTGTAGTCTCTTTGTAATACTTTGTAGTCTCTTAGTAATACTTTGTAGTCTCTTAGTAATACTTTGTAGTCTCTTAGTAATACTTTGTAGTCTCTTGGTAATACTTTGTAGTCTCTTAGTAATACTTTGTAGTCTCTTTGTAATACTTTGTAGTCTCTTTGTAATACTTTGTAGTCTCTTTGTAATAGTTTGTAGTCTCTTTGTAATACTTTGTAGTCTCTTAGTAATATTTAGTAGTCTCTTAGTAATACTTTGTAGTCTCTTTGTAATACTTTGTAGTCTCTTAGTAATACTTTGTAGTCTCTTAGTAATACTTAGTAGTGTCTTTGTAATACTTTGTAATCTCTTTGTAATACTTTGTAGTCTCTTAGTAATACTCTGTAGTCTCTTTAGTAATACTTTGTAGTCTCTTAGTAATACTTAGTAGTCTCTTAGTAATACTTTGTAGTATCTTAGTAATACTTTGTAGTGTCTTTAGTAATACTTTGTAGTGTCTTAGTAATACTTTGTAGTCTCTTAGTAATACTTTGTAGTCTCTTTGTAATACTTTGTAGTCTCTTAGTAATACTTTGTAGTCTCTTTAGTAATACTTTGTAGTCTCTTAGTAATACTTTGTAGTCTCTTAGTAATACTTTGTAGTCTCTTTGTAATACTTTGTAGTGTCTTTGTAATACTTTGTAGTCTCTTAGTAATACTTTGTAGTCTCTTAGTAATACTTTGTAGTCTCTTAGTAATACTTAGTAGTCTCTTAGTAATACTTTCTAGTCTTTTAGTAATACTTTGTAGTCTCTTAGTAATACTTAGTAGTCTCTTTGTAATACTTAGTAGTCTCTTTGTAATACTTTGTAGTCTCTTAGTAATACTTTGTAGTCTCTTAGTAATACTTTGTAGTCTCTTAGTAATACTTTGTAGTCTCTTTGTAATACTTTGTAGTCTCTTTGTAATAGTTTGTAGTCTCTTTGTAATACTTTGTAGTCTCTTAGTAATACTTTGTAGTCTCTTTGTAATACTTTGTAGTCTCTTTGTAATAGTTTGTAGTCTCTTAGTAATACTTTGTAGTCTCTTTGTAATACTTTGTAGTCTCTTAGTAATACTTTGTAGTCTCTTAGTAATACTTAGTAGTGTCTTTGTAATACTTTGTAATCTCTTTGTAATACTTTGTAGTCTCTTAGTAATACTCTGTAGTCTCTTTAGTAATACTTTGTAGTCTCTTAGTAATACTTAGTAGTCTCTTAGTAATACTTTGTAGTCTCTTTGTAATACTTTGTAGTCTCTTAGTAATACTTTGTAGTCTCTTTAGTAATACTTTGTAGTCTCTTAGTAATACTTTGTAGTCTCTTTGTAATACTTAGTAGTCTCTTTGTAATACTTTGTAGTCTCTTAGTAATACTTTGTAGTCTCTTAGTAATACTTTGTAGTCTCTTTGTAATACTTTGTAGTCTCTTTGTAATACTTTGTAGTCTCTTAGTAATACTTTGTAGTCTCTTAGTAATACTTTGTAGTCTCTTTGTAATACTTTGTAGTCTCTTTGTAATACTTTGTAGTCTCTTAGTAATACTTTGTAGTCTCTTAGTAATACTTTGTAGTGTCTTTAGTAATACTTTGTAGTGTCTTAGTAATACTTTGTAGTGTCTTTGTAATACTTTGTAGTCTCTTTGTAATACTTTGTAGTGTCTTTGTAATACTTTGTAGTGTCTTAGTAATACTTTGTAGTCTCTTTGTAATACTTTGTAGTCTCTTTGTAATACTTTGTAGTCTCTTAGTAATACTTAGTAGTCTCTTTGTAATACTTTGTAGTCTCTTAGTAATACTTTGTAGTCTCTTTGTAATACTTTGTAGTCTCTTAGTAATACTTAGTAGTCTCTTTGTAATACTTTGTAGTCTCTTTGTAATACTTTGTAGTCTCTTTTGTAATACTTTGTAGTCTCTTAGCAATACTTAGTAGTCTCTTAGTAATACTTTGTAGTCTCTTAGTAATACTTGATAGTCTCTTAGTAATACTTTGTATTCTCTTAGTAATACTTTGTAGTCTCTTTGTAATACTTTGTAGTCTCTTAGTAATACTTAGTAGTCTCTTTGTAATACTTTGTAGTGTCTTAGTAATACTTTGTAGTCTCTTAGTAATACTTTGTAGTCTCTTTGTAATACTTTGTAGTATTTTAGTAATACTTTGTAGTCTCTTAGTAATACTTTGTAGTCTCTTTGTAATACTTTGTAGTCTCTTTGTAATACTTTGTAGTCTCTTAGTAATACTTTGTAGTGTCTTTAGTAATACTTTGTAGTGTCTTAGTAATACTTTGTAGTCTCTTAGTAATACTTTGTAGTCTCTTTGTAATACTTTGTAGTCTCTTAGTAATGTGTCTTAGTAATACTTTGTAGTCTCTTAGTAATACTTTGTAGTCTCTTTGTAATACTTTGTAGTCTCTTTGTAATACTGTGTAGTCTCTTTGTAATACTTTGTAGTCTCTTAGTAATACTTTGTAGTGTCTTTAGTAATACTTTGTAGTGTCTTTAGTAATACTTTGTAGTGTCTTAGTAATACTTTGTAGTCTCTTAGTAATACTTTGTATTCTCTTTGTAATACTTTGTAGTCTCTTTGTAATACTTTGTAGTCTCTTTGTAATACTTTGTAGTGTCTTTGTAATACTTTGTAGTGTCTTAGTAATACTTTGTAGTCTCTTTGTAATACTTTGTAGTCTCTTTGTAATACTTTGTAGTCTCTTAGTAATACTTAGTAGTCTCTTTGTAATACTTTGTAGTCTCTTAGTAATACTTTGTAGTCTCTTTGTAATACTTTGTAGTCTCTTAGTAATACTTAGTAGTCTCTTTGTAATACTTTGTAGTCTCTTTGTAATACTTTGTAGTCTCTTTTGTAATACTTTTTAGTCTCTTAGCAATACTTAGTAGTCTCTTAGTAATACTTTGTAGTCTCTTAGTAATACTTGATAGTCTCTTAGTAATACTTTGTATTCTCTTAGTAATACTTTGTAGTCTCTTTGTAATACTTTGTAGTCTCTTAGTAATACTTAGTAGTCTCTTTGTAATACTTTGTAGTGTCTTAGTAATACTTTGTAGTCTCTTAGTAATACTTTGTAGTCTCTTTGTAATACTTTGTAGTATTTTAGTAATACTTTGTAGTATTTTAGTAATACTTTGTAGTCTCTTTGTAATACTTTGTAGTCTCTTAGTAATACTTAGTAGTCTCTTTGTAATACTTTATAGTCTCTTTGTAATACTTTGTAGTCTCTTTGTAATACTTTGTAGTCTCTTTGTAATACTTTGTAGTCTCTTTGTAATACTTTGTAGTCTCTTAGTAATACTTTGTAGTCTCTTAGTAATACTTTGTAGTCTCTTAGTAATACTTAGTAGTCTCTTTGTAATACTTTGTAGTGTCTTAGTAATACTTTGTAGTCTCTTAGTAATACTTTGTAGTCTCTTTGTAATACTTTGTAGTCTCTTTGTAATACTTTGTAGTATTTTAGTAATACTTTGTAGTCTCTTTAGTAATACTTTGTAGTCTCTTTGTAATACTTTGTAGTCTCTTTGTAATACTTTGTAGTCTCTTAGTAATACTTTGTAGTCTCTTAGTAATACTTAGTAGTCTCTTTGTAATACTTTGTAGTGTCTTAGTAATACTTTGTAGTCTCTTAGTAATACTTTGTAGTCTCTTTGTAATACTTTGTAGTATTTTAGTAATACTTTGTAGTCTCTTTGTAATACTTTGTAGTCTCTTTGTAATACTTTGTAGTCTCTTAGTAATACTTTGTAGTCTCTTTGTAATACTTTGTAGTCTCTTAGTAATACTTTGTAGTCTCTTAGTAATACTTTGTAGTGTCTTTAGTAATACTTTGTAGTGTCTTAGTAATACTTTGTAGTCTCTTAGTAATACTTTGTAGTCTCTTTGTAATACTTTGTAGTCTCTTAGTAATGTGTCTTAGTAATACTTTGTAGTCTCTTAGTAATACTTTGTAGTCTCTTTGTAATACTTTGTAGTCTCTTTGTAATACTGTGTAGTCTCTTTGTAATACTTTGTAGTCTCTTAGTAATACTTTGTAGTGTCTTTAGTAATACTTTGTAGTGTCTTTAGTAATACTTTGTAGTGTCTTAGTAATACTTTGTAGTCTCTTAGTAATACTTTGTATTCTCTTTGTAATACTTTGTAGTCTCTTTGTAATACTTTGTAGTCTCTTTGTAATACTTTGTAGTGTCTTTGTAATACTTTGTAGTGTCTTAGTAATACTTTGTAGTCTCTTTGTAATACTTTGTAGTCTCTTTGTAATACTTTGTAGTCTCTTAGTAATACTTAGTAGTCTCTTTGTAATACTTTGTAGTCTCTTAGTAATACTTTGTAGTCTCTTTGTAATACTTTGTAGTCTCTTAGTAATACTTAGTAGTCTCTTTGTAATACTTTGTAGTCTCTTTGTAATACTTTGTAGTCTCTTTTGTAATACTTTTTTGTCTCTTAGCAATACTTAGTAGTCTCTTAGTAATACTTTGTAGTCTCTTAGTAATACTTGATAGTCTCTTAGTAATACTTTGTATTCTCTTAGTAATACTTTGTAGTCTCTTTGTAATACTTTGTAGTCTCTTAGTAATACTTAGTAGTCTCTTTGTAATACTTTGTAGTGTCTTAGTAATACTTTGTAGTCTCTTAGTAATACTTTGTAGTCTCTTTGTAATACTTTGTAGTATTTTAGTAATACTTTGTAGTATTTTAGTAATACTTTGTAGTCTCTTAGTAATACTTTGTAGTCTCTTAGTAATACTTTGTAGTCTCTTTGTAATACTTTGTAGTCTCTTAGTAATACTTAGTAGTCTCTTTGTAATACTTTATAGTCTCTTTGTAATACTTTGTAGTCTCTTTGTAATACTTTGTAGTCTCTTTGTAATACTTTGTAGTCTCTTTGTAATACTTTGTAGTCTCTTTGTAATACTTTGTAGTCTCTTAGTAATACTTTGTAGTCTCTTTGTAATACTTTGTAGTCTCTTTGTAATACTTTGTAGTCTCTTTGTAATACTTTGTAGTCTCTTAGTAATACTTTGTAGTCTCTTAGTAATACTTTGTAGTCTCTTAGTAATACTTTGTA
>CM053249.1:2500-15000 GCA_028583405.1 Pogonophryne albipinna
CCCATGACCTCAGACTCTGTGCGTTTAGATCAACGCTTCTAATATACGTCGTTACGGTTTCCATAATCGAAAATTCTTTTTTAAAATTCGATTTAATTTATATATTTTTTTATTATTATTTATGTTTTTCTTTTTTTTCCTGGCTTAGTTTGAACCAAAATAGAGACTAATAATATTAATAGTATTAATAATTGTAAATGGCCATTGGTCACACCACCAGTTTGTTCGTTCCTCGTGGAACTACTTCGACCTGACAAGTGCAAATGAAGTACAATGCAAGCTCTGCGGACAGACTTTGGTCTACCACAGCTCAACATCAACAATGCGTTCGCATTCGAGTGCGAAGCCAAATAAGTGCCTACAGATTGCCTTTATTTGAAGATGCACGCACACACATAAAGTAGGCTATTTATTGAATTTATTGCAATGCTGCTATTATTAATACAGGCTACATGATGGTGGTTTATTTTTTGCTATTGCTTTGTAGGCTACTGTTCTACCTGAAGAGCCCTTTGTTCCCCCTACATGTTCCAGTAAAAGAAAACAACGGAATTCTATTTGTCTGTGTTTTTTCCCCTGAATAATCGATTAATATTGTCAGGGCTGTCCGATTTTCGAATGTGATCATGGTCAGTTTCTGGCATCCCTAGTTCGTATCCCCTCAGAAGTGTAGATATGTTCCTGCTGTGCATGCAAACGTCACATCTTATGTTATAGTTATTTTATTTAGAGAGAAGTGGCTGGATGCACGAACGCTTAAACGTTGTTCTGTATTTGCACATGGTAAACACCCAGGATGATATCTAGTCTATTCATCTACAATATTATTGACATGCTGCTTCTGGTGTCATCCCTACCCTCTACTCACCCGCTCTGATGTATTAAAGGGAGCTAACACTAAACCGGGAACAGACTATCTATTCCACTTATCTGAGACGGTCACATTTTGCAGTTTCTGCTCCGAAACACACAAACACACTCCGTCAGTCAGCGCTTTACACCACTAACAACACGACTGTACACTGAATCTATAGAACCGCTGCCGTCAGCACGAGTCCACAGAAAGAGCGGCTAACAGCCAGTAAACACACAGAACACACACATGCTACAGGGTGGAGGTATTAAGATGCTTTACTGCAGCAAAGTACTTATACCCTACTTTAGAAATACTCCACTACAAGCAAAGTCATGCATTTAGATGTGGGCTGGACGTCCAGAAGTCCAGTGTGAATTAGGGCTGCGCGATATTGGAAAAAACTGACTTTGCGATATTTCTTTCCCTGCGATATGAAAAAATACAGGAATTGAAGAAAAGACAGTTTTTTTTTGTCCCAAACCATCCTTTCTTGAACTTTAATATACAATTGGTACTTTTCTAAATATATTTAACCGGATGAAGGATTTTAGTCACGGACGTCTGGATCTTAAGTTATCAGAGCAACGAGCTGAGCTAGCTCGGTGAGCCTGCTGTGATCTGATCCAGAATAGTTGTGATCGGTGGGTTGCTGTCACTCACTCAGGTGCCCCCGACATGAGAGCCGCGGCAGTTTTCCTTTTGTAGCAAGCAGCAAAATAATTGTCACATGACGTGTTTGAGTTAACTTGCCTACTTAATATCGCACGTCCTGCGATGTGACTATCGCAAATGCGCATATCGCGATTATCGTCACGACACGATATATCGTGAAAAAGTATTGATCGTGCTGTACAAAGTAGAACGTTTCTGAAAGATAATGTAATTGTGCAGCAAAATGTTGGAGAAGTTCTTAAAAAAAAGGAGTTTCTTGAAGAGTAAAATGTAGTTAAAGTAGACGAGACGATACGCCTGATTCTGAGATCCTTTACTGCAGGAAAAGCTCTGAGACCGCACCACGAAATGTATGAAAACTTCAGTTGACAGATAAATGTAGTGGAGAAAAAAAACTTAAAATCAATCGTAAATCTAGCGAAGTAAAAGTATAAAGTAAAGTATGTAAAACACCTGAAACGTGTACTTTCCTACAAGTCATTCAGTCGTCGTACCTTTGATGATTTCTGCACCTGGTCTCCGATGTAGATCTTCCTGAACTGCTCGAAGAAGCTGAGCATGGCGAGCTCCAGCCGCTCGTTTCCCGCCTGAGCGAGTCGAGAGTCCGTCAGGTTCATCAGCTGCAGCACCCTGAACGTGAGGAAATATCATAACCAGTCAGAAACACATTCATTTCTACCTTAATTAGCGGAACAAGTGGTTCACAAGTAGCTTAGAAATCATTTAAATTTGATTCATTTACACGTTTAAGCGACCTAGAACATTTGGAGTCCCACAGGGAAATGTGTTGGGGCCCCTGCTGCTTACATTCAAACGTGTGTTTATACTGAGGAATTGGTCATTTTAGCAATAAAGAAATATTTTCCACACAATTTCAGTCTTTATTTTTCTCAGCACCTTTCTGCTGCAGCACCTCTTTTCACCCTCTGTCTAAAACCAGAACCCAGTCTGCTCTGTTGTGATTGGTCAACCACTTTGAGATGTCCCGCCCCTAAGCCTATCACGTACAATTTGTTGGACCTTAACCCTTTAAACCAAAATGACCATATCTTCTAAAAGGGTTAAATTAATAATCCTTTTTCTCAAAGTAATGATAAACCTGTGAGTTGGATGCAGAAAAGTTAGAATCAATATAGATGTTTTTATTTTAAAGTAAATTCAGATTGAACACAGTAAAAAACTGTAAATGATAGTGTCCTTCCAAAAATAAAACATTACTTATTGTGAAAACCCTTGGATGATGGGATGGGAGACTAAAAGCTTTAGGAATCCAAAGTACAACATATAATAAGTACCCTGTATCAAGATTGATGCAAAACAAGTGACATTTGACCTTTTTAGACCGATTTAGAAAATAAACCCACTTCTGGGGTCATTTGGGTGGATTTTCCATATCTCTGGCCCCACTTGGTCGATTTTGATGATTGACATCTCTTTCTGACCGTTAGAGCCAATGGAATCGAGGGAAGTTCCTAAAATCCATCTAAACATTACCCATTGGTGAATGAGTGCTGCGTAGCCAGAATGCTGTCATGAGGCGCATTCACACCGCAGTACTTTTCCCACAAAGGTTCATGAGAACTTAGTTCATCAGAACTCTTTTGTCGCGTTCACACCAAAAAGAGCCGGTACTAAAATTAGTTCATGAGAACCTTTTTACCCCCACGAAATCGTGGGAGTAAAAGGTTCCCATTTCTGATTGGCTGGGCGGAATGCAAACCACGACCCGTAAAACTCCGAAAAAGTTTTGTGAAGCCGCCATTTTATTATCCTCGCATTAGCATTATTAGCATTAGCATTAGCCCAGCGCAGAAACGCAGAGAGACTAATTTATGGCAACACAAAATAAAACATGGGAGCGGTGGAGATGACGAGGTGTCGGCGTTCTGGCGATTTACTCTGAAGGCTTCAGTAGAAGCTGCTGGGAGTCCCAGCAGCTTCTACTGAAGCCTTCCCCAACTCCGGGGAATTCCGGCCGGGGACTCCGGGGACTTTGGGCGGCAGTATACGCCGTGATGTGGTTTGCGGCCTGCCAGTAAACCCAAAGCAGAAGAAGAAGAAGTGACGTCAGCGGCTTCATTTGCCTAATCCTCCCCTCGGGGACTTATTCCGGTGTGAACGCGATCTGTACTTAGTTCATGAGAACTAAAGAGTTCTCATGAACCTTTGTGGGAAAAGTACTGCGGTGTGAATGCGCCTATGCACTCTGGTAGCTATCATAGCAGCTAATATGAAAACTCAGTTTTTGACATAAATATGATGATGGATTATCAGTAATCATTTCAAAGTGACACATTGGATTAACCTTAGAGATGCCCCGCCCCTAAGCCCATCACGTACAATTTGTTGGACCTTAACAAATTGTACTTGAGAGAAATAAGGAACTATAAAAGCAATGCATCAGATTGCAGCTTGGAGACAAAACAAGATATTTTCAAGGTATGTAACCCTCACATATTCTCGTTTTCTTACCGACAGACTAACTCTCCGTCCATGGCGTCCTGCTCGTCTGTGCTGGCGAACGACACCCGGCCCCCGATCACCGCCCCGATGATGTACACCAACCACGTCAACCGACCTGCACAGAGGGAGCGTTAGAGAGACAATTACACACCCGGTATAATCAGATCAGTCACATAGGCAGAGGTGGTAGAGTACACACATCCTGTACTCAGGTAGAAGTACACACATCCTTTACTCAGGTAGAAGTACACACATCCTGTACTCAGGTAGAAGTACACACATCCTGTACTCAGGTAGAAGTACACACATCCTTTACTCAGGTAGAAGTACACACATCCTTTACTCAGGTAGAAGTACACACATCCTTTACTCAGGTAGAAGTACACACATCCTTTACTCAAGTAGAAGTACACACATCCTTTACTCAGGTAGAAGTACACACATCCTTTACTCAAGTAGAAGTACACACATCTTTTACTCAAGGAGAAGTACACACATCCTTTACTCAGGTAGAAGTACACACATCCTTTACTCAGGTAGAAGTACACACATCCTTTACTCAGGTAGAAGTACACACATCCTTTACTCAGGTAGAAGTACACGCATCCTTTACTCAGGTAGAAGTACACGCATCCTTTACTCAAGGAGAAGTACACGCATCCTTTACTCAAGTAGAAGTACACGCATCCTTTACTCAGGTAGAAGTACACACATCCTTTACTCAAGGTGAAGTACACACATCCTTTACTCAGGTAGAAGTACACACATCCTTTACTCAGGTAGAAGTACACACATCCTTTACTCAAGTAGAAGTACACACATCATTTACTCAAGTAGAAGTACACACATCCTTTACTCAAGGAGAAGTACACACATCCTTTACTCAGGTAGAAGTACACACATCCTTTACTCAGGTAGAAGTACACACATCCTTTACTCAGGTAGAAGTACACACATCCTTTACTCAGGTAGAAGTACACACATCCTTTACTCAAGTAGAAGTACACACATCCTTTACTCAGGTAGAAGTACACACATCCTTTACTCAGGTAGAAGTACACACATCCTTTACTCAGGTAGAAGTACACACATCCTTTACTCAGGTAGAAGTACACACATCCTTTACTCAAGTAGAAGTACACACATCCTTTACTCAAGTAGAAGTACACACATCCTTTACTCAAGGAGAAGTACACACATCCTTTACTCAGGTAGAAGTACACACATCCTTTACTCAGGTAGAAGTACACACATCCTTTACTCAGGTAGAAGTACACACATCCTTTACTCAGGTAGAAGTACACACATCCTTTACTCAGGTAGAAGTACACACATCCTTTACTCAGGTAGAAGTACACACATCCTGTACTCAGGTAGAAGTACACACATCCTTTACTCAGGTAGAAGTACACACATCCTTTACTCAGGTAGAAGTACACACATCCTTTACTCAGGTAGAAGTACACACATCCTTTACTCAGGTAGAAGTACACACATCCTTTACTCAGGTAGAAGTACACACATCCTTTACTCAGGTAGAAGTACACACATCCTTTACTCAGGTAGAAGTACACACATCCTGTACTCAGGTAGAAGTACACACATCCTTTACTCAAGTAGAAGTACACACATCCTTTACTCAAGGGGAAGTACACACATCCTTTACTCAAGGAGAAGTACACACATCCTTTACTCAGGTAGAAGTACACACATCCTTTACTCAGGTAGAAGTACACACATCCTTTACTCAAGTAGAAGTACACACATCCTTTACTCAAGGGGAAGTACACACATCCTTTACTCAAGGGGAAGTACACACATCCTTTACTCAAGGGAAGTACACACATCCTTTACTCAAGGAGAAGTACACACATCCTTTACTCAAGGAGAAGTACACACATCCTTTACTCAAGGAGAAGTACACACATCCTTTACTCAGGGAGAAGTACACACATCCTTTACTCAATAGAAGTACACACATCCTGTACTCAGGTAGAAGTACACACATCCTTTACTCAGGTAGAAGTACACACATCCTTTACTCAGGGAGAAGTACACACATCCTGTACTCAGGGAGAAGTACACACATCCTGTACTCAGGGAGAAGTACACACATCCTGTACTCAGGTAGAAGTACACACATCCTTTACTCAGGTAGAAGTACACACATCCTTTACTCAGGGAGAAGTACACACATCCTTTACTCAGGTAGAAGTACACACATCCTTTACTCAGGTAGAAGTACACACATCCTTTACTCAAGGGGAAGTACACACATCCTTTACTCAGGTAGAAGTACACACATCCTTTACTCAAGGAGAAGTACACACATCCTTTACTCAGGTAGAAGTACACACATCCTTTACTCAAGTAGAAGTACACACATCCTTTACTCAAGGGGAAGTACACACATCCTTTACTCAAGGGGAAGTACACACATCCTTTACTCAAGGGGAAGTACACACATCCTTTACTCAAGGAGAAGTACACACATCCTTTACTCAAGGAGAAGTACACACATCCTTTACTCAAGGAGAAGTACACACATCCTTTACTCAGGGAGAAGTACACACATCCTTTACTCAATAGAAGTACACACATCCTGTACTCAGGTAGAAGTACACACATCCTTTACTCAGGGAGAAGTACACACATCCTGTACTCAGGGAGAAGTACACACATCCTGTACTCAGGGAGAAGTACACACATCCTGTACTCAGGTAGAAGTACACACATCCTTTACTCAGGTAGAAGTACACACATCCTTTACTCAGGGAGAAGTACACACATCCTTTACTCAGGTAGAAGTACACACATCCTTTACTCAGGTAGAAGTACACACATCCTTTACTCAAGGGGAAGTACACACATCCTTTACTCAGGTAGAAGTACACACATCCTTTACTCAAGGAGAAGTACACACATCCTTTACTCAAGGAGAAGTACACACATCCTTTACTCAAGGAGAAGTACACACATCCTTTACTCAAGTAGAAGTACACACATCCTTTACTCAAGTAGAAGTACACACATCCTTTACTCAGGTAGAAGTACACACATCCTTTACTCAGGGAGAAGTACACACATCCTTTACTCAAGGAGAAGTACACACATCCTTTACTCAGGGAGAAGTACACACATCCTTTACTCAATAGAAGTACACACATCCTGTACTCAGGTAGAAGTACACACATCCTTTACTCAAGGAGAAGTACACACATCCTTTACTCAGGGAGAAGTACACACATCCTTTACTCAATAGAAGTACACACATCCTTTACTCAATAGAAGTACACACATCCTTTACTCAGGGAGAAGTACACACATCCTGTACTCAGGTAGAAGTACACACATCCTGTACTCAGGTAGAAGTACACACATCCTGTACTCAGGTAGAAGTACACACATCCTGTACTCAGGTAGAAGTACACACATCCTTTACTCAGGTAGAAGTACACACATCCTTTACTCAGGGAGAAGTACACACATCCTTTACTCAGGGAGAAGTACACGCATCCTTTACTCAGGGAGAAGTACACACATCCTTTACTCAATAGAAGTACACACATCCTTCAGTAAGAAGTACCCATGACTGAGTGTCCTTGAGCGAGACACTTCACCCTAATGTTCTGTATTCACCGTTACATGTGACGTAAAGCGCTTTGAGCATTCGGAAAAGTAAAGTAAAGTAAACACAGATTCAAACTGAAGGAACCAGCTGTTTGGAAAGTGGACGAAGTCAAAGCAAGTGGACGAAGTCAAAGCAAGTGGACGAAGTCAAAGCAAGTGAACGAAGTCAAAGCAAGTGAACGAAGTCAAAGCAAGTGGACGAAGTCAAGCAAGTGGACGAAGTCAAAGCAAGTGAACGAAGTCAAAGCAAGTGAACGAAGTCAAGCAAGTGGACGAAGTCAAAGCAAGTGGACGAAGTCAAAGCAAGTGAACGAAGTCAAAGCAGTGAACGAAGTCAAAGCAAGTGAACGAAGTCAAAGCAAGTGAACGAAGTCAAAGCAAGTGGACGAAGTCAAAGCAAGTGAACGAAGTCAAAGCAAGTGAACGAAGTCAAAGCAAGTGGACGAAGTCAAAGCAAGTGAACGAAGTCAAAGCAAGTGGACGAAGTCAAAGCAAGTGAACGAAGTCAAAGCAAGTGGACGAAGTCAAAGCAAGTGAACGAAGTCAAAGCAAGTGAACGAAGTCAAAGCAAGTGAACGAAGTCAAAGCAAGTGAACGAAGTCAAAGCAAGTGGACGAAGTCAAAGCAAGTGGACGAAGTCAAAGCAAGTGAACGAAGTCAAAGCAAGTGAACGAAGTCAAAGCAAGTGAACGAAGTCAAAGCAGTGGACGAAGTCAAAGCAAGTGAACGAAGTCAAAGCAAGTGAACGAAGTCAAAGCAAGTGGACGAAGTCAAAGCAAGTGGACGAAGTCAAAGCAAGTGGGACGAAGTCCAAAGCAAGTGAACGAAGTTCAAAGCAAGTGAACGAAGTCAAAGCAAGTGGACGAAGTCAAAGCAAGTGGACGAAGTCAAAGCAAGTGAACGAAGTCAAAGCAAGTGGACGAAGTCCAAAGCAAGTGAACGAAGTCAAAGCAAGTGACGAAGTCAAAGCAAGTGGACGAAGTCAAAGCAAGTGACGAAGTCAAAGCAAGTGGAACGAAGTCAAAGCAAAGTGGACGAAAGTCAAAGCAAGTGGAACGAAGTCAAAGCAAGTGGAACGAAGTCAAAGCAAGTGGAACGAAGTCAAAGCAAGTGAACGAAGTCAAAGCAAGTGGACGAAGTCAAAGCAAGTGGAACGAAGTCAAAGCAAGTGAACGAAGTCAAAGCAAGTGAACGAAGTCAAAGCAAGTGAACGAAGTCAAAGCAAGTGGAACGAAGTCAAAGCAAGTGGACGAAGTCAAGCAAGTGGACGAAGTCAAAGCAAGTGGAACGAAGTCAAAGCAAGTGAACGAAGTCAAAGCAAGTGGACGAAGTCAAAGCAAGTGAACGAAGTCAAAGCAAGTGGACGAAGTCAAAGCAAGTGGACGAAGTCAAAGCAAGTGGACGAAGTCAAAGCAAGTGGACGAAGTCAAAGCAAGTGAACGAAGTCAAAGCAAGTGAACGAAGTCAAAGCAAGTGAACGAAGTCAAAGCAAGTGAACGAAGTCAAAGCAAGTGGACGAAGTCAAAGCAAGTGAACGAAGTCAAAGCAAGTGAACGAAGTCAAAGCAAGTGGACGAAGTCAAAGCAAGTGAACGAAGTCAAAGCAAGTGGACGAAGTCAAAGCAAGTGGACGAAGTCAAAGCAAGTGGACGAAGTCAAAGCAAGTGAACGAAGTCAAAGCAAGTGAACGAAGTCAAAGCAAGTGAACGAAGTCAAAGCAAGTGAACGAAGTCAAAGCAAGTGAACGAAGTCAAAGCAAGTGGACGAAGTCAAAGCAAGTGGACGAAGTCAAAGCAAGTGGACGAAGTCAAAGCAAGTGAACGAAGTCAAAGCAAGTGAACGAAGTCAAAGCAAGTGAACGAAGTCAAAGCAAGTGGACGAAGTTCAAAGCAAGTGGAACGAAGTCAAAGCAAGTGGACGAAGTCAAAGCAAGTGGAACGAAGTCAAAGCAAGTGAACGAAGTCAAAGCAAGTGGAACGAAGTCAAAGCAAGTGAACGAAGTCAAAGCAAGTGAACGAAGTCAAAGCAAGTGAACGAAGTCAAAGCAACGTGGAACGAAGTCAAAGCAAGATGAACGAAGTCAAAGCAAGTGGGAACGGAAGTCAAAGAAGTTGAACGAAGTCAAAGCAAGTGAACGAAGTTCAAAGCAAGTGGACGAAGTCAAAGCAAGTGAAACGAAGTTCAAAGCAAGTGGACGAAGTCAAGCAAGTGGACGAAGTCAAAGCAAGTGAACGAAGTCAAAGCAAGCTGGACGAAGTCAAAGCAAGTGGACGAAGCAAAGCAAGTGAACGCAATTCAAAGCAAGTGAACTAACAGTCAAAGCAAGGGACGAAAGTCAAAGCAAGTGGACGAAGTCAAAGCAAGTGAAACGAAGTCAAAGCAAGTGAACGAAGGGGGGTCAAAGCCAGTGGACGAAGTCAAAGCAAGTGAAACGAAGTCAAAGCAAGTGAACGAAGTCAAAGCAAGTGGACGAGTCAAAGCAAGTGAACGAAGTCAAAGCAAGTGAACGAAGTCAAAGCAAGTGGACGAAGTCAAAGCAAGTGAACGAAGTCAAAGCAAGTGAACGAAGTCAAAGCAAGTGGACGAAGTCAAAGCAAGTGAACGAAGTCAAAGCAAGTGAACGAAGTCAAAGCAAGTGGACGAAGTCAAAGCAAGTGAACGAAGTCAAAGCAAGTGAACGAAGTCAAAGCAAGTGGACGAAGTCAAAGCAAGTGAACGAAGTCAAAGCAAGTGGACGAAGTCAAAGCAAGTGGACGAAGTCAAAGCAAGTGGACGAAGTCAAAGCAAGTGAACGAAGTCAAAGCAAGTGGACGAAGTCAAAGCAAGTGAACGAAGTCAAAGCAAGTGAACGAAGTCAAAGCAAGTGAACGAAGTCAAAGCAAGTGAACGAAGTCAAAGCAAGTGAACGAAGTCAAAGCAAGTGGACGAAGTCAAAGCAAGTGAACGAAGTCAAAGCAAGTGAACGAAGTCAAAGCAAGTGGACGAAGTCAAAGCAAGTGAACGAAGTCAAAGCAAGTGAACGAAGTCAAAGCAAGTGAACGAAGTCAAAGCAAGTGAACGAAGTCAAAGCAAGTGGACGAAGTCAAAGCAAGTGAACGAAGTCAAAGCAAGTGGACGAAGTCAAAGCAAGTGAACGAAGTCAAAGCAAGTGAACGAAGTCAAAGCAAGTGAACGAAGTCAAAGCAAGTGGAACGAAGTCAAAGCAAGTGGAACGAAGTCAAAGCAAGTGAACGAAAGTCAAAGCAAGTGGACGAAGTCAAAGCAAGTGGACGAAGTCAAAGCAAGTGAACGAAGTCAAAGCAAGTGAACGAAGTCAAAGCAAGTGGACGAAGTCAAAGCAAGTGGACGAAGTCAAAGCAAGTGAACGAAGTCAAAGCAAGTGAACGAAGTCAAAGCAAGTGGACGAAGTCAAAGCAAGTGGACGAAGTCAAAGCAAGTGAACGAAGTCAAAGCAAGTGGACGAAGTCAAAGCAAGTGAACGAAGTCAAAGCAAGTGAACGAAGTCAAGCAAGTGAACGAAGTCAAAGCAAGTGAACGAAGTCAAAGCAAGTGAACGAAGTCAAAGCAAGTGAACGAAGTCAAAGCAAGTGGACGAAGTCAAAGCAAGTGAACGAAGTCAAAGCAATGAACGAAGTCAAAGCAAGTGGACGAAGTCAAAGCAAGTGGACGAAGTCAAAGCAAGTGAACGAAGTCAAAGCAAGTGAACGAAGTCAAAGCAAGTGGACGAAGTCAAAGCAAGTGAACGAAGTCAAAGCAAGTGAACGAAAGTCAAAGCAAGTGGACGAAGTCAAAGCAAGTGAACGAAGTCAAAGCAAGTGGACGAAGTCAAAGCAAGTGAACGAAGTCAAGCAAGTGGACGAAGTCAAAGCAAGTGGACGAAGTCAAAGCAAGTGAACGAAGTCAAAGCAGTGGACGAAGTCAAAGCAAGTGGACGAAGTCAAAGCAAGTGAACGAAGTCAAAGCAAGTGAACGAAGTCAAAGCAAGTGGACGAAGTCAAAGCAAGTGGACGAAGTCAAAGCAAGTGAACGAAGTCAAAGCAAGTGAACGAAGTCAAAGCAAGTGGACGAAGTCAAAGCAAGTGAACGAAGTCAAAGCAAGTGAACGAAGTCAAAGCAAGTGGACGAAGTCAAAGCAAGTGAACGAAGTCAAAGCAAGTGGACGAAGTCAAAGCAAGTGAACGAAGTCAAAGCAAGTGAACGAAGTCAAAGCAAGTGAACGAAGTCAAAGCAAGTGGACGAAGTCAAAGCAAGTGAACGAAGTCAAAGCAAGTGACGAAGTCAAAGCAAGTGGACGAATCAAAGCAAGTGAACGAAGTCAAAGCAAGTGAACGAAGTCAAAGCAAGTGGACGAAGTCAAAGCAAGTGGACGAAGTCAAAGCAAGTGGACGAAGTCAAAGCAAGTGGACGAAGTCAAAGCAAGTGGACGAAGTCAAAGCAAGTGAACGAAGTCAAAGCAAGTGAACGAAGTCAAAGCAAGTGAACGAAGTCAAAGCAAGTGAACGAAGTCAAAGCAAGTGAACGAAGTCAAAGCAAGTGGACGAAGTCAAAGCAAAGTGGACGAAGTCCAAAGCAAGTGAACGAAGTCAAAGCAAGTGGACGAAGTCACAAGCAAGTGAACGAAGTCAAAGCAAGTGGACGAAGTCAAAGCAAGTGGACGAAGTCAAAGCAGTGAACGAAGTCAAAGCAAGTGGACGAAGTCAAAGCAAGTGGACGAAGTCAAAGCAAGTGAACGAAGTCAAAGCAAGTGAACGAAGTCAAAGCAAGTGGACGAAGTCAAAGCAAGTGGACGAAGTCAAAGCAAGTGAACGAAGTCAAAGCAAGTGAACGAAGTCAAGCAAGTGGACGAAGTCAAAGCAAGTGAACGAAGTCAAAGCAAGTGG
>CM053249.1:20000-90000 GCA_028583405.1 Pogonophryne albipinna
TGTTGAAGAGAGAGCGCCGCACAGAGGCTATCTGAACTAAACAGGACAACACCTACACACACACACACACACACACACACACACACACACACACACACAGGTTAACAGGGGGCTTGAACAGTGTGGGTGTGTCAGGGCGTGCAGAGCGGCTCACTTACCAACGGGGAAAGGGACGGAGGGATGGAATGATATAAATTGAAAAAGAGCTGCAGTGTGGAGGAATCAAGAAACGCTGAAAAGTAGAAAAAAAACAACGAGAACAATTTATTAGAAGAAACATCAGAAATGCCAGAAAAAGACGAATGATATATTTGAACGTCAGAAGGAACTCAGATCTGGGATAAAAGATTGATTTTCTCAGAAATATTCAAGATTTTTTTGCTGTAAATGTACGAGCAAAATCTTGAATATTTAATTAATTAACAATTAATTGAAGAGTTTAAAAAAAAGAAATACGTTTCCTACAATGTACCTGATCTCCAGGAGTGTGTGTGTGTGTGTGTGTGTGTGTGTGTGTGTGTGTTATGCACCTGATCTCCAGGTGTGTGTGTGTGTGTGTTATGTACCTGATCTCCAGGTGTGTGTGTGTGTTATGTACCTGATCTCCATGTGTGTGTTATGCACCTGATCTCCATGTGTGTGTGTTATGCACCTGATCTCCAGGTGTGTGTGTGTGTTATGCACCTGATCTCCATGTGTGTGTGTTAAGCACCTGATCTCCAGGTGTGTGTGTGTTATGCACCTGATCTCCAGGTGTGTGTGTGTTATGTACCTGATCTCCATGTGTGTGTTATGTACCTGATCTCCATGTGTGTGTGTTATGCACCTGATCTCCAGGTGTGTGTGTGTGTTATGTACCTGATCTCCATGTGTGTGTGTTATGCACCTGATCTCCAGGTGTGTGTGTGTTATGCACCTGATCTCCATGTGTGTGTGTTATGCACCTGATCTCCAGGTGTGTGTGTGTTATGTACCTGATCTCCATGTGTGTGTTATGTACCTGATCTCCATGTGTGTGTGTTATGCACCTGATCTCCAGGTGTGTGTGTGTGTTATGTACCTGATCTCCATGCGTGTGTGTTATGCACCTGATCTCCAGGTGTGTGTGTGCTATGTAACTGATCTCCAGGTGTGTGTGTGTTATGTACCTGATCTCCATGTGTGTGTGTTATGCACCTGATCTCCAGGTGTGTGTGTGCTATGTACCTGATCTCCAGGTGTGTGTGTGTGCTATGTACCTGATCTCCATGTGTGTGTGTGTGCTATGTACCTGATCTCCATGTGTGTGTGTGTGTGTTATGTACCTGATCTCCGTGTGTGTTATGTACCTGATCTCCATGTGTGTGTGTTATGCACCTGATCTCCATGTGTGTGTGTTATGTACCTGATCTCCAGGTGTGTGTGTTATGTACCTGATCTCCATGTGTGTGTGTGTGTTATGTACCTGATCTCCATGTGTGTGTGTTATGTACCTGATCTCCATGTGTGTGTGTTATGTACCTGATCTCCATGTGTGTGTGTTATGTACCTGATCTCCATGTGTGTGTGTTATGTACCTGATCTCCAGGTGTGTGTGTTATGTACCTGATCTCCATGTGTGTGTGTTATGTACCTGATCTCCATGTGTGTGTGTTATGTACCTGATCTCCATGTGTGTGTGTTATGTACCTGATCTCCATGTGTGTGTGTTATGTACCTGATCTCCAGGTGTGTGTGTTATGTACCTGATCTCCATGTGTGTGTGTTATTACCTGAATCTCCAGGTGTGTGTTATGTACCTGATCTCCAGGAGGTGTGTGTTATGTACCTGATCTCCAGGTGGTGTGTGTTATGTACCTGATCTCCAGGTGTGTGTTATGTACCTGATCTCCAGGTGTGTGTTATGTACCTGATCTCCAGGTGTGTGTTATGTACCTGATCTCCAGGTGTGTGTGTGTTATGTACCTGATCTCCAGGTGTGTGTGTGTTATGTACCTGATCTCCAGGTGTGTGTTATGTACCTGATCTCCAGGTGTGTGTTATGTACCTGATCTCCAGGTGTGTGTGTGTTATGTACCTGATCTCCAGGTGTGTGTGTGTTATGTACCTGATCTCCAGGTGTGTGTGTTATGTACCTGATCTCCAGGTGTGTGTTATGTACCTGATCTCCAGGTGTGTGTGTGTTATGTACCTGATCTCCAGGTGTGTGTGTTATGTACCTGATCTCCAGGTGTGTGTGTTATGTACCTGATCTCCAGGTGTGTGTGTTATGTACCTGATCTCCAGGAGGTGGGGATCTGAACGGTGCACAGGTCATCGGAGGATTCGTCCGTGGACGTTCCTATGAAGTCGTAGTTGAGGCAGTTGTAGCTGAGCTTCAGCAGCTGCATGAGGAGGCCGTGCTGAGACTCATCGTTCAGGTTCAGGTTCTTCCCCGACGCCTGAAACACACACACACATTCAGTACAACAAACACACACACACACACATTCAGTACAACAAACACACACACACACATTCAGTACATCAAAACACACGCACACACACATTCAGTACAACAAACACACGCACACACACATTCAGTACAACAAAACACACGCACACACACATTTAGTACAACAAACACACGCACACACACATTCAGTACAACAAACACACACACACACACATTCAGTACAACAAACACACGCACACACACATTCAGTACAACAAAACACACACACACACACACACACACACACACACATTCAGTACAACAAACACGCACACACACATTCAGTACAACAAACACACACACACACACATTCAGTACAACAAACACACACACACACACATTCAGTACAACAAAACACACGCACACACACATTCAGTACAACAAACACACACACACATTCAGTACAACAAAACACACGCACACACACATTCAGTACAACAAACACACACACACACACATTCAGTACAACAAACACACACACACACACATTCAGTACAACAAAACACACGCACACACACATTCAGTACAACAAACACACACACACATTCAGTACAACAAAACACACACACACACACATTCAGTACAACAAAACACATGCACACACACATTCAGTACAACAAACACACACACACACACATTCAGTACAACAAAACACACGCACACACACATTCAGTACAACAAACACACACACACATTCAGTACAACAAAACACACGCACACACACATTCAGTACAACAAACACACACACACACACACATTCAGTACAACAAACACACACACATTCAGTACAACAAAACACACACACATTCCATTTCTCTCCTGTGGTGTGTCACGATACGATAATACTCTAATGGTCAGATCGAGTCTGAAATGCTCCGTGTGGAACATCAACAGACAAACATCAACAACATGGAACATCCCAGCAGGATCAGAGAGAGATGCTCAGAGAGCCTTCAGCGTGCATCTGATCTGTAGCTCTGTGTTCTCTGAGAGGACTGGAGCACAGAGGATGCTTCAGGCTGGAGCACCAAGGATGCTTCAGGCTGGAGCACCAAGGATGCTTCAGGCTGGAGCACCAAGGATGCTTCAGGCTGACTTTATTGTTGTTTTCTATAGGTGTTAGTGCATGAAAATAGTCTGCAAATGATCACCTTCTGTGTTGTGTAGACATGATGTTTCTCCATTTGCAAGCAGTTTAAAATAATTCCTATATATAGAATGTTTATCTTTTCTGTTTGTCTCGACTTTTGTATTTCGCTGCAGACTGCTTGACACTCTGTAAAGATGTACCTTCTTGCAAGAATGAACTCCCTAAAAGATTTCCTCACCATTTTATTATTGTTTACTTGTTTGTCTCATTACATTTCCACCACATAGGCTAAGGGGCGGGCATCTCTAACTGAGTAAATAGCAGTAGAGAAATTCAAAATGTTTGATCTCCTGAACAGTTTGAGGTGTGATTTCTGTTTGATCTCCTGAACTGTTTGAGGTGTGATTTCTGTTTGATCTCCTGAACTGTTTGAGGTGTGATTTCTGTTTGATCTCCTGAACTGTTTGAGGTGTGATTTCTGTTTGATCTCCTGAACTGTTTGAGGTGTGATTTCTGTTTGATCTCCTGAACTGTTTGAGGTGTGATTTCTGTTTGATCTCCTGAACTGTTTGAGGTGTGATCTCTGTTTGATCTCCTGAACTGTTTGAGGTGTGATTTCTGTTTGATCTCCTGAACTGTTTGAGGTGTGATTTCTGTTTGATCTCCTGAACTGTTTGAGGTGTGATTTCTGTTTGATCTCCTGAACTGTTTGAGGTGTGATTTCTGTTTGATCTCCTGAACTGTTTGAGGTGTGATTTCTGTTTGATCTCCTGAACTGTTTGAGGTGTGATTTCTGTTTGATCTCCTGAACTGTTTGAGGTGTGATCTCTGTTTGATCTCCTGAACTGTTTGAGGTGTGATTTCTGTTTGATCTCCTGAACTGTTTGAGGTGTGATCTCTGTTTGATCTCCTGAACTGTTTGAGGTGTGATTTCTGTTTGATCTCCTGAACTGTTTGAGGTGTGATTTCTGTTTGATCTCCTGAACTGTTTGAGGTGTGATCTCTGTTTGATCTCCTGAACTGTTTGAGGTGTGATCTCTGTTTGATCTCCTTTCATTGGAGGAGCCTCACCTGTTTGAGGAGGTTACAGGAGAGCGTGAAGATGTCGAAGAGCGACGAGTCTCTGAAGGACGAGGCGATCTTCCTGTGTTTGGTCAGAGGGTGAGTCGTGTCCGCCTGGAAACAGGAAACACACCGCGTTCAAAAAAAGGTTTCCTATTAGATAATCAAACGTCTATCTGATGTTATTCCCCGAGGTGAAGGAGAAGTGTTTAGGAAAGGACATAAGGACAGAAGTGTTTAGTAAAGGACATAAAGGAATAGGAGCTAAAGAGTTTAGGAAAGGATATAAGGACAGAGGGGGTTACTAAAGGATGTAAGGACAGAGGAGGTTAGTAAAGGATGTAAGGACAGAGGATGTTAAGTAAAGGACAGAAGGACAAAGGACGTTAGTAAAGGACAGAAGGACACCGGGGGTTAGTAAAGGACAGAAGTAAAGAGGAGGTTAGGAAAGGACAGAGGAGGCTAGTAAAGGACAGAAGGACAGAGGAGGTTAGTAAATGACAGAGGAGGCTAGTAAAGGACAGAGGAGGCTAGTAAAGGACGTAAGGAGGACAGGGTAAGTAAAGGACGTAAGTAAAGAGGAGGTGAGTAAAGGACAGAGGAGGCTAGTAAAGGACAGAGGAGGCTAGTAAAGGATGTAAGGAGGACAGGGTAAGTAAAGGATGTAAGTAAAGAGGAGGTGAGTAAAGGACAGAGGAGGCTAGTAAAGGACAGAGGAGGCTAGTAAATGACAGAGGAGGCTAGTAAATGACAGAGGAGGCTAGTAAAGGACAGAGGAGGCTAGTAAAGGACAGAGGAGGGTAGGACAGAGGGGGTTAGGACGTAGGAGGTGTCTGACCTGGTTGATCTCGTTGGTGAGCTGGGACAGGATGGTGACTCCGATGATGCAGTGCTCCACGCTGTCCTGCAGGAAGCGAGTCACGTCTGCGATCACGTTCCTGAACACGTAGTCTTCCTTCTGGCAGTCGAACCAGCCCAGCTTGGTGATGCGGGCGTACAGCTGGATCAGGGCCTGAGTCACGAAGGCTGCCAGCTTAGGGCGCGTCGCCAGGTAGTTCAGAACATAGTTCCCTGCAGGAGAGGAGACAGAGCACGTGAGGAGAGGAGACAGAGAGCACGAGAGGAGAGGAGACACAGAGCACGTGAGGAGAGGAGACATAGAGCACGTGAGGAGAGGAGACATAGAGAGGAGACACAGAGCACGTGAGGAGAGGAGACATAGAGCACGTGAGGAGAGGAGACGGAGAGCACGAGAGGAGAGGAGACATAGAGCACGAGAGGAGAGGAGACACAGAGCACGAGAGGAGACATAGAGCACGCAAGGAGACATAGAGCACGCGAGGAGAGGAGACAGAGAGCACGTGAGGAGAGGAGACACAGAGCACGAGAGGAGACAGAGCACGAGAGGAGAGGAGACACAGAGCACGAGAGGAGAGGAGACACAGAGCACGAGAGGAGAGGAGACACAGAGCACGAGAGGAGACACAGAGCACGAGAGGAGAGGAGACACAGAGCACGAGAGGAGAGGAGACACAGAGCACGAGAGGAGACATAGAGCACGCGAGGAGAGGAGACAGAGAGCACGTGAGGAGAGGAGACACAGAGCACGAGAGGAGACATAGAGCACGTGAGGAGAGGAGACACAGAACACGAGAGGAGACAGAGAGCACGAGAGGAGAGAAGACAGAGCACGAGAAGTGAGGAGAGGAGACACAGAGCATGTGAGGAGACATAGAGCACGTGAGGAGAGGAGACATAGAGCACGAGAGGAGAGGAGACATAGAGCATGTGAGGAGACATAGAGCACGTGAGGAGAGGAGACACAGAGCACGAGAGGAGACATAGAGCACGCGAGGAGAGGAGACAGAGAGCACGTGAGGAGAGGAGACAGAGAGCACGAGAGGAGAGGAGACACAGAACACGAGAGGAGACAGAGAGCACGAGAGGAGAGAAGACATAGAGCACGAGAGGAGAGGAGACATAGAGCATGTGAGGAGAGGAGACACAGAGCATGTGAGGAGACATAGAGCACGTGAGGAGAGGAGACATAGAGCACGAGAGGAGAGGAGACATAGAGCATGTGAGGAGACATAGAGCATGTGAGGAGAGGAGACACAGAGCACGAGAGGAGACACAGAGCACGTGAGGAGAGGAGACACAGAGCACGAGAGGAGACACAGAGCACGAGAGGAGACACAGAGCACGTGAGGAGAGGAGACACAGAACACGAGAGGAGACAGAGAGAGGAGACACAGAGCACGAGAGGAGAGGAGACAGAGAGCACGAGAGGAGAGGAGACACAGAGAGGAGACACAGAGCACGAGAGGAGACACAGAGCACGAGAGGAGACACAGAGCACGAGAGGAGGGGAGACACAGAGCACGAGAGGAGACAGAGAGAGGAGCATGTGAGGAGAGGAGAGGAGACACAGAGCATGTGAGGAGAGGAGACAGAGCACGAGAGGAGACAGAGAGAGGAGACACAGAGCACGAGAGAGGAGACAGAGAGCACGAGAGGAGAGGAGACACAGAGAGGAGACACAGAGCACGAGAGGAGACATAGAGAGGAGACACAGAGCACGTGAGGAGAGGAGACAGAGCACGTGAGGAGAGGAGACACAGAGCACGAGAGGAGACAGAGAGCACTTGAGGAGAGGAGACAGAGCACGAGAGGAGACAGAGAGAGGAGACACAGAGCACGAGAGAGGAGACAGAGAGCACGAGAGGAGAGGAGACACAGAGAGGAGACACAGAGCACGAGAGGAGACACAGAGCACGAGAGGAGACACAGAGCACGAGAGGAGACATAGAGAGGAGACACAGAGCACGTGAGGAGAGGAGACACAGAGCACGAGAGGAGACAGAGAGCACGTGAGGAGAGGAGACAGAGAGCACGAGAGGAGACATAGAGCATGTGAGGAGAGGAGACACAGAGCAGGAGAGGAGACACAGAGCACGAGAGGAGACATAGAGCACGTGAGGAGAGGAGACACAGAGCACGAGAGGAGACACAGAGCACGAGAGGAGAGGAGACACAGAGCACGAGAGGAGAGGAGACACAGAGCACGTGAGGAGAGGAGACACAGAGCACGTGAGGAGAGGAGACACAGAGCACGAGAGGAGAGGAGACAGAGAGCACGAGAGGAGAGGAGACAGAGAGCACGAGAGGAGAGGAGACAGAGAGCACGTGAGGAGAGGAGACACAGAGCACGTGAGGAGAGGAGACACAGAGCACGTGAGGAGAGGAGACAGAGCACGTGAGGAGAGGAGACACAGAGCACGAGAGGAGACATAGAGCATGTGAGGAGAGGAGACACAGAGCACGAGAGGAGACATAGAGCATGTGAGGAGAGGAGACACAGAGCACGAGAGGAGAGGAGACACAGAGCACGAGAGGAGACATAGAGCACGTGAGGAGAGGAGACACAGAGCACGAGAGGAGAGGAGACACAGAGCACGTGAGGAGAGGAGACACAGAGCACGAGAGGAGACACAGAGCACGAGAGGAGACACAGAGCACGTGAGGAGAGGAGACACAGAGCACGAGAGGAGAGGAGACACAGAGCACGAGAGGAGACACAGAGCACGAGAGGAGACACAGAGCACGAGAGGAGACACAGAGCACGAGAGGAGACACAGAGCACGAGAGGAGAGGAGACACAGAGCACGAGAGGAGAGGAGACAGAGAGCACGAGAGGAGAGGAGACACAGAGCACGAGAGGAGAGGAGACACAGAGCACGTGAGGAGGAGACACAGAGCACGAGAGGAGACATAGAGCATGTGAGGAGAGGAGACACAGAGCACGTGAGGAGAGGAGACACAGAGCACGTGAGGAGAGGAGACACAGAGCACGAGAGGAGACACAGAGCACGTGAGGAGAGGAGACACAGAGCACGTGAGGAGAGGAGACATAGAGCACGAGAGGAGAGGAGACACAGAGCACGTGAGGAGAGGAGACAGAGAGAGGAGCACGTGAGGAGAGGAGACACAGAGCACGAGAGGAGACAGAGAGCACGAGAGGAGAGGAGACAGAGAGCATGAGAGGAGACGAGACATAGAGCACGAGAGGAGACGAGACACAGAGAGGAGACGAGACAGAGAGCACGAGAGGAGAGGAGACAGAGAGAGGAGCACGTGAGGAGAGGAGAGGAGACATAGAGCACGAGAGGAGAGGAGACACAGAGCACGAGAGGAGACAGAGAGCACGAGAGGAGAGGAGACACAGAGAGGAGACAGAGCACGAGAGGAGAGGAGACACAGAGCACGAGAGGAGAGGAGACAGAGAGCACGAGAGGAGAGGAGACAGAGAGCACGAGAGGAGAGGAGACAGAGAGAGGAGACACAGAGCATGTGAGGAAAGGAGACAGAGAGCACGTGAGGAGAGGAGACACAGAGCACGAGAGGAGACATAGAGCATGTGAGGAGAGGAGACACAGAGCACGTGAGGAGAGGAGACACAGAGCACGTGAGGAGAGGAGACACAGAGCACGTGAGGAGAGGAGACACAGAGCACGAGAGAGGAGACACAGAGCACGAGAGAGGAGACATAGAGCACGAGAGGAGAGGAGACACAGAGCACGTGAGGAGAGGAGACAGAGACACAGAGCACGTGAGGAGAGGAGACAGAGAGCACGAGAGGAGAGGAGACAGAGAGCATGAGAGGAGACGAGACATAGAGCACGAGAGGAGACGAGACACAGAGAGGAGACGAGACAGAGAGCACGAGAGGAGAGGAGACAGAGAGAGGAGCACGTGAGGAGAGGAGAGGAGACATAGAGCACGAGAGGAGAGGAGACACAGAGCACGAGAGGAGACAGAGAGCACGAGAGGAGAGGAGACACAGAGAGGAGACACAGAGCACGAGAGGAGAGGAGACACAGAGCACGAGAGGAGAGGAGACAGAGAGCACGAGAGGAGAGGAGACAGAGAGCACGAGAGGAGAGGAGACACAGAGCATGTGAGGAAAGGAGACAGAGAGCACGAGAGGAGAGGAGACACAGAGCACGAGAGGAGAGGAGACACAGAGCACGAGAGGAGAGGAGACACAGAGCACGTGAGGAGAGGAGACACAGAGCACGTGAGGAGAGGAGACAGAGAGCACGAGAGGAGAGGAGACACAGAGCACGTGAGGAGAGGAGACAGAGCACGTGAGGAGAGTAGACAGAGCACGTGAGGAGAGTAGACAGAGCACGTGAGGAGAGTAGACAGAGCACGTGAGGAGAGTAGACAGAGCACGTGAGGAGAGGAGACATAGAGAGGAGACACCAGAGAAAAATAGATTTTATTATTTGAGTTTTAGGTCTAAAATTAACCGTTTTAAAAACGTCTATCTGACCTTAGTCCCCGAGGTGAAGGAGAAGTGTTTAGGAAAGGACATAAGGACAGAAGTGTTTAGTAAAGGACAGAAGTGTTTAGTAAAGGACATAAGGACAGAAGTGTTTAGGAAAGGACATAAGTGTTTAGTAAAGGACATAAGTGTTTAGGAAAGGACATAAGGACAGAAGTGTTTAGGAAAGGACATAAGTGTTTAGTAAAGGACATAAGGACAGAAGTGTTTAGGAAAGGACATAAGGACATAAGTGTTTAGTAAAGGACATAAGTGTTTAGGAAAGGACATAAGTGTTTAGTAAAGGACATAAGTGTTTAGGAAAGGACATAAGGACAGAAGTGTTTAGGAAAGGACATAAGTGTTTAGTAAAGGACATAAGGACAGAAGTGTTTAGGAAAGGACATAAGGACATAAGTGTTTAGTAAAGGACATAAGTGTTTAGGAAAGGACAGAAGTGTTTAGGAAAGGATCTAAAGAAACTGAAGAGGAGACACAGTCACCAGAGAGAAAACTAGATGTATATATAATGTTTGAGTTTAAGGTCTGAAGTTAACTTCCATCGGAGAGGAAATCATGTTTTCCTCTCAATTCACAAAGAAATCTGAATATTCTTACAGTTTTTTGTCACAACACAAGAAACAATACCAATATTTCCACGTATTGAGTCATGACATTAGAAATGAAAAATAATATGATGTGAGTATTAAGTCACACATTTACAGTTCATATTATTTACATTTTAGAGAGAATAAAGATAAAAACTGAATGTTTTTACCAGAAAGAATCTTCCAGTTTCAAGTCAGAAATATACAAGAAAAGAACTTCATATTTTACCCTCTTTCAAATCACAGAATGACAAGAAACAAGAAACAAGACCGATATTTCCACGTATTGAGTCATAACCGTACAAAATGAAAAATAATATGATATGTCCTTTACTAACCTCCTCTGTCCTTCACTAACCTCCTCTGTCCTTCACTAACCTCCTCTGTCCTTTACTAACCTCCTCTGTCCTTACGTCCTCTGTCCTTCACTAACCTCCTCTGTCCTTTACTAACCTCCTCTGTCCTTTACTAACCTCCTCTGTCCTTCTGTCCTTTACTAACCTCCTCTGTCCTTCACTAACCTCCTCTGTCCTTCTGTCCTTTACTAACCTCCTCTGTCCTTTACTAACCTCCTATGTCCTTAGGTCCTAACCTCCTCTGTCCTAACGTCCTCTGAACCTCCTTCTGTCCTAACGTCTTATGTTCTAACCTCTTCTGTCCCAACGTCCTCTGAACCTTCTTGTGTCCTAACCTCCTCTGTCCTAACCTCCTTCTGTCCTTTACTAACCTCCTATGTCCTTACGTCCTAACCTCCTTTTGTCCTTTACTAACCTCCTATGTCCTTGCGTCCTAACGTCCTCTGTCCTAACCTCCTTCTGTCCTTTACTAACCTCCTATGTCCTTACGTTCTAATCTCCTCTGTCCTAACGTCCTCTGAACCTCCTGTGTCCTAACCTCCTCTGTCCTAACCTCCTCTGTCCTAACCTCCATGTGACTTGAATCTGGAAGAGGGTCCTGAACAGATGGAGTGAGGGTAGAGGCGGGGAACTCACGGATGTCGATGCGCTGCTCGAGCGGGAGAGGGTTGCTGGTTCGAGAAACCAGTTTAGACAAACACGTGGCGGCGAGGAGCTGCGAGTACGAGGACTGCAACCACAAAGACACGGTTAGTTTGGGTTCATTCATGTTTCCCTCAAGACACGGTTAGTTTGGGTTCATTCATGTTTCCCTCAAGACACAGTTAGTTTGGGTTCATTCATGTTTCCCTCAAGACACAGTTAGTTTGGGTTCATTCATGTTTCCCTCAAGACACAGTTAGTTTGGGTTCATTCATGTTTCCCTCAAGACACAGTTAGTTTGGGTTCATTCATGTTTCCCTAAAGACACGGTTAGTTTGGGTTCATTCATGTTTCCCTCAAGACACGGTTAGTTTGGGTTCATTCATGTTTCCCTCAAGACACGGTTAGTTTGGGTTCATTCATGTTTCCCTCAAGACACAGTTAGTTTGGGTTCATTCATGTTTCCCTCAAGACACGGTTAGTTTGGGTTCATTCATGTTTCCCTAAAGACACAGTTAGTTTGGGTTCATTCATGTTTCCCTCAAGACACGGTTAGTTTGGGTTCATTCATGTTTCCCTCAAGACACAGGTTAGTTTTGGGTTCATTCATGTTTCCCTCAAGACACGGTTAGTTTGGGTTCATTCATGTTTCCCTCAAGACACGGTTAGTTTGGGTTCATTCATGTTTCCCTCAAGACACGGTTAGTTTGGGTTCATTCATGTTTCCCTCAAGACACAGTTAGTTTGGGTTCATTCATGTTTCCCTCAAGACACAGTTAGTTTGGGTTCATTCATGTTTCCCTCAAGACACGGTTAGTTTGGGTTCATTCATGTTTCCCTCAAGACACGGTTAGTTTGGGTTCATTCATGTTTCCCTCAAGACACGGTTAGTTTGGGTTCATTCATGTTTCCCTCAAGACACAGGTTAGTTTGGGTTCATTCATGTTTCCCTCAAGACACAGTTAGTTTGGGTTCATTCATGTTTCCCTCAAGACACGGTTAGTTTGGGTTCATTCATGTTTCCCTCAAGACACGGTTAGTTTGGGTTCATTCATGTTTCCCTCAAGACACGGTTAGTTTGGGTTCATTCATGTTTCCCTCAAGACACGGTTAGTTTGGGTTCATTCATGTTTCCCTCAAGACACGGTTAGTTTGGGTTTCATTCATGTTTCCCTCAAGACACGGTTAGTTTGGGTTCATTCATGTTTCCCTCAAGACACAGGTTAGTTTGGGTTCATTCATGTTTCCCTCAAGACACGGTTAGTTTGGGTTCATTCATGTTTCCCTCAAGACACAGTTAGTTTGGGTTCATTCATGTTTCCCTCAAGACACGGTTAGTTTGGGTTCATTCATGTTTCCCTCAAGACACGGTTAGTTTGGGTTCATTCATGTTTCCCTCAGGACACAGTTAGTTTGGGTTCATTCATGTTTCCCTCAGGACACAGTTAGTTTGGGTTCATTCATGTTTCCCTCAAGACACGGTTAGTTTGGGTTCATTCATGTTTCCCTCAAGACACGGTTAGTTTGGGTTCATTCATGTTTCCCTCAGGACACAGTTAGTTTGGGTTCATTCATGTTTCCCTCAAAGACACGGTTAGTTTGGGTCATTCATGTTTCCCTCAAGACACGGTTAGTTTGGGTTCATCATGTTTCCCTCAGGACACAGTTAGTTTGGGTCATTCATGTTTTCCCTCAAGACACGGTTAGTTTGGGTTCATTCATGTTTCCCTCAAGACACGGTTAGTTTGGGTTCATTCATGTTTCCCTCAGGACACAGTTAGTTTGGGTTCATTCATGTTTCCCTCAAGACACGGTTAGTTTGGGTTCATTCATGTTTCCCTCAAGACACGGTTAGTTTGGGTTCATTCATGTTTCCCTAAAGACACGGTTAGTTTGGGTTCATTCATGTTTCCCTAAAGACACGGTTAGTTTGGGTTCATTCATGTTTCCCTTGTTGCTAAGAGTCTTAAAGAACTCAAATAAAATGCATGTTCATCAGGCTGCACTCACACTGTGTCTCTGCTCTGCTGTGTTTGTTGTTGCAAAGTGCCTATAGAGTGAGTTACAGTAGTGTCTCTCTTCAGGTTTGCCCTATATGACATGTGTTCCTTGTTGTTAAAGGTGGGGTAGGTCATTTTGGAGAAACAGCTCGAGTGCGCTAGAATCGGAAAATATATAACCGGAAGAAATCTGCCACTTCCTGACAGAGCCCCTCCTCCAACACACACGAACGCGCACATGACCAATGAGGGCACGAGATCAGTTTGTGCACAGATGGAAGGCTGACAGGCAGGTAGGCCATCCAGCTACTTTAGCCGGCTCAGATGATTGGTCGTGCTTTTTACAGGACTACGGCTTCAAAGCACTTCAAATATTCATTGCTATCGGGATGTTAAGAGCATTCCATGGAATATAACAAGTGTTTCTGAAGGGAATTACCTACCCCACCTTTAAGAGTCTTAAAGTACTCAAATATCGCAGTTTAATTCAAATGCATCGCTGTTTATCCGGCTGCACTCACACTGTGTCTCTGCTGTGTTTGTGTTCCTTGTTGCAAAGTGCCTATAGCGTGAGTTACAGTAGTGTCTCCTGCAGCGTACTCACGCTGCCTCTCTCCAGCAGCAGCTGGCACTTGCTCAGGCAGTCGGGGCTGTTGGTGAATTCCACCAGAGCTTTCTCTGCCTGCAGACGCACCGCCGAGTCTGTGGTCTCATACAGCTGCTTACACAGGATCTCCAGCTGGGCCAGGCCCTACACACACACACAGTAATTCATGTTAGATCAGGAAACCACAAACGCACAAAAAACCCACAAAGAGAGGTCAAGGAAAGCAGATTCTGAAACAATAAGCCAGAGTCAAACAGAACAATAATCACATTAATTCCTCGTTTAAAGTACATTTTCAACCAACAATTCAAAAATATTTGTGAAATCTTTTTCAGTTTTCTTTGTTGTAAGGCAGAAAACTGAACATTTGTAAGGTTTTGGGATGTTTGTCGGACAGAACAAGTCATGTTTAGACGTCATTTAGGACATTTGGATGGATCATTTCAACTGATTGTATGGCCTCTAAAACATTAAAACATGAATAAAGTAGTAAATACGTGTGAGTGGGAACAACAAGCCGTGGAATAACTTTTGCATAAAGTATTCAAATATGTAATGTTTTGAAATATATTTAAATAGCAAGTAGGGGTGTAACGGTACACGTGTACCGAAGTGTTCCCGAACGAATATAACGTTAAACGTAAAAAATTGAGAACGTGAACAACGTCTTGGACGTAATCTCAGGTGCTGCGTTGCAGCATTCAGAGTCATTTGCTCACATTGGGTTCAACGCGTCATAGAGCGAGCAAGTCATTTCATTGGACGAGAGGCATACTAGAGAGCTGGTCACAGGGATGCGTTCAAATTTAGTCAGTCATTTGAGGAAATGGCGAACGCAGATAAAGTTGAGCTCGAAAATCCTCCAGCATCCAGGGCTCTCGACTACATCTTTTCACCATCCTCCCGGAACCGTCCCGAAATACAATCTAAGCCGTCCCGAAATTAATGTGGACCGTCCCGAATTTAAAATGTTAGTTTTTCTACATTATCATTAGTTAAAAACATTCAAAGTGACCTTTCACATAAATAAAACATCATACAAATCATTAGATAATTCATCAACCTTTTTATTTGAGTAAATCATTCAATCACATAAAGAAAGGCCAAATATATTTAAACAAACACACAAACGAGAAAGTTACTCTAATATTGAATCCAATCAAGTCCCATCCAATTAACAAAACAATCCAACACTGTCCTGAAGACAGAACCCAGAGTCACCGCTAACAGGATGACAGTCTGTAACGCAGTCAGGAGACCTTTACAAACGGCCCCCTCGCACACAGACGGGAGAGAGAGATCTCGTCTGGATTGGAAAGCTCGAAGATACATCATAGACGCATGTTGTCGTCTTATTGCATATTAGAAACGGAGTTGGCGAAACTAAAACTGCGATATAATGTGTATGTAGCAATAATACATACGACATATATTTTTTAAATGTCTCCAGTACCGATAAAAAGTCAGATAACGTCGGTGCTTAACGTTACCACTGTCTTTAATAATTCCGGCCAGGGGCCCGTTTAACACCGGGGCTCGGTACCCATCCCTACATGGGGAGAGGCAGCATATTGCTAAGGACTAAATACGATGGAGGGTTCTCTTCCTTATTACCCATAGGGGATGAAGAGGAGTAAGTAAATAAACAGGCCGGCGCTCCAGGGTCTGGTTCTGCTGTGCGTTTTTTTGATTAACGGTAAAACATTTCAGAATTCCTCCACGGGATGCCATTGTACATCACTCAACCCGCGAGATACACACAATCAGTACATAGCTAGACCCGCAAATTTGCGGGCCAGGAATTCGCGGGCACAGCTGTAGCTACGTACTGTGTGTGTGTGTGTGTGTGTGTGTGTGTGTGTGTGTGTGTGTGTGTGTGTATTTCACGGGTTGCTAAATGTTTTGTGCGTGTGTGTTTATGTTGACAAGGAGGTTTAATAACTGTGTGCTACACAAAATGTGCAGTCGGTTTCATTTTCATCGCCGTTTGTAGTAGAGTTAGCAGGGTATTTTTTATTTTAACTCTCGTCGCAAATTCGTCCCAAAATTATTTTTTATCCTCCACTATTTTTCCGGCCCCGGGACGACGAGACGTCCTTAAGCTCGAGCCCTGAGCATCATTGAAGTCTCCGGTTTGGGAACATTTTGGTTTCGCAGTTACGTACAAGGATGACGGACAAAGACAGGTGGACCGAACCAAAGCTGTTTGTCGGCATTGATCAACTAACATTGGTTACGCGGCTGGCAATACATCAAACGTGCACTCATTTGAAAAGGCATCACCCGAACGTGAATATCACCGGTACCAAAAGACTGAAGTGCAAACCCAACTCTGCTACCTCTGTCCCTAGAGAGGGTGTTCTCCAGCAGGAGGCATTGTTAGTGCCAGCAGATCTGTCCTTTCAGCAAGCAATGTGGACAAGTTCATCTTTCTTTAGAACATCATGAAAACACAATGACAAGCAAGTCCTAATGTCAAACTGGCTGCTTAGGTACAGTTCAGTTCAATTCAGATGATTTAAGTTCATCGAAATGCTGCACCTTAATGTTTATTATATTATATTTTGTATTTATTTGAGTGAATATTCAGTTTAATAATAATTAAAAATATATATATATTTTATGTTGTGATAATTTTTTCTGCTGTACCGAAAACGTACCGAACCGTGACCTAAAAACCGAGGTACGAACCGAACCGAAATGTTTGTGAACCGTTCCACCCCTAAAAGCAAGACATATTTAAAACTTTTCCCACATTTTCTATTAAAAAAAAATGGAAATATTTACATATTTTTTATTCTATACATGAGTAACACATGCGTCACTTCCGGGCAAAAAGTATGGCCCCGCCCACTTTTGGGGGGAAACAACGCTGTCATCTGAATGACATGTCGAATTCGGCGGGCAGTCGGTCAAATAAATCACTCTGATTGGCTGTTCAGCTAGCGAATCAGTGCATGAGAAGAAACGGAAGTGAGGGACCCAAACAAACTATTAAGAAGGCAAATCTGAGGTTTCCTTTAACTCCAGCTCTCGACACAGGTTCGGGAAAGCGAGTGAAAATGGAACGCACACGCTATTTGTTGTTGGTTTATATCACGCAGTCTGTTCTTCTTCTCTCCTTTAACTCTTCCGGTGACTTTCTTTTATTTGAAGATGGTTTTTTGCCCGGCGCTTCGCCGGTTACCGCTGGTGTTAAAAACATTTTGGCGAATGGTTAGGTGGCTCGAAAGTCTGTAGTGAACGAGCGCGCTCCCGCTCACGGGAAACAATTTAACACAATTGCTAGTCAAAATACATTTACAACAGGACCATTTTTTTTTTTTAAGAGCAATATTTTGAGTGGCCCGAGCGGCGAGTGGAAAGTACGTTATGCTGCCCGGGGGGTCTAAATAGTGCTTCCGGGCCAGCGGGCCATTTATAATGTCGAGCCCCGTCATGTGTTTCTCCAGTTCGGCGCTGCTAACCGAGCTAGCTCAGCTCGTTGCTCTGATAACTCCAGACGTCCGTGACTAAAATCCTTCATCCGGTTTAATATAGTTAAAAGAATACCAATTGTATCATTAAAGTTCAAGAAAGGATGGTTTGCGAAAAAAAAAAAAGGTCTTTTCTTCAATTCCTGTATGTTTTCATATCGCAATATATATATATATATATCGCAGGGGAAAGAAATCGCAATGTCAGTTTTTTCCAATAAGTTTCTGTTTTCGTGGTGTATTTGTCTTTTGTAGAGATTTTTCATTTATTCTTTATAAAATCTCGCCTAGGGCAGAAAATAGTCTAGAGCCGGCCCTGGTGCTGGGCCTCAAGAGCCTTTCTTATGCTGACACACAGAAACAAATTGGCTCCGCGCTCACATCATGCTGGGCCCGCGTGCCTTAGCACCGCTGATATGACTCCATCCTGGGGAAACACTGACTCTGCATTCATTCATTTCTGTTAAAGTTGTTTACGTACAAATTAGCTGATAACATACTCATTTTTAAATCCATTTTTTATTTCTGACAGATGTGTTTTTGGCTTTCTAGTTTTAATTTTCAGTGCACGCAGTTTAGTGTGGACTCAGCATGTGTCTCTCCGCTGAAGCGCCGCTTACGTCCGGCAGGCTTTGTAGAATTCAATTCACAAAAATGCAAAAAGAAGAGAAAAGTAATCACGGTGCAAAACATCTTGGAAACTCTGCAACGATATAACATTTGAAAGGAAGCTTTAAGAAGCCCTGTTCTGCGTTCTGTTGAATGTTCTCTAAAGGCCCGGACACACCAAGCGTCCTGTCGCTCAGACTGGCATGTCCCGTACCGGCGTGTCTTTTCGACTGTCGGCAAAATAAATGACTGATTGGCTGTTCAGTTTAGCGAATGAGAAGCGAAACGGAAGTGAGGTACGCCCGGGGAAGACATTAAGGGTTAAATTCCACTAATCATGAAGAAAATGAGAAGCGAAACGGAAGTGAGGTACGCCCGGGGAAGACATTAAGGGTTAAATTCCATTAATCATGAAGAAAATGAGAAGCGAAACGGAAGTGAGGTACGCCCGGGGAAGACATTAAGGGTTAAATTCCACTAATCATGAAGAAAATAACACATTGGTTGCAATCCTAATTTATGCACAAACTACATTACTACAACATTTGAATCATCAGTTCTTCCTCATTTTCCTCAATTGTTCATATTTGGTTTATTAAAATAATGATATGGTGGTCATTGTTAAAAAATGTCTGCTATTATCATGAGTATTATTATTAGTATAATGCGCTTTCTGCCTTCCTGTCATCAGGGCCCAGGAGTTCAAAACTTTTAATCTCAATCAGATCCGATCACATTTTGAAATCCCATGTGTTGTGATCCAGGATCAGACAAGTCGGACACATGTTGTCCCTGGAGTTCAAAGCAATTCAGGATCACCCTGATCCAGATTACGACTTTTCAAGATGACTCGATCCTGAATATCAGTGCTTTAATCCTACAGAGCGCCATCTAGTGGACATGAAAAGTAATACAAGGAAGACAGAGACCACATTGCAGAGACATCTATTGTCCGCAATTACTTTTGAAAGGTGATGACAGATGCTGGACTTTTTTTTTGTTGAAGATATTTTTAATTTAATCTAAATTACATTTGTGATTGACAATCTTTGTTGTGATACTTTTATGAGCATAAACATTTATGTCATCAACATTTGGTTGAAAACTAAATAGGCCACAAACGTGAGCAAAAATGGAAAAATAAAATGTATTTCCCATGAAGGCTAAACATGTTGTATTATTTCAGTTAACAAACTTTGCAATCTAATTTAAATTGAAACATATTTAAAAATAAATGGTACAGTACATGTTGCTCTGGTAATCCACTGGAGACCCACCCCTCTGGTGGGATCAGGATAATCCAGTTCTTTGGATCAAACTGATCCCAATCCTGTGTAGTCGGTTTGAACTTCCCGTTTTGAAGATTTGATCCAGATTAAAGCTTGGATTGGATTTCCTGATCTGATCGGATATCAAAGTGAATCCTAATCCTGTTGTTTGGTTTTGAACTCCCCAAAATCCAAATCTGATCTGATCAGATAGGGATTAAAAGTTTTGAACTCCTGGGCCCAGGAGTTAGACATGTGATGGGTAATAGATTAGAACTAGTGGTGCACGATAATTATCGGCCCGATAATATATTAGGAATTATGACGTCATCCCGATAAAAGTATTAATAGCCCCGATAATATACAATATATTTTTTGGGTAAAAAAAAGATCCTGCGGTGTGGGTGGATTGGGATGAGGGGCGCTTGTTTTTCACTCGGCTCCTCCCGTTTTGCCAGTACTGTGGTATTAGTGGTTTAGGAAGAGGGGAGTTTTTCACAAATCCAGCGCTCCCTAACTCATGCCTGGCTGTGACGTAAATGGTGTGCGGCCGTGAAGCCAGGACAGTAAACAAACATGTCGTCGGTAGTATGGGACTATTTCAAAGTTTCAGAGTTAGACAGTTCACTTGCTTTTTGTATTCAAATGCAGAAGTTCCACGAGGAGGGAACAAGGCAACGAGCTACTTCCAACCTGATTAGTCACCTGAAACATCGCCATCGCTACGATGGTGTGTTAAAAGCGTACGAAGACGCCTGCGCTGCTAAACTAGCGGTGAATCCAAAGCCAGCTGCAAAGGCACCGGGGCTTTTGCCAGAGAACTTTATTTGGGAAAATAAATATGGTCACTTTGAAGAGTCAAAACTGTTCTTGGCTTTGTTTTGTTCATAGTAGTAATGCTCATGTCATTTTGATCACTACTAGTCTCTTTTTTACCACCAGGTGTGCAAAAACTACAGGTACATTTAATATATATATATTATATTATTATCGGTTATCGGTATCGGTCTTGAGAAGCAGGAAGTTATCGGTATCGGTCTTGAGAAGCAGGAAGTTATCGGTATCGGTCTTGAGAAGCAGGAAGTTATCGGTATCGGTCTTGAGAAGCAGGAAGTTATCGGTATCGGTCTTGAGAAGCAGGAAGTTATCGGTATCGGTCTTGAGAAGCAGGAAGTTATCGGTATCGGTTTCAAAAAACCAATATCGTGCATCCCTAATTAGAACCCTCATTCTCCTGCTGGGACATTCCCCTCTAGCCAATACCTTTATATGTTCTACTCTTCACTCACGTGTCAGAGGTCGGCGTTGATGCACAGAGCCGACAGAACACCTTGTTGATATCGTCGTATAGAAGCCAACTCCATCGATCAAGCTGAAACGTTCTCTCCCTCTTCTTCTCCTCTCCCTGTCACTCTCCTTTAACTCCTCCGGTGACTTTCTTTTATTTGAAGAGTTTTTTTGCCCGGTTACCGCTGGTATTAAAAACATTTTGGCGAAAGGTTAGGTGGCGCGAAAGTCTGTAGTGAACGAGCCTGCTCTCGCTGCACAGCAAAAACAGCTGTTTGCTTTTCACCCAACAACGACAACCGCCTCACGAAACGCTGTGTTGTAGCTTTAAGAAACAAAACAATTTAACAACATTGCTATTCAAAATACCAGAGGACCATTTTTTGTTTAAAGCAATATTTTTAGTGGCCCGAGCGGCAAGTGGAAAGTACGTTATGCTGGCCCGGTCTGAATCGTGCCTCCGGGCCATTTCTAATGTCGAGCCCTGAGCGCAAACAAAGGATGAAGAAGGCACACGCAGACGGCTATTGTTTTTCATTTTCCAGGACCGCACTAAACATGTTCTCGATAAGTCGCTATGTGAAACAGTCTGTGATGGACGAGAGTGAAAATGGAACGCACGCTATTTGTGGTTTACGCAGTCTGTCTTCCGGTCCCTCTTTTGAATGACGAATACACACTACCGCCGCCTGCTGGTAAGGAGAGGTATTGACACTCACGCATGCGCAGTGCGTACGTGCTTCTTGGCCGTCGGCTGAAGTCTGTGCGGTGTGTTCCAGAGCGACACATGGCCGAGACGCAGAGACGTGAGGCGACACAACAGCCGGGCCCGTTGGGGCGTGTTCTTTGGTGTCCGGTGTTAGTGCATGTAAATGGGCTGCAAAGGATAAAATCCCTGTGTGTCCTCCAGAGGGAGTTTCTCTTTTTGGTTTATACATTTAAAGCGGCAACTTGGAATTATTTGAATTATCAATTAAGCTGTATTTTACCGATATTTGGTTTATTGTCAGAAAACAGCAGGGAAAATGCCGTGCACAGGTGACCCTTCAAAGATCAAAGACTTGATGAAACTGCTGACCTTACGCAAGAATATATTTTACAAACGGATCAGGACTCTCCTTGCAGCTCATGTTACAAACTAATGAAATAAATGGTGTTTGGACGGAGAGACGCTGCAGCTCTCTGGAAACTGCAGAGCTCACCTTTATCCCAAATAACATTACTATAAACTCAAGATGTAAACAAACCAAAAGTCGCAATGACCGGATCTAGTTCAATAATTAGATTAGTGTGATGAGTACTGCTGCAATAACTAAAGGCACTCAAGGTTCATATTTAATACGAATGCAATTATTACATTTATAAATAAACAATTTTATTGCAACATTTGCATTCATTCTTTTGCAAAAACAACATTTATTTCCGTGCAATAATCAAATGTATTCTGATGCAATAACTACATTCACCCTACCTCAATAATTAAATAGGCTGTGGTGTGATAAATACGCTTATTCTCATGCTTTTATTCTAGTGCGATAAATAATACTATTAACATATTTATTTGAGTAAAAAGCGTCATGATTGAATGAATACTCTTGATGTAGCGCCAGATCTATAGTCACTCTGATGCAATAACTAAACGTGTTCTTTAGCACGATTTTCAATATTCTAATAACATTCATACTATTGCAAAGTGCACATGTATAGTGCAACAAAAACAATCAGTGCTATGAACTCCCTAGAGCAACATTAAACTCTATTTTAGAACCTGTGTTCTCAGCAATAACTCAATGAGCACGTCTTTCAGCTGTGCTCATCAGAGGGAGCACTCTCACTATAACACCGCTATATGTTCAAGGCTCGACATTATAAATGGCCCGCTGGCCCGGAAGCACTATTTAGACACCCCGGGCCAGCATAACGTACTTTTCACTTGCCCGCTCGGGCCACTAAAAATATTGCTTTAAAAAAATTGACCTGTGGTATCGGTATTTTGACTAGCAATTTTGTTAAATTGTTTCGTTTATCAACGCTACAACATAGCGTTCCGTGAGGCGGTTGTCGTTGTTGGGGGAAAAGCAAACAGCTGTTTGCTACGGAGCGCAGCGCGAGCAGGCTCCCGTCAGCGGGAGCGCGCTCCTTCACTACAGACTATTACGCCACCTAACCATTCGCCAAAATGTTTTTAATACCAGCGGTAACCGGCCAAGCACCGGGCAAAAAAACTATCTTCAAATAAAAGAAAGTCACCGGAGGAGTTAAAGGAGAGTGACAGGGAGCATGAGAAGAAGGGGGAGAGAAAGTTTCAGCTTAATCGATGGAGTTGGCTTCTAGTGGTGCAGTGACGCGTCCTAAAACCCTTTATAATCTATCGATTAGATTTATGATTCGAACATTTTAAAAGTAGGGTAGACATGTGGAGATTATCCGGCTGAACAAAACATGCATTTATCAAACAGGTTTGTTTTCCACAGACCTTATTTCCAGCTATTTTTCAAAACCCTTGTCGAGGGAACCAGCAGCTTACTTCCTGGTTTTAGGACGCGTCACTGGCTGCACCTCTCAATATGATGGCAATATAAACAAGGTCTTCTGTCGGCTCTGTACATCAATGCCGACCTATGCTGACAAGTAAGTGCAGAGTAGAAAATATAAAGGTATTGGCGAAATGTCCCAGCAGTTTAGGATAATGAAGGTTCTAATCAAATCTATTACAAAGCCATTACATTTCTAACTCCTAATGACAGAAAGCGCATTATACAAATAATAATACTCATAATAATAGCAGACATTTTTTAACAATGACCACAATATCATTGTTTTAATAAACCAAATATGAACAATTGAGGAAAATGAGGAAGAACTGATGATTCAAATGTTGTAGTAATGTAGTTAGTGCATAAATTACTATGGCAACAAATGTGTTAATTTTCTTCATTATTAGTCGATTTTTTTTTTTTGGACGAATGCTCCGGGCCAGAGGTTACAATGGTGGGGTCAGTGATAATACAATTCCACCGGCCCGGAGGGCCAGTGGCATTTTACCCTTAATGTCTACCCCTGATGTTATTAAAAAATACAATTGAGTGCATTCTGCATTTCCCTTTGCTTTAATACAGAAAGCTGCATATTTTAAATACATCGTAGCATCCCTACTGATTTCTCATGGTATGGCAGTTAAAATAAAGACCCTCACTATTATTGAATAATCCCCTGCCTGCTAGCCTCCATTCAAACAACAACAACAACGAGTTAGCATCAGCAGCAAGGTGCATGGAGTTAGCATCAGCAACAAGGTGCATGGAGTTAGCATCAGCAACAAGGTGCATGGAGTTAGCAACAGCATGAAGTTAGCATCAGCAGCAAGGTGCATGGAGTTAGCATCAGCATGAAGTTAGCATCAGCAGCATGAAGTTAGCATCAGCATGAAGTTAGCATCAGCAACCTGAAGTTAGCATCAGCAACCTGAAGTTAGCATCAGCAGCATGAAGTTAGCATCAGCAGCATGAAGTTAGCAGCAGCAGCATGAAGTTAGCAGCAGCAGCATGAAGTTAGCATCAGCAGCATGAAGTTAGCAGCAGCAGCATGAAGTTGCATCAGCAGCATGAAGTTAGCATCAGCAGCATGAAGTTGCATCAGCAGCATGAAGTTAGCATCAGCAGCATGAAGTTGCATTAGCAGCATGAAGTTGCAGCAGCATGAAGTTAGCATCAGCAGCATGAAGTTGCATCAGCAGCATGAAGTTGCATCAGCAGCATGAAGTTAGCAGCAGCAGCATGAAGTTGCATCAGCAGCATGAAGTTAGCATCAGCAGCATGAAGTTAGCATCAGCAGCATGAAGTTAGCATCAGCAGCAGCAGCATGAAGTTAGCATCAGCAGCAGCATGAAGTTAGCATCAGCAGCAGCATGAAGTTAGCATCAGCAGCATGAAGTTAGCATCAGCAGCATGAAGTTAGCATCAGCAGCATGAAGTTAGCATCAGCAGCATGAAGTTAGCATCAGCAGCATGAAGTTAGCATCAGCAGCAGCAGCATGAAGTTAGCAGCAGCAGCATGAAGTTAGCAGCAGCAGCATGAAGTTAGCATCAGCAGCAGCAGCATGAAGTTAGCAGCAGCAGCATGAAGTTAGCATCAGCAGCAGCAGCATGAAGTTAGCATCAGCAGCAGCAGCATGAAGTTAGCAGCAGCAGCATGAAGTTAGCATCAGCAGCATGAAGTTAGCAGCAGCAGCATGAAGTTAGCATCAGCAGCAGCAGCATGAAGTTAGCAGCAGCAGCAGCATGAAGTTAGCAGCAGCAGCATGAAGTTAGCAGCAGCAGCAGCAGCATGAAGTTGCATCAGCAGCATGAAGTTAGCAGCAGCAGCATCAGCAGCATGAAGTTAGCATCAGCAGCAGCAGCATGAAGTTAGCAGCAGCAGCAGCATGAAGTTAGCAGCAGCAGCAGCAGCAGCAGCATGAAGTTGCATCAGCAGCATGAAGTTAGCATCAGCAGCATGAAGTTAGCATCAGCAGCATGAAGTTAGCATCAGCAGCATGAAGTTAGCATCAGCAGCAGCAGCATGAAGTTGCATCAGCAGCATGAAGTTAGCATCAGCAGCAGCAGCATGAAGTTAGCATCAGCAGCATGAAGTTAGCATCAGCAGCATGAAGTTAGCATCAGCAGCAGCAGCATGAAGTTAGCAGCAGCAGCAGCATGAAGTTAGCAGCAGCAGCAGCAGCAGCAGCAGCAGCATGAAGTTGCATCAGCAGCATGAAGTTAGCATCAGCAGCATGAAGTTAGCAGCAGCAGCATGAAGTTAGCATCAGCAGCATGAAGTTAGCATCAGCAGCAGCAGCATGAAGTTGCATCAGCAGCATGAAGTTAGCAGCAGCAGCATGAAGTTAGCATCAGCAGCAGCAGCATGAAGTTGCATCAGCAGCATTAAGTTAGCAGCAGCAGCATGAAGTTAGCATCAGCAGCAGCAGCATGAAGTTAGCATCAGCAGCAGCAGCATGAAGTTGCATCAGCAGCAGCAGCATGAAGTTAGCATCAGCAGCAGCAGCATGAAGTTAGCATCAGCAGCAGCAGCATGAAGTTGCATCAGCAGCAGCAGCATGAAGTTAGCATCAGCAGCATGAAGTTAGCATCAGCAGCATGAAGTTAGCATCAGCAGCATGAAGTTAGCATCAGCAGCAGCAGCATGAAGTTGCATCAGCAGCAGCAGCATGAAGTTAGCAGCAGCAGCATGAAGTTAGCAGCAGCAGCATGAAGTTAGCATCAGCAGCATGAAGTTAGCATCAGCAGCATGAAGTTAGCATCAGCAGCATGAAGTTAGCATCAGCAGCATGAAGTTAGCATCAGCAGCATGAAGTTAGCATCAGCAGCATGAAGTTAGCAGCAGCAGCATGAAGTTAGCATCAGCAGCATGAAGTTAGCATCAGCAGCATGAAGTTAGCATCAGCAGCATGAAGTTAGCATCAGCAGCATGAAGTTAGCATCAGCAGCATGAAGTTAGCATCAGCAGCATGAAGTTAGCAGCAGCAGCATGAAGTTAGCATCAGCAGCATGAAGTTAGCATCAGCAGCATGAAGTTAGCATCAGCAGCATGGCCTCTCTTAGGGCGAAGCGGAGGAATAGAAACGGATGAAACAAAAGCAGGGGAGAATAGCCCTGCTCAGCAACACACAGAAACAACTCAGCCTCCTTTCATTCAACCCCTGACATGGTGACAGCCACCACCTGGGGGCATGGAGCCAGGGGTTACAGGCAAACCGTGACAATACATCTTGTTTTATTTATTTAACAGGTTTATTGACGAAATGTCCTTTTAAGTTGTTGTTTTTTTAGCCTTTATTATAATTATCACGTCGTTATTATTATATTTTTACATTTTATTGTATCTATTCAGTATGTGTTCCTTTACTTTTTAAAGAGGGATATGTTTTGTATTGTTATTACCACACATTTGACCTCCTTATGTCTTAAACTATGATGTATTATGTTTCCAAAAAGGTGTACTGTACATGTGTTGGTTCCCTGTTTAAATGTGTAGTGTGTGGCACATTGGTAATGCACTTTATTCTGCACCTGGTGCATGAAATGTGCTATATAGATACAGCTTATTTATCATTATTATTAAAAGCACTGCTTAGTTACACATATAAACAACTGAGGTGTAAATCGCCCGTTCATTCAAACCCGACATGATGATCGCACACATGGGGACAGAGAGCCGGGGTTTCATTGGGTCTGTTTACAGTTGATTGGTTTGTTTACTTTCATCACTTTCTGCTATACGCGGTTTCTATTGTGTCTGGTTGGTTTGTTTTGTAAATCGTCTCGTGAGCCCTCTCTTGATAAATTAAACAACATATTTTGGTTTTTTTGCAAATCACTTTACCTTCCGATTATTTCATGTTGTATTGCTTCCCTCCCCCCCCCCCCCTAGATAATTAGGGAACACGCGGAGAAACAGTTTAAAAAAAGAAGAAGAATAAAACATGTTTTCAAAACGGTCTCGCGCGGGAGAAGTCTCGACGCTAACGTTAGCTTAGCAGTTAGCTTAGCCATTAGCATGTAGCGGCTAGCTGTAGCATAACAGGGGCACCAAATAAATATGTAATCACGTTGACACAAACAGTTTGAATAATGAGTCAAATTGCGAGTTTGGGACGTTTTACCCGGGTTGTAACCGGGTGCATCGCGGGTGTTTTCGGTGTTTTTCAGAAGCTTACAGAGAAGCTACCAAAGTAGCTAACAGAGAAGCTAACTCTGAAGCGAACAGGAGCAACGAGAAGCTAACCGCTAACAACAGGCCTCAGATCATCACAAACATCCCGGTTTTAACCCTGTTTGTCGGAGCTCTGATCCCCGCAGCCGCCTCCAGCAGCCTCCGACCCGGGACAAGAGGCTCCACAACCCGCCTCAGCTCTCTGTGTTTCCCCTCATGGAGGAACGGTCTGATAGAAAAACACCAAACCTCCGCTTACCTGCACATGATCCGCCATTTTTCTCCATTTCATGCACCTCTCACTCCCCCGCTTATGGGTATAGAGAGAGGAAACAGCGCCTCTGCTGGAGGACACGGGGACTGAGAGATAGATAGATAGATAGACAGGCGGGTCGACAGGTGGGTAGGTAGGTATAGGTAAAGATTATACAAATGTATGCAGCTCAGCCTCCTCTCTGAACAAACAGGGGGGGTCATGCAGAGTAATTATTATATATGATATTATATATGATATATGATATGGCAAATTCAAAGAGAGTTTAAAGAAAATATTCCAACAAGAAGAAAATCATGAATAAATATCCACAGAGCTTTCTGGATTATTAAAGTAGTTTTATTGTTTTTTTGGTCACATAGTAAACAATGTGTGATACAACAATTTTACAAAAACGTATCATGATATAGGAACGGTCATTTACTAACAAATAGACAAACGTGCATAATGCACAAAACGTATCAAATAAAGACAAAAAACTCAATATTTCTTCACAAAACGAAGCACAATTCTTAATAAATGAGAAAAATCCTTAACTATGAAATCAATTAACTTTTATGTAATAAACACAATTCCTGATTTCAACTCAATCTCAATATTTGGAACAGAGGAAATCTTTAAAGTCCAATCTTAATTAAATGTCTTAGTTACAAATATTGAGGCAAACTGTTATGATATAGTACAAGGTTATTAAAAATATGTATTGTAAAAATAAGCCACATTCTTTACAGCAAAATGAAGCAACGTTCTTAATAAATGAGAACAATGCGTAACTATGACAATGATTGAATCTTATGAAATGTTCATGGCAATCATTACTAACTTCAAGCTCAACAGCTGATTACCACACGGAGCAGAATACTTGTAAACTAGGAGGATGCTTTAATTACTAAATCAGGCAAAAGTCTTATGGATTTAAGGAAAATGGCAAAATACAAAAATGGGCAGAATTCTTAAAAAGCCCCCACAAACAATCCCAATCACATGATATCAAAATGAATTACAACTCATTAATAAAACAAATCCTTAACGATATATAATACGCGCAAATCTCAATTACAAAACTAAGCACAGCCAATAGGACATCATTTAATATAAAAACATTTTTTTTATCAAATTAAAACAATTTTCTTCAAAGTAAAACTTAGCAAAATTCTTGTGAAATAAAAAATTGTTCTTGATTTTAAAAATATGCATGAAATCCTTAAACACGAGAAGCGTTTTCTTTTTGAATTTGTATTATAATATTATTATTTTAAGCTACATTTTGGGCTAAACTTCTCACAACAACAAACAGCATTTCAACAACAAGGGTACGCTAAAGTGCAGCTCTTCATTCGTGTGAAAAACATCAGGTTTTATTAAACTGAGCTTTGAATGCTTGTTGGATTTAAAAAAGAAATACAAAACACCAACTCTCGATGTGCTCAAATCCACCAGTAGGTGGCGCTGTAGCACCTTTCTCCTGTTCTCTCTGGACTCATTGGCATCAGGTATTGCAATGCAGATTTCAGAGGACATTTGACTAGTTTTATTAAATATATAACATTATTCAGCCGGGGTTGCTGTGTCTTTGGTTTCAAACTGCACCGACTGCTTTGACTTTTCAAATTCAACCAAATGTGTGAGTTGTTGTTAAAGATCTACGTCTTCAGAAGGAACCAATGGGCTTGGAGCTGACAAGAAGTCACAAAAGACATATTGATGGTGTGTGGTATTTTCAAGTTGAGAACAAGGAAAATATGCTATCTTTTTAATGTGATGTAACAAATCCAGCCTGCTTTGGTTAGAAATGTGTATAATGCCCCTTTCACACCACGGCTTTTCCCGTTCTAGCTCCGTGCTAGAGCTTTTCTGGTTCGGAACCGGTTCTTCGGTTCAGCTCCGGCTCGGTTCACACCGCTTCACAGCAGTATTTAGAAATCTATTCTTTGACACACAGGAAGCCAGTGTAAAGACTTCAGAACAGGAGTGATCCACTTTCTTAGTGTTAGTGAGGACTCGAGCAGCGGCGTTCTGAATCAGCTGCAGCTTTCTAATAGATGTTTTAGTGAGACCTGTGAAGACACCATTGCAGTAGTCCAGTCTACTGAAGATAAAAGCATGGACAAGTTTTTCCAAATCCTGCTGTGACATTAGTCTTTTAATCCTAGATATGTTCTTTAGGTGATAGTAGGCTGATTTAGTAACTGTTTTAATGTGACTGTTGAAACTCAGGTCAGAGTCCATGACTTCACCTAGATTTCTGGCTTTATCTGTTGTTTTGAACATTGCAGACTGAAGCTCAGCGCTAACTTTTATACGTTCTGCCTTGGCTCCAAAAACCATTACCTCAGTTTTATCTTTGTTTAATTGAAGAAAGTTCTGACACATCCAGTCATTGATTTGTTCAATGCACTTACTCAGTGTTTGAATTGGAGCATAGCAGAGGTGTGGACTCGAGTCACATGACTTGGACTCGAGTCAGACTCGAGTCACCAATTTGATGACTTGAGACTCGACTTGACAAAATCACAAAACACTTGCGACTCGACTTGGACTTGAACACCAATGACTCAGGACTTGACTTGGACTTGAGCCTTCTGACTTGAGGTGACTTGATAATTTAATTCAGGGGTCTCCAACACGCCGATCGCGAGATGCCGCTAGAAGAGCAGACTCCCGTCGGGGAGAGCAGAATCTCCAGCCGCTCCTACTCTTGCTGACTCTGAGAATCCTTGCAGGCAGGGGCGGGACTTTATTTAGCTGGGCCACCATGCGGCCAATCATATGCGAGGACACACTAGGATCATACCATTATGTGAAAGAAGGGTGGGGGGCACAGCAGGTGTAGTGGTACAGGCCAGCTGCACAGAGCGACGGGGAGACGGATTTAAATGCAAGCGCGTCGGAAAAAGTCAAGAAATGAGCGAAAACCCAAAAAAGAAGCAGCATCTGCTGCTTTTCAGTGATATTAGAGAAAGCAAAGCTGAGTGCAGGATTTGTAAAATGAAAATAACCTTCAGAGAAGGTTTTTGGTAACCACTCAGGATTTACTGTCAGAGGTGGGAGAAGTTCAGATCTTGTACTTGAGTAAAAGTACCAGAGTGTAGGAATACTCGGTTACAATAAAAAGTCCTGCATTCAAAATGTTACAATTAAAAGTACAAAAGTATTAGCATCAAAATATAGTTAAAGTACCACCTGCAGAGGGATCTAGATTCAGGTGCTCTCTATAGAGACGCCTGGCTGCACATTATCCCTTGCATAAAGATAGATTGTGGGTCCCTCACAACATGTTGTACACAGTGGAAATAAACATTCTGGTCACCTCAACATCAGGGATCTTATCCATTAAACTCCTTCTGAATCAAACCGTCACGGTAGCCTTACCTTAAATTAGAAAAAAAACATGTTACTTTACCAGCAGAGAGAAAATGGATTATTAAATTATTAACGTGACTAATAAAGAGCAGTTTGATTATTAAGTATTATTCTGTTGATCGATGTCATTACATTTGGTGAAAAACACATAATGACTTGTTTATGACTCGTTTTGTCAAAGTTTAGGACTTGGACTTGACTTGAACTTGCCCATCCTGACTTGAGACTTGACTTGGACTTGAGCGCAAAGACTTGAGACTTGACTCGGACTTGAGCGCAAAGACTTGAGACTTGACTCGGACTTGCAAAACAATGACTTGGTCCCACCTCTGGAGCATAGTCTCCTGGTGAAATGGTTACGTAAATGTGTGTGTCATCTGCATAGCTATGGTAACTTATTTAGTTGTTCTTCATTATCTGAGCCAGTGGTAGCATGTAGATGTTAAAGAGAAGAGGCCCCAAGATGGAGCCTTGAGGTACCCCACATGTCATATTTGTCAACTCAGATGTGTATTTACCTATAGAAACAAAGTTGTTTCTGTCCTTTAAGTAGGATTCAAACCAATTTAGAACTGTTTCCGAAAGTCCCACCCAGTTTTCCAGTCGGTCTAGTACAGTGGTTCTCAAACTTTTTCTGTCAGGCCCCCCCTTTGGAGAAAAAAAGAAGTCGGGCCCCCCCAACACAAATAGTCAGACTCAGTGGCGGCGCCAGAGATTTATTTTAGTGCTGCTGTGCGGTAGCTTGACGTTTCATAGAGGGTGCTCAAACATTTAGGGTTTCCCATTAATGTACCGGTCGCTACAGAGGAACGTTCTACTGCAACACTCCCCACACGCATACACACAGTGTACCTGTGAGTGTTACAATGAAGGCTCGATAATCAGCTCACGGCATATAGGTGTAAGCGGGGGTAAAGTGCTATTTTTATAGGTGGTGTGTGGACCTCACATAGGGGGGTCCGGGGGCAAGCTCCCCCGGGAAGATTTATTTTTAAATATTGAAATTAAAAGCTTCAATCTGGTGCACTTTGAGAGCAACATGAGAGATCTATGGAAACCTCTCTCAGCACCCATAGGAAACAGAACTGTAAACAGATTTTCTTTTTCTTTATGGATATTTTACAAATCACCCTTTTAAACTCTATTCTTGTTTTACTGTCATATAGTATTTCATACCTGCTTTTCATTTATGCTCTTATTTTTGTATAACTATAATGATCATATAAACATGTGCCTCAGAAATAATTGTTTACATTAATGGTGACCAAAACGTTTGAGACCCACTGAGATAACACTGAGAGAGTCCTTTACCTCACTGAGTCTCTCAGTCTGACAGGAGAGGACTCTCCTCCACTTTGTTGTGGAACCAACTCCTTATATCCGTTAGCGTAGCTCGCTAGCACCAGAAGCTAACAACAACGAGCTCCGGTACCAGTGTGCTCTCTCTCGCGCACACAAAATGGCTCGTTCCACACACGGAGCTGAGCTTTAATGATACACAGAGACCCAGACGTAATAGTACTGTACTGCATCATATTATTTTTGAATCAATAATTTTTCAAATTATGATTTTTAAAAAAAAATTTATTTTAATATATAACCATTTTTCCTCCTGGTCTCTCGCGCCCCCCCTGGCATGCCTCTGCGCCCCCCACTTTTGAGAACCACTGGTCTAGTAATATGTTATCTAAATTAGATAAACTCACACAAACGTTTGAGCGCTTCCTGTGTCTAAGCTGATTCACCTCTCAATCTATTACCTATCAACACAGATATCGGCAAAGCTACTGGCAGGCAGGGCCCCGGCATGTCCTGGAAAGTTAACAGGTTGAGAGCTAAACTAATGAAATGAATAACTGGAGTATTTCAAACGACAGGATCTCACAGAGAGAGATATGCAGGTTTCATACTTTGCTGACGGGGAAAGAATTTAAATCCATGTTCTAATGTCCTATTTTCTGGCTGTCCAGCAGTGAAGCACGTTCGCTGTGGTCGGTGACGGTTTGACATTTCAGTTTGACTGCATGTGATTACGCTTCATTCATAATGAAACATGACATTTCTTCATTTAGTTTCATTGGTTTATTTAATTTATGGATGGTTTCTTTTGGTTTATTGGTTTCTGTAATTACGTTTTGATGTATGGATGTTTATTATTTTTATCATTTAGGTTTTTGCTAAAATAATTGTCCATATTGGACTGTTTTCGTAAAAATGATGTAAAGTGTAATAAAATGTAAAAATGCTAATTTTAAAAGACAAAAATACAAAAGAGTAGGGGCTTGGACTGGGAGCCTTAGGGTCGCTGGTTCAAGTCCCCGAGCAGACTTAGAATTTGGAGTGTGGTACTTATGGAGGTCCTGCTGTGGGAAGCTGCTTTTAATCTGCAACCAGAGACCACACTACATTTATTTGATTTCAATCCCAACTCAAAACCTGGTTAGTGAGGAACCTGAACCTCTGACAGCATCTCCCGCTCCTCACAACGCTCTGCTGGGTTTAACATGCGCTTTGTTTGTTTTCTTTAGTTTTATGAAGTATTCCAGTACTGTATGCTGCGTGTTTTCATTTGATTGTATTTACTTGTTTAAAATGAAATTAGTTTTAGGCTGACTGACACAATCTGTCCAGGGACTCCAGATGAAAAATAGCCTCTGGCACGTTTACAGAAAGTTGATCAAAGCGCACTGTCGCTGTTCCAGAGACATGAATAAATACATCTGTAAACCCTGAGCCTGTTTTTCAGGCCTCAGGCTCGAAAATGACATTCCCAGAACAAATGACCTTATCTTCTAAAAGGGTTAAATTAATAATCTTTTTTCTCAAAGTAATGATAAACCTGTGAGTTGGATGTAGAAAAGTCAGAATCAATATAGATGTTTTTTATTTTAAAGTAAATTCAGATTGAACATGGTAAAAAACTGTAAATTATAGTGTCCGTCCAAAAAATTATGTTTTACTTATAGTGAAAACTAACCTTGGATGATGGGATGGTAGACTAAAAGCTTTAGGAATCCAAAGTACAACATATAATAAGTACCCTGTATCAAGATTGATGCAAAACAAGTGATGTTTGACCTTTTTAGAGAGATTTAGCAAAAAAAACCTCTTCTGGGGCCATTTGGGTGGATTTTCCATATCTCTGGCCCCCCTTGCTGGATGTTGACATGTGACATCTCTTTCTGACCGTCAGAGCCAATGGAATCGAAGGGGAATCTCCCCACACATACACATGGTAAAACAAAAATGGCGTCTTTGCGTAAGCAGTTTTGCTCCAGAGTGAAGCTGTCTCTAGCTCTGACATCTCAAAACCGAAAAGCTGATTTATTGCTCATGGATTATCACAAATCATTCAAAGTGACACAGACACATTGGATTAACCTATGGATTAACTTCAGCAGCGTTTTTATCGTTTTAATGCCATTGAAGACCACTTTTGACCAGACTACCACACAGATGAGCCATTTTGCCGTTTTTGGCTAACTAGCTCCACATGTTTTGATGTGTGTTCTTGTTATTATCTCCGAGAGTTCGTATCATTGAGTGATAATGAGGATACCCATCGATTCTGTGTCCCCTCACGATGTGAAACGATGGGTTGAGATGTGCAGCAAAGATAAATAATAAGGTTTTGTGAGTGAATTTCGGTGCAGTCATCTGTTAGCATTTTTCGCTCGTTGCTAATTCAGAGGCTCAGCGTTAGCATTGTGTTTTTTTTTTTTTATTTAAAAAAAAAAAAAATCAGTTAGATGAGTTTCTTCCCGTTACATGGATATAAAACATTCATAGTTTATGAAATGAACATGCCCTCAGACACTGTTTCCTGCAAGATGTGGCAGGAGGGCCCGGAACCGGGGTCTCTCGGGCTTAACAGGTTAACTCCTTCAGCCTATTTTCAGCTGCAGAAACCATTCAACTATTACATTATTCAGCTATTTCAGGACATCAAGGCTATACATGTTGTTGTTTATACCTTTTTTCAAACCTTTTCTTTGAAATATTAAGCTTTTTCTGCATTTTTGTAGCGAAAAGCAGCTACCATTCAGCTAATAACATATTCAGCTTTTTCTGCATTTTCAGCTAAATTCAGCCATAAATGTTCACAGTTTACAGCATTCGCACGCATTTTCTGCAGGAAATGCATTTTCTAGTTGATTTTATTCTGCCCTGTCATAGTCTTAAATCATGCGCTCCTATCCGTCACGGTCGTATGATGAAACCTTCCACTGCTGCTAGTTTCTCTCCTTTGTTAATTTAACACAGTCTGATACTATGTCCGCTGTCTCCATGGACACTGAGCTATTAACCTCAGCCTTTCTCTCTTCCTGCACTGGAGCTCTTGACATTGTTGCTCCCCTGAAACTCATGCGCCCCAAAGTTAAATCTGATCCCTGGCTCAATGACGTCACTCGTGCTGCCAGGCGTGAGAGCCGGCAGGCTGAGCGCAGGTGGAAGAAGGACAAGCTTCATGTAACTCGTGACATTTTGAAAGAGAGTTGGAGAAAGTATCAGAGCACTGTAAAAGCTGAAAAGATGAGTTACTTTTCTGATATTATTTCTAGTAATTTAAACAAACCTCGTGTTCTTTTTAAAACCATTGATGCTATGTTAAACTCTCCTTTATCCACTTGTATTGATGCTTCAACTGAGATGTGTGAACAATTCCTCTGCTATTTTATAGACAAAATCTCCACTATTAGAGCCAGTATCTCACCACCCTCTTTCGACCCCTCCATTGACTTCACATGCACTGCTGTCTTCCAGCAGTTTGGACCTGTGTCGTTGTCATCTCTCAGTGACATTGTTGCTAAATTCAAACCCTCATCTTGTCCCACAGACCCAGTCCCTCCTCCACTTTTTAAAGAGGTATGGGACACTATTGGACCTAATGTCAATAACATTATAAATAGCAGCCTAGAGTCCGGTTCTGTGCCAGTTTATTTCAAACAAGCGGTTGTGGCACCCCTGATAAAGAAAACTAATCTGGACACTTCTGTCTTCTCAAATTACAGACCCATCTCGAAGCTTTTATTTCAAAAATATTGGAGAAAACCGTACTCTTACAGCTGCAGTCTTTTATTTCATGCATACAATATTTTCGATATTTTTCAATCCGGTTTTAAAGCACTTCACAGAACTGAGTCTGCCCTTCTAAGAGTGTTCAATGACCTCCTGGTCTCTACAGACTCTGGTGACTCTGCCATCCTTATGCTCTTAGACCTCACAGCTGCCTTTGATACGATTGACCACTCCATCCTTATCTCTCATCTAGAGCACTGTGTGGGTATCAGGGGCGCTGCCTTAGAGTGGTTCAGGTCCTATCTGTCCCAGAGATCTTTCTCTGTTACGCTTGGTGACTTTACATCCTCTTCTGCCCCCCTATCCTGTGGAGTTCCCCAAGGTACTATTTTGGGGCCTATTTTATTTTCCTTATACCTTCTCCCCCTTCGACTGATTTTTAGAGAACATGACGTCTCCTACCACCTTTATGCGGACGACTCCCAATTATATCTACCCTTAAGAAAAAACACCAGCTCTCTGATGCCCCTGGTTGACTGTCTTAAGGACATAAAGGCCTGGATGGCGCTAAACTTTTTATATATAAATGAGAGCAAAACGGAGGTAATTGTGTTTGGACCAAATGGTGATGTCCCACTGGCTCCCCTCCACTGGCTCCCCTCCACTGGCTCCCCTCCACTGGCTCCCCTCCACTGGCTCCCCTCCACTGGCTTCCCTCCACTTGCTTCCTCCACTGGCTTCCCTCCACTGGCTTCCCTCCACTGGCTCCCCTCCACTGGCTCCCCTCCACTGGCTCCCCTCCACTGGCTCCCCTCCACTGGCTTCCCTCCACTTGCTTCCTCCACTGGCTTCCCTCCACTGGCTTCCCTCCACTTGCTTCCTCCACTGACTCCCCTCCACTGGCTCCCCTCCACTGGCTCCCCTCCACTGGCTTCGCTCCACTGGCTCCCCTCCACTGGCTCCCCTCCACTGGCTCCCCTCCACTGGCTCCCCTCCACTGGCTTCGCTCCACTGGCTCCCCTCCACTGGCTCCCCTCCACTGGCTCCCCTCCACTGGCTTCCTCCACTGGCTCCCCTCCACTGGCTTCCCTCCACTGGCTTCCCTCCACTGGCTCCCCTCCACTGGCTTCCCTCCACTGGCTTCCCTCCACTGGCTCCCCTCCACTGGCTTCCCTCCACTGGCTCCCCTCCACTGGCTTCCCTCCACTGGCTTCCCTCCACTGGCTCCCCTCCACTGGCTTCCCTCCACTGGCTTCCCTCCACTGGCTTCCCTCCACTGGCTTCCCTCCACTGGCTCCCCTCCACTGGCTCCCCTCCACTGGCTTCCCTCCACTGGCTTCCCTCCACTGGCTTCCATCCACTGGCTTCCCTCCACTGGCTTCCCTCCACTCACTTCCCTCCGCTGGCTTCTTTTATGAACTACTAGACCGCTGGGTCATGTTAAGACCATCTTTTCTGTGTTGCTGTGGGTTTTTTCCATCGCTTTTGTTACAAATATCAAAACAATAACTAAATATATCCGTCGTAAACTAAACCAGAAACAGCAGTATATCTTATTTTGTTAACACTGTAAACTTGACAGCTTTTTAACCCAAACCACCTACTGGTTAAAGCACGTTATTACACGTTTGGAGTAATGCAATGCAGGTAGATTGTGTTGCTTTTTAATGACTGTTTAAAATACATTTTTCTTAATGTATTTCATTTTTGTAAAGCACTTTTGAATGTGTTATATTTTATGAAAACATTTAAATATTAAGAGTACATACAAAATAGGAGGAAAGTAGAAGGCCAATGATAGAAATATAGAATAGAAAATACCAAGAAGATACTGTAAATGGTATCTAGAATAATAATAATAATAATAATAATAATACATGGGACTTGTATAGCGCTTTTCAAGAAACTCAAAGACGCTTTGACAGAGAATAAAAAAACAAACAAAAACAAAGAAATACAAAAAGAGATAAACAAAACAGAAAATAGGGGGGGGGGGTCAGTGGTTGAATGCAGTGTTGAACAGGTGGGTTTTGAGTGATGTTTTGAATGCTGTGAGGGAGGAAGAGTCTCTGATGGATTGGGGTAGTGAGTTCCAGAGGGTGGGTGCAGCAACGGAGAAGGCTCTGTTTAGAACTGAATAAAACAGTTTAGTGCCGGATGTACAAAGATATGAATAGGAGGATGTGCAAAACAGACAAACTAATTAGGCTTTCTTTAAACATTAAATAACACTTTAGGTTAAGGTCTTCTTTTAAATACATGTAAGCAAAAAGCTTTGGGGGTATCTATATTAAGCCTGACAAAGTACTTAACGTTTCATATATTGCATGGTTTGTTTTGGGACTTGACGATCAACTTTGCTGCAAAGTTAACTATGTTGAAGCACTTATTTTAACCGATATTATACATATTTATTATACTCTTATAAGATGTATGTAGATAGAATAAGAAATGTGCAGAATATGACAGTTTAATGGTGGAGGTACACACATTGATAGATCTCTTGTGGAGGAACCTGTGACCCAAGTTTGTCATCATTGCATAACTACAGTTAGTTGTGTATATGATATTTCAATAAACCTTTGAAAATCTTGAAATCTTGAAAGGGATGTGCAAAATACCCATAATTACAGTTTTTGATGAACAATTGGAGAATAACGAGTAATGAATATACTTTATAGAGATCTGCAGATACATTGTTTGTCTTCTCAAGCACCAACTATCAAATGTCTCTCCTGATTGTTGGCACTTGACAATCACCTTCCCTGAATTTGACTCAGGTGTAACTAAAGTCTGATTTAAGGGTTGTTTATATTTCACATCATTAATCAGAATCTGCAAAGTAACTAAAATAAATGTAGTAAAAATACCAGGTTAACCTTAAAGAAAGCCCTCAGGATGATCAAAGACCCCCATCACCCCAGCCTCAAACTGTTCTGTCTGCTGCCGTCTGGCAGGCGGTACCGCAGCATCCGGACTAAGACCACCAGACTCAGGGACCGTTTCATCCCACAGGCCAGAAGACTGTTAAACACCTGAACTTAGAAACAACATCCATTACATTCATCTGGCTGCTACTTAGAAATGATTTGTCTAATATATCATATTCCAATCACTTGTATATCGACTCTTATTGCACTATTTAACTTTTTACTATTTTTCTTTTTTGAATTTACTTGCACTATCTTTTCATGTGTCCTATCTGTTTTATTGTGTTGCACTGTTGGAGGAGCCTGTGACCTAAGAGGGGGGGGAGGGGGGGGGTAGGACACGTTCGAGTCTTGATTTGGATAGTGTGCCGTCGATGGGTTTCATTCCATTTCAAAGTGCTGTTTGACACGTAAACTTCGCTCACTGCCACTCCAACATCAAATCACAGAGCTTGAGAACTAATCACTGGGGTTTGTCAAACAGAGCACATGGTGTAGTCCTAAACGATAGCTGGGGATTCTGGGTAGTGTAGTGTCTTCTGCCATCCTTTACGGCTCCTACACACGGCGGCGTGCGTTGTCGCCTGCCGGCGGGGGGGGCTGAAACTCGACCAACAACCAATCACATGAATGCGGCCATGGTTCCGGCCCTGGTTCCGGCCCCAGCTGCCATGGTTCTGGCCCCAGCAGCCATGGTTCTGGCCCCAGCAGCCATGGTTCCGGCCCCAGCAGCCATGGTTCCGGACCCAGTTCTGGCCCCAGCAGCTATGGTTCCGGACCCAGTTCTGGCCCCAGCAGCTATGGTTCTGGCCCCAGCAGCCATGGTTCTGGCCCCAGCAGCCATGGTTCCGGCCCTGGTTCCGGCCCCAGCTGCCATGGTTCTGGCCCCAGCAGCCATGGTTCCGGCCCCAGCAGCCATGGTTCCGGACCCAGTTCTGGCCCCAGCAGCTATGGTTCCGGCCCCAGTTCTGGCCCCAGCAGCCATGGTTCCAGACCCAGTTCTGGCCCCAGCGGCCATGGTTCCAGACCCAGTTCTGGCCCCAGCAGCCATGGTCCCAGACCCAGTTCTGACCCCGGCAGCCATGGTCCCGGCCCCAGTTCCGGCCCCAGCGGCCATGGTTCCAGACCCTGTTCTGGCCCCGGCAGCCATGGTCCCGGCCCCAGTTCCGGCCCCAGCAGCTATGGTCCCAGACCCAGTTCTGGCCCCAGCTGCCATAGTCCCATCTCTAGTCCCATCTCTGGTCCCTTCTCTAGTCTCTTCTCGAGTCCCCTCTCTAGTCCCCCCTCTAGTCCCTTGCCAAGTCCCTCCTCTAGTCCCTTCCCTAGTCCCTCCTCAGGTCACTTCCCTAGTCCCTTCTCTAGTCCCTTCTCTAGTCCCTTCTCCAGTCTCACCTCTAATCACTTCTCTAGTCCCATCTCAAGGCCCTTCTCTAGTCCCTACTCAATTATTTTCTCAAGTCCTTTCTCAAGTACCTCCTCTAGTCACTTCCCTAGTCCCATCTCTAGTCCCCTCTCGAGTCCCCTGTCGAGTTCCCTCTCCAGTCCCTACTCAAGTTCCTACTCAAGTCCCAACTCAAGTCCCTACTGAAGTGCCGGTGGGGGTTCCGCTGGGGGTCCTGCCAACTCCATGTCCTGTCCCGTTGGGGGTCCCGCCGACTACTCTTCTGCCGGGGGTCCTGCCAACCCTATGTCCTGTCCCGTTGGGGGTCCTGCCGGGGGTCCTGCCAATCCTGTGTCCTGTCCCTTTGGGGGTCCCGCCGACTACTCTCCTGCCGGGGGTCCTGCCAATCCCATGTCCTGTCCGGTTGGGGGTCCCGCCGACTACTCTTCTGCCGGGTATCCTGCCAACCCTATGTCCTGTGCCGTTGGAGGTCCCGCCGACTACTCTCCTGCCGGGGGTCCTGCTAACCCTATGTCCTGTCCCGTTGGGGGTCCCGCCGACTACTCTTCTGCCGGGGGTCCTGCCTAACCCTATGTCCTGTGCCGTTGGAGGTTCCGCTGGGGGTCCTGCCAGTTCCATGTCCAGTCCCGTTGGAGGTCCCACCGACTACTCTCCTGCCGGGGGTCCTGCCAATCCTATTTCCTGTTCCTCTGGGGGTCCCGCCGACAACTCTTCTGCCGGGGGTCCTGCCAACCCCTTGTCCTGTTCCGTTGGAGGCCCCGCCATCACTTGTCTCGCCGGGGGTCCTGCCAACTCCTGGTCCTCTTCCTCGGGGGATCCTGCCGAAGCCTGTCCCACCGGCTCCGGTTCCTGTTCGGCCGACACCGGGTCCTGCCCAGCCTCCGGAGCTGTCTGGTCTTCGCCCTCGAGCCCGGCCCCCTGAGAGCCGCGGTCTTCGCCCTCGAGCCCGGCCCCCTGAGAGCCCGGCCCCCTGAGAGCCACTGTCCTCGCCCTCGGGCCCGGCCCCCTGACTCTTCCTGCCGCTGCCTTCGCCCTCATCCCTCATCCTCGGCCCCCTGAGTTCGCCCGCTGTGGCCTTCGCCCCACCATGGACTCTGCCTTGCCCCCGGGCCGTCCGCCCGAGTCCCCCTTCTCGGCTTCTGCCTTGCCCACGGGCCGTCCGCCCAAGATCCCTTCCGGGTCCTCCGCTGTGCTCCTGGGCTGTCAGCCCAAAATCCCGTCCTCCTGACCCCCTCCACCCACCCTGGTGGCCTAGTGATGCTTAGACTGAACATGAAGGAAGCTCGACTGGAGGATTTAAAATCAATCAAAACAACTGTACACGAATGAAATACATTTAGCTTGAGCTGGCTTTAATACTTTCTTCATGGTATTCAAATTGGGCTCAAGTAGAACCTTTACCCAGGTATTCAGCTAGTTCTGAGAGAAGAATCAACTTTGTGCATAACAAGAGAAAGTACTATAACGCCTCTATCAGCTGACGCCATCAGGCAGGAGCAGGGAGACACTGAGAGCACAGCAGCCCAAGGCAGAGTCCTGCATCGGGTCGGGTACCCGACGGGTGACCCGCAAAAAAGGTGATTCGCGGGTGGTATTTTTTCAAACGCTTTTTTCCGGGTTCGGCTCTGGGTAAAGCAAAGATAATGCGGGTCGGGTCACGGGTGTTGCATAATAAATATTAAAATAATAATAATCTAGTTTAATGTTTAAATCCTCAGACCTCTCCCCCGCGGGACCGCGCATAATCATAACCTCTGCAGCGCATCAGTCTTCTGAGCGCGCCACATTCTGAATGGCTGAGCTGAAGCTCTCTACGGAGGATACAGACTTTTCAATAACACTTCCTCGAGAGCGAAACCCAACGTCTGGAGGCTTCTGGTTCCTAGATGAGAAAATAACCAACATCCCACGCTTTTTGAGACAAAAATGCAACTGCGTGTGTTAATAATTGCACGTTTTCACTGCTCATATATAGGCGTTCGGGTTCGGGTCGGGTTTCGGATCCTGTGCCGACGGGTCGGGGCGGGTTGCGGAACTAATTGGCAATATGTGCGGGGCGGGTTCGGTATTGCACGTCGCGGGTGCGGGGAGGGAGCGGGTCTTGAAAATCAGACCCGTGCAGGACTCTGGCCCAAGGTAGCACGCTACTCTGAGAAATATAAAATACAAATCATAGACTGGTTTGTTTAACACCTTTATGTTCACCACATCATCCATACTATGTTCTTTCATCGTTTTGATGTCTTCGGTATTAATCTACAATCTAAATACATCACAGCCTTCGAATGAGAGTGTGTGTGTGTGTGTGTGTGTGTGTGTGTGTGTGTGTGTGTGTGTGTGTGTGTGTGTGTGTGTGTGTGTGTGTGTGTGTGTGTGTGTGTGTGTGTGTGTGTGTGTGTGTGTGTGTGTGTGTGTGTGTGTGTGTGTGTGTGTGTGTGTGTGTGTGTGTGTGTGTGTGTGTGTGTGTGTGTGTGTGTGTGTGTGTGTGTGTGTGTTACATTCCTGCTTTTTTTTACTTCTTGCACCACAATTCTTTCTCAATGTTCTTCCAATGAAACTGTCACCCTCTCAGGTGTGTGACTTCCACAGAACTGATGAAAACACTCACACCCATAAACACACTTGATGCGTGGACTCATTTGGCTTCAGTCATTGTGTTGGCATGAATTCAGCATCATCTTCCTTGGAATACGACTCCTCCCAGATAACGATTGCACAATGACGCACAGCATCTCTGTGCTCTATATATATGCAGCTGACCTGTGGTCAGTACAACAGACTTCAGCACACCAGTTGACTTCTTACTGCCTATCATTCGCTGTCAGCACACACGTAAGTGTTCAACAAGGTCTTACTTTCTTGCTGTAACACCTTTTTTGTATTTCACAAACATTGTGATCAATACTTTTCAGAACTCTGTGCAGTATACATTTGATCTGAACTTGGTTTAGATGTCATTGTTGTTTTCAAAATGTAACTCCTGATGGTTGAATGTGTCAGGATGATATTCTAGCTCAGCTGAAAAGTCAGATGTATTCAGTTAACTACAATTGTGATTACTCATGTGTCTTTCTTTAATGCAGGAACCCACAATGAGCACCTACATCTCAGAGCTTCAAGTGTCCCTGAATGCAGCTGAGGAGCTAAACCTTAAAAAAAGAGGCTTCAATATAATCGATGGCAATCTGAACGAAGGAACAGGAGGAAATTACATCCGTCTTTGGTACAAACATGGATCAGTGCCGATCACCAAGGTTCAAGTGTCCTTCAACAATAATATGGCTGATGGTTTGAACAATGCAGGGTACACACCGATCAAGAAAGATCTCAATGCTGGAGCATGGGGTGATTACCTCTACCTTTGGTACTCCCAAGGGTCCGGAGAGTTTGATACTCCCATAGTGGACATTAGTGTCACTACAGATGCAGCCAATGAAGCTGAAAAGTTTGCATTTGGTTGGGAGAGAGTGGCCTGTGATCTGAACCGCGATGCTAATGGGAACTTGATCCACTTGTGGCTGAAGAGAGAGAAGAAAACCTACATCTGTGACGTCACTGCCACTGATTCCTACGGATCTGACATGGACCTCTTTGAGAAGGGCTACATCCGTGTGGATGAAGATACTAACAGAGGTGCAGGAGGAGCCTATGTCTTCATCTGGTTCCGTCAGACCACCGACCCCGAGAAGGCACTCAAAGAAATACAAGTCTCCATCAATGCTGATCAGCATCTGGAGTTTCAGCAGCAAAAATACAAGCAAGTGAGTGTTGACCTGAACCAAGGGACCGGAGGTAACCAAGTGTTCCTGTGGTACAAGAAAAGATCCAACCCATTAAAGGCCATCGGCCTGCTTCTCAACAAAGATGTGGTTAAAGATGATCAGGAGGCTGGCATCAGTGTTATCCCGAAAAACCTCAACGAGGGCAACAATGGCTGTGTTGAGAACCTGTATGTCAATCAGTAAAGTCAGAGAGTTCTCAACACTCACTGAAGTGGAACGCATCTTACCATTTTGTTAAATCATTCGGTGATGGCCACTTTCTTTTCCTTTTTAAATCAGTGCTAGTAGTAATAATAGAAAGTGTGAATATGTCATGCGTTCTTATGTTAATCTCCCTGTCAATGAAATCAAACTATTCCAAATGTCTGTTTTTCAAATATAATCTGAACGAATGACTAAATGTTTCACTTATTCTGCACATGTCTGCTCTCAATAAAGAAACCTTTGCATGTGAAATGTTTTTGTTTTCTTAGTCTTATTCCCATCAATGTTATCATTCCAACAAATCAGGGCTGATGTTAAACAATTTACCTAAAGTGTCATTTTTAGCTTCATAGAGACTAAGAGCAAGCGCAGGACGTATAAAGAGGATACGGTACAAGTCCAGAAGTCATCGTTAAAAAAGCAACAAACAACAACTCAAGTGAAGTCTGAAGGCACGGCATGCTTACCTTGGTTTTGGAGATGTATGAGCCAACACTGAAATATGTAAACCAACACAACTCACAAAATAACTTGGTGCAGTTACATTATAATCATGAGTAGTTTCAAATTGAATAAAAGGCAACATGTGTTCAATAATTCACTCTTCAATTCCTGCATGGGATCATTGTCACCTTATTGTTACCTACGTCTCTGTCATCTGCAAAATACCTGTTACGTTTTGTTGTGTTTTCCAGAACCTTAGCATAAGCATGTCGATGTAGAACAGATTGCAGATGGACAAGATAATCCTTGTTCTGTGGACAGGATTCAAACCGGGTCTAGAGCTGTTTCAGAAAGGCCTCCCGAGTTGGGGACCACTTTACAATAAGAGTACCCTTATAAAGGGTTTACGAATAGTTTGTAATTCATTTATTAATTAGGTTGTGAACACTTTATAAATCCTTAATAAGCTTTTATAAGACATGAGATAAACAGGGCAACTGTGACCGGTTGCTTGCCAAATAGTGAGCCCACATTTATCTAAATAATAAGAATGCATTACATTTTTTATTAGAGTGCTTTTCCAGGTGCTCAAAGCGCTCTACAATGACATATTACACATATTAGACATGGACATGACATTACTGTGGACATTACCCTCAGGAGAAATGCAAACTGCTAAGCCCTTTAGAAACTAGTAACTCATTAGTAAATGGGAATGTGTTTTACACTTTACAATAAGGCTCCTTTTGGAAACTATAAATGTTGGGAACTCATAAATAAATGGTCATGAAGAGAAAGAAACATCAAGATGGATGGGGGGAGATTCAACTCGGTGAACAACAGATACCAAGGATGCTGGCTGATGAAGGAGGCGAAGTAAGCTAGGTAGCCAATATAAGGCTTAGTCATCTTGCCAAATAGTGAGCCTGTGCTGATGTGTCTATGTTAGAACTGGTTTATAAATGGTTCTTGATGATTAATAAAGTGTTTACAACCTAATTCATAACCTAATTAGAAACCCTTTATGAATTCTTTATAAGGGTAGTCTTATTGTAAAGTGGTGCCACATTTACTAATAAGCAGTGGTGTAAGAAGTACTCTAATATTTGACTCAAGTCAAAGTAGAAATACAACAGTATAAAAATACTCTGTTACAAGTAAAAGTCCTGCATTTCAAATCTTACTAAGTAAAAGTACAACATTGTGTGTAATGGCCCATTTTTTCATCAGATATTTAATCTCTGGATGATTTGATTATGAATGTGTTCGTCACAGCTGGTAAAGGTGGAGCTACTTTGAATCACTGTGTGTTCTGATGCTATCGTAACAAGACTCAAGAGATTCAAGATTCAAAGGTGTTCTCATCAGATGCTCAGCAGCTTCAGAGGAGAAATGAAACTTCTGACCTGAGCTCCTCCATCAATGCAACAGATATAATAACATACAAGAATACAAATACAGAAACGTGCAAGAAGTCAATATACATGTGAATATAGTTTGATGTGTACAAGAACAGAATGTGAAATGAAATAATGTACATTTAAATACGGGTTATTACTGTGATAATTATTTAGATAAATAATTAGATTGCAAGATGACAAACAGAGAAAGTGTGTGTCAGTGTGTGAGTGTGTGTGTGTGTGTGTGTGTGTGTGTGTGTGTGTGTGTGTGTGTGTGTGTGTATGTGTGTGTGTGTGTGTGTGAGGGGCAGCACCGTGTGTGTGTGTGTGTGTGTGTGTGTGTGTGTGTGTGAGGGGCAGCACCGTGTGTGTGTGTGTGTGTGTGTGTGTGTGTGTGTGTGTGTGTGTGTGTGTGTGTGTGTGAGGGGCAGCACCGTGTGTGTGTGTGTGTGTGAGTGTGTGTGTGAGTGTGAGTGTGTGTGAGTGTGTGTGTTTGTGTGTGTGTGTGTGTGTGTGTGTGTGTGTGTGAGGGGCAGCACCGTGTGTGTGTGTGTGTGTGTGTGTGTGTTTGTGTGTATGTGTGTGTGTATGTGTGTGTGTGTGTGTGTGTGTGTGTTTGTGTGTGTGTGTGTGTGAGTGAGTGTGTGTGAGTGTGTGTGTGTGTGTGTGTGTGTGTGTGTGAGAGTGTGAGTGTGAGTGTGAGTGTGTGTGTGTGTGAGTGTGTGTGTGTGTGTGTGTGTGTGTGTGTGTGTGTGTGTGTGTGTGTGTGTGTGTGTGAGGGGCAGCACCGTGTGTGTGTGTGTGTGTGTGTGTGTGTGTGTGTGTGTGTGTGTGTGTGTGAGGGGCAGCACCGTGTGTGTGTGTGTGTGTGTGTGTGTGTGTGTGTGTGTGTGTGTGTGTGTGTGTGTGTGTGTGTGTGTGTGTGTGTGTGTGTGTGTGTGTGTGTGTGTGTGTGTGTGTGCATCTAGGTTGTTCGATACTCGACCCATTTCTCCCACCTTTCCTCAACGACATGCATCTGGGTTCTAATCCTCAGAGTTTCTCCATTTCATTGAAGTTCTTCCATCGTGAGTTTACTAAGTTATTGTCTTTCAGTAAATTCCTTCTCATTAGTTTAATGAGCTCTTTTCTAATGACCAGAAATAGGTAGGGATCTGTTTCTGTATTCCCTCTGGTGTTTCCCCAGTAAAGGGTTCATGGCTTCTTGTTGAGAGAAACACCAAAGATATTGGACTTTTCTCTTCAAACGCTTTCCCAGAAGTCTCCCAACACATTACAGAGATAGAAGTCATGTTCTAAGATTTAAGACTGAAGGCCAGCTTTTTATTCGTCTTGTCACACAACAGTAGATCAACTAGAAACAACTTGAAAAATGTGCATTTCAGAGGAAAACCCCACATATGGATTTGTTTGTTTACTAAATGAAAGGGATGCATTTAGAAGGAAGGAAACCTGAAGCGTTGATGTACTCTGGGATTATAATCTCACAAATTACTGATGATTAGAGAATAAAACGATGAGGTGGATCCAGCATCGCACATCGCTGAAGATATGCTTTTCCAGGGTTACATTTGTTTCTCCTTCCCTAACCACTTACATTGGAGGAAATAATAACGTTTTCTTCCTGTACATTTGCAAATGTCATCTTTTAGTTATTTCGGTTTGTTCTTGTCTTTATTATCTCAGAGGATATTGAACCTTTCTGACCTTAAAGTTGTGTTTTTGCTCGTAAATGTACCAATTAAATCTCAGAGAAAGTCTTTAATGTTCCGTACATAATGGGATTATATCTGACTTGCATGCTGATCAGTAAATGGGATTTAAAACCTTTCAATGCTTCCAAATACAAACAAGATCATTTGACTTGTTCCTAATTATCCATTGAGCATTGATCGACTGTCACCGTGTGAGCAGCTGATTCGTTTGTTGTTGTTGTTGTTGTGCTGAAAGCAGGAGGCAGAGTTTAATGTTCCTGACGCCTCCGTCCGTCTTTAGTCCAGTTTTGTCTCCAGATTGGGTCATCTTGTGTCGGTGCCAAACACATCGTGCAGAGAACTCACTGATCCTGGAACAGGCAGAAACAGGCTCTAAATGTCAGCGTTTACACGAGCTGCACATTTTTAACCCAGTCTGAACTCCAGGGTAAAACTTCTAGAAGCTGCTGCTGCTGAAAACTGTTTCATTTAACATTAAATCAACTCAGTCTCACATGTCTGATGTTACAACCACCTTTATTTTGGTGAAAACATCCTTAATTCAATTCTACATTATGTCGACATCTATATAGACATTTTTTTTTAAAAGCTAAATAAAATGGATGGAGCCAAATATTTTAAAGAACATTGAATACAAATATTTTAAACAATAAAATAACATATTTTAAGTAAAAAAACACATTTAAAATCCATAAAAAAACAATTAAGAAAACAGGAGTATATCAGAATAATAAATATAATTATTTAAAAAAGTCAGGATAACAACAGCAGTAAAAAAAGTAAGAACAATTACAAATGTTGTGGGTCCATGCTCAGTATTTCGTTCCAACGGCTATTTTCCAAACTCAGAAATCAGGTGAAGTTTCTGTCCATAGGTAAGTAATGAAAAAGCTTCCTTTCCCTCTGAGCTCTGCATCAGATTATTCAACCCTCTGGCGCCCTCTGGTGTCTGCTGGGGGAACAGCACATTTATCAATAAAGCACTGTAAATACAAGTCTCTATTTTTCTTTATTTCAGGACGTTTTGGAAAACCTGGAATCTTGTGATCTGGACGATGACGACCTCATGTTGGATGAAGATCTGCCGGAGGATGACTCCCTGCGCAGCGGTACATTTAGATCTAATAAAGTCACATAAAGTACAATTACTGTATGGATCCCCAAAAAGAATATTTAAGAGCTGTGATGTACGATACAATCCACCAGAATCTGCTTTATTTTGTATACATGTGAAATTAGGCAAATAACCCAAAGCAGACAGAGCAATATATTCTCAGTTTAACTGCTAAAATAGTTAGTTTGTTTCATTTGGGTTGAATTTAGAAACTAAAACAGGTCAATTTCAGTTCATTTAATCCAACAGATCAATGCAGCCTAAGCACTTTAGTTCAGGTAAATAGTTTAAGTTTATTAACTGTTGTTTCAGTTTAATTTTAAATAACAATCTTCAGGCAGCTAAACTAAGCATATAAGCAGTTAACCAGCAGTTAACCAGCAGCTAACCAGCAGCTAACCAGCAGTTAAACAGCAGTTAACCAGCAGTTAAACAGCAGTTAACCAGCAGTTAAACAGCAGTTAACCTGCAGTTAAACATCAGTTAACCAGCAGTTAACCAGCAGTTAACCTGCAGTTAACCAGCAGCTAACCAGCAGCTAACCAGCAGTTAACCAGCAGTTAACCAGCAGCTAAACAGCAGTTAACCAGCAGTTAAACAGCAGCTAACCAGCAGTTAACCAGCAGTTAAACAGCAGTTAACCAGCAGTTAAACAGCAGTTAAACAGCAGCTAAACAGCAGTTAACCAGCAGTTAACCAGCAGTTAACCAGCAGTTAACCAGCAGTTAAACAGCAGTTAAACAGCAGTTAACCAGCAGTTTTAACCAGCAGTTAACCAGCAGTTAACCAGCAGTTAACCAGCAGTTAAACAGCAGCTAAACAGCAGTTAAATAGCAGACATTACAGTCGCTGGTTTATTTCTGTCTGTAGGCTGTTGTTGTGAGTGTGGACGGTCGGAGCATATACCACGTTAGCTTAGCCGATCTCCATTCAGAAAACACGCATTTTAAAAGGTGTTTCTCTGCCGTCTGTCTGCAGACCTGTCAAAGCATGAATTCATGGTTTTTACTAACCGGTATCAGTATGTTGTTACTTCGGCATCATTTAGAACCCTGTATTACATTTAGATCACGGTCAAATATGTTCATCTTGTTGTAGTTGTAGCCCCCGAGCCAGCGATTCTCTCTGACCAATCAGCAGTCGAGAGTGTTTACGTCTCTAGTTTAGCAGACTCAGCCTGGCTGTTGGAGGGCCAGAAAAAAGGTGAACAAGCCCTGGTGGAACTACTCCTGGTGGGTTTGGCCCGGCGCGCTTAAACCCTGCTCCGTGCTGCAGTGGAAAAGCGCCATGCATTGTGTTGGCAGCTCATTCCTTCAAACAGGAGCTTCAGATTGATGATCAGAGGAAATATGAACGTCTATTTCAAGCTTGATATGTAAATGTGTTATTGGGCTTTTTTAGATCTGTTAGAAAATGTTTCCAACTTTAATCGACTGAATTCATTTGAAAATTGGGCTCTTATGAACACATGAATACTGTGTAATATATATATTTAAGAAGTACAATTTAAGAGAAGCAGAATTTTATTTTACTAAAGTCATTGTACTTTTTGAATTTGCTGAGTGAGGGCCGATTCAAATTGGCCTCCTCCTCCTCCTCCTCTTCCTCCTCCTCCTCTTCCTCCTCCTCCTCCTCCTCCTCCTCCTCTTCCTCCTCCTCTTCCTCCTCCTCCTCCTCCTCCTCCTCTTCCTCCTCTTCCTCCTCCTCCTCCTCCTCCTCCTCTTCCTCCTCCTCTTCCTCCTCCTCCTCCTCCTCCTCCTCCTCCTGCTCCTTGTTTTTGCACGGCTTCTCATTGTTTGTTTAAAGTCAGTGTTTCTGATGAAGACGATGATGAAGACGATGTCCAGTTACTAAGCAGTGATGAAGTATCTCTAGGTGTTGGCTTGTCGTTATATCACCTGCAGTGTAATCTGTTATTAATGAGGTCTCTGACTCTAAAACAAAGTGTCCCTGCAGTACCAGCAGCCTCCACCAGGGGTCAGTGCTCACCTGAGGATACTCTTCATGTTTTATATTCTGCAGAACACCAGAGGAGCAAAAGACCAAAGATCAGACCTGACAAACATTTCAGCTGCAGATTAGTTTTGATTGAGTTATCGATGGATAATGAACTCTGTTTCAGATTCAGATGATCAGCAGCTGCTCGACTCCAGAGAGGAAATCAATAAACACACACATGCACCAGACACAGCTGCAACATATAGAGAATGATATAACATATATAGATATAATGCTGCTGCTCTGTTAACTCTGGAAATCTACATATTTAGAAGAAAGAATTGATTGGAGTGAGGATTGTTTGAAAAGAGAAGCTCATTTCAGAAAGTATAGAGAAACATGTTTTTAAGTTTAATTTGATAAAACTAACAGATTTATTTCCAGTTGCATGAAAATCCACGACATGTTTCAAAATAAAAGCTTCATGCAAAGTGTTTTTATTGACATCTCAATGAAGCTGATTGTTTCTCTTATCATTTACGTCTGCCGTCCAGTCGGGTTTCAAATCATCTAAATGTGACTTTATTGATTTTCAAAATAAAAGCTTCTCTGATCCAGGACACTCACTCCTGCAGCAGAAGTTGTTGTTATTATATTATTATGACATGTTGTGTCCAGCGGGGTTTCTCTCGCTGAACTTAAAGCATGAAAATAAAGACATTGTGACATAAAAAAAAATACACTTTCAAAGTAAAAGCATAAGCATAAGGCGCTTTCACACCGGAATACTTCTCCCAGGAATAGTTCCGGTAGTTCCTGGGATTTAGCGTTCACACCTGTTACGGCCCGGCTCTGGGGCTATAACATAAACCGGAGAGTCGAGACGAGGTGCGACAATAACAATCATTTATTGATGTTTAAACAAATACATGATCAGAAGCCAGCAGCAGGTTCCCGGAGGCTGGCACGGAGAAAGCCCAGAGGAATGAGAGCGAGACCACGCATCCGGTTGGGCTCTCCTCTTGTAGGCTTCTAGCAGGTGCAGCTCGTCAGGCAGGTGCAGCTCATGGATCCTGCAATCACACACACACCCAGCCGACGGCACCCCTCGTGGTGCGGAGGGGTCGTCACACACCAAAAAGATCTGGAACTAGAACTTAGTTCTCGGGAACCATTTCCCCCCTTTTCAGTCCCTGCTACTTTCCAGGGGAGGAAAAGGTTCCAATTTCTGATTGCTGGGCGAATTGCAAACCACGCCCCGTAGAACTCTGAAAAGTTTTGTGAAGCCGCCATTTTATTTGCTCGCATTAGCATTATTAGCATTAGCCCAGCGCACCAACGGAGAGAGAATAACTTATGGCAACACAAAAAAAAACTTGGGAGCGGTGGAGTGATGAGGAGGTGTCGGCGCTTCTGGCGATTTACCCGGGACTTCGGGTGGCGATTTACTGCCCCCCGAAGTCCCGTAGTCCGGGGGGCTCCGGGACTTCGGGTGGCAGTATACGCCGTGAAGTTTTTTGCGACCTGCCAGTAAACCCAAAGCAGAAGAAGAAGAAGTGACGTCAGCGGCTTCATTTGCGTAATCCTCCCTCAGGGACTTACTCCGGTGTGAACGCGATCTGCTAGATAGTTCAGGGAGAGAGAGAGGGTGATCAAGAGAAGAGAGAGAGAAGAGAGAGAGGGCGATCAAGAGAAGAGAGAGAGGGCGATCAAGAGAAGAGAGAGAGTAATGTAACCTCCTAATGTAATGTCTAACTCCTATGAAAATGTTCAAAAAGTGCTCAAACTTCACATGTGTGCTAACAGTCCAGCCGTGAAGACATCTACGGGAAAGTTTTTAGATTTCTTCAAATGCCGTTGCCATGGCAACACAATGCTCACCATGAAACACGGTTTTCTCATAACTTCAGTGAAAATGCTCGAAATGACCCAAAACTTCACAGGTTTGGTAACGATGCAGCCATCAACACATCTAAGCGTATTATGGGATGTCATCAAATGCTGTTGGCATGGCGACAGATAATTCACCATCAAGTTAGTTCAAAAGTTTGCAGTTCAAATATTCTTCTGCTTTCCCAAGCCTTTTTACTTTCTTTTCTCATCTTAATACAAATTCATTCACTACTACTTACATCTGATATTTAACTCCTTCAGCCTATTTTCAGCTGCAGAAACCATTCAACTATTACATTATTCAGCTATTTCAGGACATCAAGGCTATACATGTTGTTGTTTATACCTTTTTTCAAAGCTTTTCTTTGAAATATTAAGCTTTTTCTGCATTTTCAGCTAAATTCAGCCATAAATGTTCACAGTTTACAGCATTCGCACGCATTTTCTGCAGGAAATGCATTTTCTAGTTGATTTTATTCTGCCCTGTCATAGTCTTAAATCATGCGCTCCTATCCGTCACGGTCGTATGATGAAACCTTCCACTGCTGCTAGTTTCTCTCCTTTGTTAATTTAACACAGTCTGATACTATGTCCGCTGACTCCATGGACACTGAGCTATTAACCTCAGCCTTTCTCTCTTCCTGCACTGGAGCTCTTGACATTGTTGCTCCCCTGAAACTCATGCGCCCCAAAGTTAAATCTGAACCCTGGCTCAATGACGTCACTCGTGCTGCCAGGCGTGAGAGCCGGCAGGCTGAGCGCAGGTGGAAGAAGGACAAGCTTCATGTAACTCGTGACATTTTGAAAGAGAGTTGGAGAAAGTTTCAGAGCACTGTAAAAGCTGAAAAGATTAGTTACTTTTCTGATATTATTTCTAGTAATTTAAACAAACCTCGTGTTCTTTTTAAAACCATTGATGCTATGTTAAACTCTCCTTTATCCACTTGTATTGATGCTTCAACTGAGATGTGTGAACAATTCCTCTGCTATTTTATAGACAAGATCTCCACTATTAGAGCCAGTATCTCACCACCCTCTTTTGACCCCTCCATTGACTTCACATGCACTGCTGTCTTCCAGCAGTTTGGACCTGTGTCGTTGTCATCTCTCAGTGACATTGTTGCTAAATTCAAACCCTCATCTTGTCCCACAGACCCAGTCCCTCCTCCACTTTTTAAAGAGGTATGGGACACTATTGGACCTAATGTCCATAGAATTATAAATAGCAGCCTAGAGTCCGGTTCTGTGCCAGTTTATTTCAAACAAGCGGTTGTGGCACCCCTGATAAAGAAAACTAATCTGGACACTTCAGTCTTCTCAAATTACAGACCTATCTCGAAGCTTTTATTTCAAAAATATTGGAGAAAACCGTACTCTTACAGCTGCAGTCTTTTTTTTCATGCATACAATATTTTCGATATTTTTCAATCCGGTTTTAAAGCGCTTCACAGAACTGAGTCTGCCCTTTTAAGAGTGTTCAATGACCTCCTAGTCTCTACAGACTCTGGTGACTCTGCCATCCTTATGCTCTTAGACCTCACAGCTGCCTTTGATACGATTGACCACTCCATCCTTATTTCTCATCTAGAGCACTGTGTGGGTATCAGGGGCGCTGCCTTAGAGTGGTTCAGGTCCTGTCTGTCCCAGAGATCTTTCTCTGTTACACTTGGTGACTTTACATCCTCTTCTGCCCCCCTATCCTGTGGAGTTCCCCAAGGTACTATTTTGGGGCCTATTTTATTTTCCTTATAGCTTCTCCCCCTTGGACTGATTTTTAGAAAACATGGCGTCTCCTACCACCTTTATGCGGATGACTCCCAATTATATCTACCCCTAAGAAAAACCACCAGCTCTCTGATGCCCCTGGTTGACTGTCTTAATGACATAAAGGCCTGGATGGCGCTAAACCTTTAAATATAAATAATAATAATAATAATAATAATAGATTTAATTTGTTAGCGCTTTTACAGGTGCTCAAAGACGCTTTACAGATATAGTGAAGGGAAAAGAAAAGGAAGGAACAACAAATAAATATATAGTTAAAGTTAAAGTTAAAGTCAAATAATACAAAAACAATCACACATTAAAAGCCAGATTGAAGAGGTGAGTTTTTGTGAGTGTGTTGAAGGTGGTGAGGTCAGTGCAGTCTCTGATGGGTTGGGGGAGTGAGTTCCAGAGGGAGGGGGCAGCGACGGAGAAGGCTCTGTCCCCCCAGGTCCGGTGATTGGTGCGGGTGGGGATGGATAGGAGGTTGGCTTCTGATGAGCGGAGGCAGCGGGAAGGGGTGTGGTGGTGCAGCAGGTCTGTGAGGTAGGGGGGGGCCTGATTGTTGAGGGCTTTGTGAGTAATGAGGAGGACTTTGAAGTTGATTCTTTGACGGACGGGGAGCCAGTGGAGGTTCTGGAGGACGGGAGTGATGTGGTCTCGGGAGCGGGTGTGGGTGAGGAGGCGGGCAGCAGAGTTCTGGATATGTAAATGAGAGCAAAACGGAGGTAATTGTGTTTGGACCAAATGGTGATGTCCCTTCCATTGACCTGGGTTCCCTGCAACCGTATGCAAAACCCATGGTCACAAATCTGGGTGTCAAAATCGACAGTGCTTTTAAATTAGATAAACAGATAAACTCTGTGGTTAAATCCAGTTTTTATCACTTGAGGCTCCTGTCCAAAATCAAACCGGTTTTATCCTTTTTAAACTTTGAGCGTGTAATTCATGCCTTTGTTTCGACTCGTCTAGATTATTGTAATGCACTTTATGCCGGCCTAAATAAGACTTCACTGGCCCGCCTGCAGCTGGTACAAAACGCTGCGGCGTGGCTGCTTACAGGAACCCGCAAGTTTGACCACATCACACCAGTTCTGGCTTCCCTCCACTGGCTCCCCTCCACTGGCTCCCCTCCACTGGCTTCCCTCCACTGGCTCCCCTCCACTGGCTTCCCTCCACTGGCTCCCCTCCACTGGCTCCCCTCCACTGGCTCCCCTCCACTGGCTCCCCTCCACTGGCTTCCCTCCACTGGCTTCCCTCCACTGGCTTCCCTCCACTGGCTCCCCTCCACTGGCTCCCCTCCACTGGCTCCCCTCCACTGGCTCCCCTCCACTGGCTTCCCTCCACTGGCTTCCCTCCACTGGCTCCCCTCCACTGGCTCCCCTCCACTGGCTTCCCTCCACTGGCTTCTCTCCACTGGCTTCCCTCCACTGGCTTCCCTCCACTGGCTCCCCTCCACTGGCTTCCCTCCACTGGCTTCTCTCCACTGGCTCCCCTCCACTGGCTTCCCTCCACTGGCTTCCCTCCACTGGCTCCCCTCCACTGGCTCCCCTCCACTGGCTTCCCTCCACTGGCTTCTCTCCACTGGCTTCCCTCCACTGGCTTCCCTCCACTGGCTCCCCTCCACTGGCTTCCCTCCACTGGCTTCTCTCCACTGGCTCCCCTCCACTGGCTTCCCTCCACTGGCTTCCCTCCACTGGCTCCCCTCCACTGGCTTCGCTCCACTGGCTTCCCTCCACTGGCTTCCCTCCACTGGCTTCCCTCCACTGGCTCCCCTCCACTGGCTTCGCTCCACTGGCTTCCCTCCACTGGCTTCCCTCCACTGGCTTCTCTCCACTGGCTCCCCTCCACTGGCACCCCTCCACTGGCTCCCCTCCACTGGCTCCCCTACACTGGCTTCCCTCCACTGGCTTCCCTCCACTGGCTTCCCTCCACTGGCTTCCTGTCCATTTCAGAGTCCATTTTAAGATTTTATTGTTTGTTTTTAAATCTCTTAATGGGCTGGCCCCAGAGTACATCTCCGACCTCTTACAGGTGTAAACCCCCTCAAGGGCTTTGAGGTCGGCTGATCAGCTGCTGCTGATAGTCCCAAAAACAAAGAACAAGACCTGGGGAGACCGAGCGTTCTCATCGGTAGCCCCCAGGCTCTGGAACGACTTGCCCCCTCATGTTAAATTGTCGCCCACTCTTGAAGCTTTTAAATCCCGCCTAAAGACCCACCTCTTTTCCCTCGCTTACCAGCAGTGTTGGGACTAACGCGTTACAAAGTAACTAGTACTCTAACGCCGTTATTTTTGGCAGTAACTAGTACTCTAACGCATTACTTTTTAAATTCAGTAACTCAGTTACCGTTACTACATGGTACGTTACTCCGTTAGTTTTTTTATATAGTCAACAGCCAGGCGAACAGAGATGAGAACTGTACTTATGTACTTGAGTAAATGTACTTAGATACTTCCTGTGTCACATGCGGAGACGGGCTGTGGGCGTGTTTGTGTTGTTTACTAACAAGATTATCATGGCGGCGGCGGAGCTCAAGTCTAGTTTCTCCACCTGGAGATATTCTCACTATTTCACTGTTGTCGAGCACAAAGAAAAGAAAGTTTCTGTTTAATGTAAGTTGTGTCCTGGCGGGTCAAAGAGCCTATCTACTGCCCAAACCAGTCATTCAAATCTCTTACATCTGCAAAAACAACATGCTGGGACGAAGCTAGTAGCTAAGACCGGCACAGACCCAGACTCAGCCGACGCCACTCCACCTCCACCTAAGCAACAGTGGCTGGATTTTAACCGAGGGACTGCGAGCCAGGGAAAAGTCGATAAAGCCATTGCACGGTATGTTGTAGAACACATGCAGGCTATTGCTACAGTGGAGTCACCCGCTTTCAGGAAGCTAGTTAGCATGATACCATGTCCGGGCGGCACACGGCATATGGGACGGAAAACTTTTTCCAACTACCTGGAGAAAGAATATACAAAAATGGAAAGCCAGCTAATATCGATGCAATCCAGATTGCATATAATGCATGTGAAGTTGATCAACAGATTGTATTATTCTCCAATGCAATAACAGTACTGAAATGAAGGCTATAAGGGCATTCATGGGAGCCCTTTTTTTAAAGTAACTAAAACGTTACTTTTCACAGTAACGCATTACTTTTTGGTGTAAGTAATCAGTAAAGTAACTGAGTTACTTTTGAAATGAAGTAACTAGTAATGGTAACTAGTTACTGGTTTTCAGTAACTAGCACAACACTGGTTACCAGTCAGTCTGAGCTATGTCATACCTATTTGTATGCTTTTACTGTCTGTCCATAGCCTTTATGTGCCTTGTATTTATTCTTATGTGTGCCTTTTATCTTTTCTTATGTGTGCCTTTTATCTTTTCGTGTAATATTATATTTTATTATAATGTTATGTTCATTGTGAAGCACTTTGGCAAACCCTCTGTTTTTAAACGGTGCTATATAAATAAAGTGGATTGGATTGGAAGATAATTCATACCTGAGTTTTAATCATGTGTTCATTCTTTTATTTGTAATATTATTATCACTATTATGTCTTTTCGTATATGTCATCTGTTGTGTAGTTCATTTGTGTACCTAGATGCCCACACACACACACACACACACACACACACACACACACACACACACACACACACACACACACACACACACACACACACACACACACACACACACACACACACACACACACACAAGAAGAACTCCCCCTCCTGCACAAGTTGCACCTGGATTCCAAGGAAGCAGTAGATATTCATCTTTCTGATTGATGGTGTCAGTGGTTGAATGAAGGGAGTGCTGGCATCTCATTGGACTGCCTGAGGGTTAGGGTGTGTCATGGGAATTATGATTATCAGAGAATTGAATGCCTCAGAATAGACCGGAAACTATTCTTTTACCGTTCAGTTTGAATTTCACAATAAAGTTAGTAATATTTTGTTTTGATATTATTGTTTTTTATGAACTACTAGACCTCTGGGTCATGTTAAGACCATCTTTTCTGTGTTGCTGTGGGGTTTTTCCATCGCTTTTGTGTTACAAATATCAAAACAATAACTAAATATATCCGTCGTAAACTAAACCAGAAACAGCAGTATATCTTATTTTGTTAACACTGTAAACTTGACAGCTTTTTAACCCAAACCACCTACTGGTTAAAGCACGTTATTACACGTTTGGAGTAATGCAATGCAGGTAGATTGTGTTGCTTTTTAATGACTGTTTAAAATACATTTTTCTTAATGTATTTCATTTTTGTAAAGCACTTTTGAATGTGTTATATTTTATGAAAACATTTAAATATTAAGAGTACATACAAAATAGGAGGAAAGTAGAAGGCCAATGATAGAAATATAGAATAGAAAATACCAAGAAGATACTGTAAATGGTATCTAGAATAATAATAATAATAATAATAATAATACATGGGACTTGTATAGCGCTTTTCAAGAAACTCAAAGACGCTTTGACAGAGAATAAAAAAACAAACAAAAACAAAGAAATACAAAAAGAGATAAACAAAACAGAAAATAGGGGGGGGGGGGTCAGTGGTTGAATGCAGTGTTGAACAGGTGGGTTTTGAGTGATGTTTTGAATGCTGTGAGGGAGGAAGAGTCTCTGATGGATTGGGGTAGTGAGTTCCAGAGGGTGGGTGCAGCAACGGAGAAGGCTCTGTTTAGAACTGAATAAAACAGTTTAGTGCCGGATGTACAAAGATATGAATAGGAGGATGTGCAAAACAGACAAACTAATTAGGCTTTCTTTAAACATTAAATAACACTTTAGGTTAAGGTCTTCTTTTAAATACATGTAAGCAAAAAGCTTTGGGGGTATCTATATTAAGCCTGACAAAGTACTTAACGTTTCATATATTGCATGGTTTGTTTTGGGACTTGACGATCAACTTTGCTGCAAAGTTAACTATGTTGAAGCACTTATTTTAACCGATATTATACATATTTATTATACTCTTATAAGATGAATGTAGATAGAATAAGAAATGTGCAGAATATGACAGTTTAATGGTGGAGGTACACACATTGATAGATCTCTTGTTGAGGAACCTGTGACCCAAGTTTGTCCTCATTGCATAACTACAGTTAGTTGTGTATATGATATTTCAATAAACCTTTGAAAATCTTGAAATCTTGAAAGGGATGTGCAAAATACCCATAATTACAGTTTTTGATGAACAATTGGAGAATAACGAGTAATGAATATACTTTATAGAGATCTGCAGATACATTGTTTGTCTTCTCAAGCACCAACTATCAAATATCTCTCCTGATTGTTGGCACTTGACAATCACCTTCCCTGAATTTGACTCAGGTGTAACTAAAGTCTGATTTAAGGGTTGTTTATATTTCACATCATTAATCAGAATCTGCAAAGTAACTAAAATAAATGTAGTAAAAATACCAGGTTAACCTTAAAGAAAGCCCTCAGGATGATCAAAGACCCCCATCACCCCAGCCTCAAACTGTTCTGTCTGCTGCCGTCTGGCAGGCGGTACCGCAGCATCCGGACTAAGACCACCAGACTCAGGGACCGTTTCATCCCACAGGCCAGAAGACTGTTAAACACCTGAACTTAGAAACAACATCCATTACATTCATCTGGCTGCTACTTAGAAATGATTTGTCTAATATATCATATTCCAATCACTTGTATATCGACTCTTATTGCACTATTTAACTTTTTACTATTTTTCTTTTTTGAATTTACTTGCACTATCTTTTCTGTGTCCTATCTGTTTTATTGTGTTGCACTGTTGGAGGAGCCTGTGACCTAAGAGGGGGGGGGGGGGTAGGACACGTTCGAGTCTTGATTTGGATAGTGTGCCGTCGATGGGTTTCATTCCATTTCAAAGTGCTGTTTGACACGTAAACTTCGCTCACTGCCACTCCAACATCCAATCACAGAGCTTGAGAACTAATCACGGGGTTTGTCAAACAGAGCACATGGTGTAGTCCTAAACGATAGCTGGGGATTCTGGGTAGTGTAGTGTCTTCTGCCATCCTTTACGGCTCCTACACACGGCGGCGTGCGTTGTCGCCTGCCGGCGGGGGGGGCTGAAACTCGACCAACAACCAATCACATGAATCTCCCGCCCCAGACACACAAGCACGCGGTTTGATTGGCTAGAGCTTGCACTGGCATATGATTCGATTGGCTGACGCCTCCGTCGAGGCGGCAAAAGTAGAACATTGCTCTACTTTTGCAGCGAGCACCGCGAGAGAAGCTACACTTTGCTCCCACAATGCAGTTCGGCGAATCGTGACGTCACCCCATTCAAAGTGAATGGGCAGAAGCGTTGAAGCGGCAATGCACGCCGCTGTGTGTAGGCTCCGTTACTCCGAAAAAATATTTGTTTCTCCGAATCGAAGGGGAAAAATACAAAAGCATTGCACACAATTTAAACCAATCAATGTTGTGTAATTAACAAGGATAATCTGGTGTGTTTTCGTCGATGAGTAGTGCAGATATCACTGTCACATCAATCCACAGTAAGGGGAATACTTACTTCCGGGTGTACAATTCTCCGTTATCCAATGAGAATGGACGCTCACATTGCCTTTAAGGGCAGCCGACACAAACGAATGCCGTGCTTCCATGAGCGTCAAATCCCGCCACAGATGGGAATACATTGCAATCAGTTGAAAGCTATGTGCGTCCCTTTATGAAGCTGAAGGAGCCTCGGAGCGTCACAACTGCACGCCACGGGACCCTGACCAAGCGTCAGGGTCCCGTGGCGTGCAGTCCATAAGCGTCGCTCCTGGACGCTTATGGAGTGAGAGTGTGTTGATAAAGAAGACCCCCCCCCCCCTCCCTCCAGTACAAGATGCACCTGGATTCCCAGGTAACACTTTACACCTGGATTCCAAGGAAACGCTTTGCACCTGGATTCCAAGGAAACAGTAGATATTCATCTTTCTGATTGATGGTGTCACTGACACCGTGTCAGTGGTTGAATTGAGTCATGAAGGCAGTGCTGGCATCTCATTGGACTGCCTGAGGGTTAGGGTGTGTCATGGGAATTATGATTATCAGAGAATTCAACGACATCAAAGCAAAGCAACACCCAACTATGGTGTTGATTAAAAAAATACATCACATACTGTTTTATGACACCATCCACCTATATGAAGGAATTGAATGCTTTGATTTTGTTTAACATGTAAATAATAATATTCTGTAAGCCTTACACGTCAAGAGACAGTATTATTGTATTCTGGGAGGCAGTGTCTCATCCACTATATTCCGATTAACGGGGTCAAATCCATAGTTCTCTTGTTAGTGACTTTATATCAATTGCATTCTGGTAAATTGTATATATTCATTGTAATCTGGTGAATGGTGGCTTACTTATTGTGTTCTGAGCATTACTGGTTAAACTGGTGAAAGTTACCTAAAGCATTGCATCTTGGTCGAGATGACCTGAATCATTCTCAGCTTTACGTTCAAACTGTTTATGTTAGAATAATATTCAAAAGACTCGTTGTAACCCTGACCCTAGTTGGTCAAGAATATGGTCCACGACCATCTTGAATTTGGTCAGATGTTGTACTTGGTGCTTTGTGCTGATGATCCATTACAGAGCACTTTACATTTCCACATGATATGCTCCAGGTTCTTCTGGTAATAACTGATCTTGAAGATGATTTAAAGGTCTCAGAAATGTATTGATTAGACATCATTCAAATGAAGCTGGCGATGCCATGTTAAGTATCAGCAATTCCTCTCTAACAGGAAGTGCAGAGACATTATACGATAATGTGGAGGAGCTCTAGCGTAAAGTGCATTACCTTTGGGGCGGTGAATGAGCGACATTCTGAAATATAATTGTCAAATAATGTAATCAGAGTAATCAAGGAAGTACAAATCGGAAACAAATTAATATTAAACTTCCAAGGTTTTTGGACTACAAAACGTTCCCCATAAATACACAAGTTGCTAAGATGATTTTTTTGGACAATATTCTTATTCTTGAAACCTTTTATAAACACACTTCTACGCATATGATTTTGGATTTCCCCAGTTTTCTTCCACCAAAGCAAGTGATGCTTCGCATGCACATTGGGTCTAGATTCATAAAGTAATGATACTGTTACGATTATTGTGTTATGTCACGTTTTGTATGTCTAGGTCTGGGTGTTTTGCTGTTCTCCCTGTCATGTTTCCTCCTTGTATATTGTCTGGTCCTTCTCTCTGTGTTTTCCCCTGTCGTTAGTTTCCCTGGTGTGTCTAGTTGTCTGATTGTGTTCACCTGTGGCCCTTGTGTTTCTCCTCCCCTGCCCGGCTGTTTCTCGTCTCGTGATTACCCCTCCCTGTATTTAGTCTTGTCTCTTCCTGTGTTCGGTGTTGGTTCGTCTTTTGTTTGTGACTGAGTTCACCGGTGAGTGTTCTGTTTTGTCCAAGTTATTATTTTATCCTTGAAATAAAGGCAATATCAGTGTAATCTGCATTTGGGCCCTGCTTGCTTCACCCACCGTAACAGTACGAACCAACCCAAATATGGGCCCAGCAGATCCTTTTGAGCAGGAATTGTTGGATTTAACCTTTTCTTTGGCTACCGGCTCTGATCGATGGAGGGGAGCGTCCGGGGTACAGCAGCGAGAGGCTGCTCTGGCAGAGGTGCGCCAGATAACTATGGAGAAACCAGGCTTGGTGAAATTCTTACCTGGCTGGATTTTGGAGTTCCTCTCTGTGTGTTATCCCCTGCCTGCTAGCCTCAGGCATGCTGGCTCTCTGCCTCCCAATTCCCTTTATGACACCACACGCATCGGTGTGGTCCGTTTGGAGTCAACCCTTGCTTCTGCCCCAGCTCCTGCTCCTGTCCAGGACCCGTTCTCTGGAACTCGTCTGGCTTTTGGAGGTCCACGAAACCTCCAAGGCTCCTAAGAGAAGGAGTCGCAAGGCCAGGCTAGCAGCCCGAGCCCCAAGAGCCATGGTTCCGGCACAAGTTATGGCCCCAGCAGCCATGGTTCCGGCCCCAGTTCTGGCCCCAGCAGCCATGGTTCCAGAACCAGTTCCGGCCCCAGCAGCCATGGTCCCAGACCTAGTTCTGGCCCCAGCGGCCATGGTTCCGGCCCTGGTTCCGGCCCCAGCTGCCATGGTTCTGGCCCCAGCAGCCATGGTTCCGACCCCAGCAGCCATGGTTCCGGACCCAGTTCTGGCCCCAGCAGCCATGGTTCCGGCCCCAGTTCTGGCCCCAGCAGCCATGGTTCCAGACCCAGTTCTGGCCCCAGCAGCCATGGTCCCAGACCCAGTTCTGGCGCCGGCAGCCATGGTCCCAGACCCAGTTCTGACCCCGGCAGCCATGGTCCCGGCCCCAGTTCCGGCCCCAGCGGCCATGGTTCCAGACCCTGTTCTGGCCCCGGCAGCCATGGTCCCGTCCCCAGTTCCGGCCCCAGCAGCCATGGTCCCAGACCCAGTTCTGGCCCCAGCTGCCATAGTCCCATCTCTAGTCCCATCTCTGGTCCCTTCTCTAGTCTCTTCTCGAGTCCTAACTGAAGTCTCTTCTCGAGTCCCCTCTCTAGTCCCTTGCCAAGTCCCTCCTCTAGTCCCTTCCCTAGTCCCTCCTCAGGTCACTTCCCTAGTCCCTTCTCTAGTCCCTTCTCTAGTCCCTTCTCCAGTCTCACCTCTAATCACTTCTCTAGTCCCATCTCAAGGCCCTTCTCTAGTCCCTACTCAATTCTTTTCTCAAGTCCTTTCTCAAGTACCTCCTCTAGTCACTTCCCTAGTCCCATCTCTAGTCCCCTCTCGAGTCCCCTCTCGAGTCCCCTGTCGAGTTCCCTCTCCAGTCCCTACTCAAGTTCCTACTCAAGTCCCAACTCAAGTCCCTACTGAAGTGCCGGTGGAGGTTCCGCTGGGGGTCCTGCCAACTCCATGTCCTGTCCCGTTGGGGGTCCCGCCGACTACTCTTCTGCCGGGGGTCCTGCCAACCCTATGTCCTGTCCCGTTGGGGGTCCTGCCGGGGGTCCTGCCGGGGGTCCTGCCAATCCTGTGTCCTGTCCCTTTGGGGGTCCCGCCGACTACTCTCCTGCCGGGGGTCCTGCCAATCCCATGTCCTGTCCGGTTGGGGGTCCCGCCGACTACTCTTATGCCGGGTGTCCTGCCAACCCTATGTCCTGTGCCGTTGGAGGTCCCGCCGACTACTCTCCTGCCGGGGGTCCTGCTAACCCTATGTCCTGTCCCGTTGGGGGTCCCGCCGACTACTCTTCTGCCGGGGGTCCTGCCAACCCTATGTCCTGTGCCGTTGGAGGTTCCGCTGGGGGTCCTGCCAGTTCCATGTCCAGTCCTGTTGGAGGTCCCACCAACTACTCTCCTGCCGGGGGTCCTGCCAATCCTATTTCCTGTTCCTCTGGGGGTCCCGTGGACAACTCTTCTGCCGGGGGTCCGCCAACCCCTTGTCCTGTTCCGTTGGAGGCCCCGCCATCACCTGTCTCGCCGGGGGTCCTGCCAACTCCTGGTCCTCTTCCGTGGGGGATCCTGCCGAAGCCTGTCCCACCGGCTCCGGTTCCTGTTCGGCCGACACCGGGTCCTGCCCGGCCTCCGGAGCTGTCTGGTCTTCGCCCTCGAGCCCGGCCCCCTGAGAGCCGCATTCTTCGCCCTCGAGCCCGGCCCCCTGAGAGCCCGGCCCTCTGAGAGCCCGGCCCCCTGAGAGCCACTGTCCTCGCCCTCGGGCCCGGCCCCCTGACTCTTCCTGCCGCTGCCTTCGCCCTCATCCCTCATCCTCGGCCCCCTGAGTTCGCCCGCTGTGGCCTTCGCCCCACCATGGACTCTGCCTTGCCCCCGGGCCGTCCGCCCGAGTCCCCCTTCTCGGCTTCTGCCTTGCACACGGGCCGTCCGCCCAAGTTCCCTTCCGGGTCCTCCGCTGTGCTCCTGGGCTGTCAGCCCAAAATCCCGTCCTCCTGACCCCCTCCACCCACCCTGGTGGCCTAGTGATGCCTAGACTGAACTTGAAGGAAGCTCGACTGGAGGATTTAAAATCAATCAAAACAACTGTACATGAATGAAATACATTTAGCTTGAGCTGGCTTTAATACTTTCTTCATGGTATTCAAATTGGGCTCAAGTAGAACCTTTACCCAGGTATTCAGCTAGTTCTGAGAGAAGAATCAACTTTGTGCATAACAAGAGAAAGCACTATAACGCCTCTATCAGCTGACGCCATCAGGCAGGAGCAGGGAGACACTGAGAGCACAGCAGCCCAAGGCAGAGTCCTGCATCGGGTCGGGTACCCGACGGGTGACCCGCAAAAAAGGTGATTCGCGGGTGGTATTTTTTCAAACGCTTTTTTCCGGGTTCGGCTCTGGGTAAAGCAAAGATAATGCGGGTCGGGTCACGGGTGTTGCATAATAAATATATTAAAATAATAATAATCTAGTTTAATGTTTAAATCCTAAGACCTCTCCCCCGCGGGGCCGCGCATAATCATAACCTCTGCAGCGCATCAGTCTTCTGAGCGCGCCACATTCTAAATGGCTGAGCTGAAGCTCTCTACGGAGGATACAGACTTTTCAATAACACTTCCTCGAGAGCGAAACCCAACGTCTTGAGGCTTCTGGTTCCTAGATGAGAAAATAACCAACATCCCACGCTTTGAGACAAATATGCAACTGCGTGTGTTAATAATTGCACGTTTTCACTGCTCATATATAGGCGTTCGGGTTCGGGTTTCGGATCCTGTGCCGACGGGTCGGGGCGGGTTGCGGAACTAATTGGCAATATGTGCGGGGCGGGTTCGGTATTGCACGTCGCGGGTGCGGGGAGGGAGCGGGTCTTGAAAATCAGACCCGTGCAGGACTCTGGCCCAAGGTAGCACGCTACTCTGAGAAATATAAAATACAAATCATAGACTGGTTTGTTTAACACCTTTATGTTCACCACATCATCCATACTATGTTCTTTCATCGTTTTGATGTCTTCGGTATTAATCTACAATCTAAATACATCACAGCCTTCGAATGAGAGTGTGTGTGTGTGTGTGTGTGTGTGTGTGTGTGTGTGTGTGTGTGTGTGTGTGTGTGTGTGTGTGTGTGTGTGTGTGTGTGTGTGTGTGTGTGTGTGTGTGTGTGTGTGTGTGTGTGTGTGTGTGTGTGTGTGTGTGTGTGTGTGTGTGTGTGTGTGTGTGTGTGTGTGTGTGTGTGTGTGTGTGTGTGTGTGTGTGTGTGTGTGTGTGTTACATTCCTGCTTTTTTTTACTTCTTGCACCACAATTCTTTCTCAATGTTCTTCCAATGAAACTGTCACCCTCTCAGGTGTGTGACTTCCACAGAACTGACAGAAACACTCACACCCATAAACACACTTGATGCGTGGACTCATTTGGCTTCAGTCATTGTGTTGGCATGAATTCAGCATCATCTTCCTTGGAATACGACTCCTCCCAGGTAACGATTGCACAATGACGCACAGCATCTCTGTGCTCTATATATATGCAGCTGACCTGTGGTCAGTACAACAGACTTCAGCACACCAGTTGACTTCTTACTGCCTATCATTCGCTGTCAGCACACACGTAAGTGTTCAACAAGGTCTTACTTTCTTGCTGTAACACCTTTTTTGTATTTCACAAACATTGTGATCAATACTTTTCAGAACTCTGTGCAGTATACATTTGATCTGAACTTGGTTTAGATGTCATTGTTGTTTTCAAAATGTAACTCCTGATGGTTGAATGTGTCAGGATGATATTCTAGCTCAGCTGAAAAGTCAGATGTATTCAGTTAACTACAATTGTGATTACTCATGTGTCTTTCTTTAATGCAGGAACCCACAATGAGCACCTACATCTCAGAGCTTCAAGTGTCCCTGAATGCAGCTGAGGAGCTAAAACTTAAAAAAAGAGGCTTCAATATAATCGATGGCAATCTGAACGAAGGAACAGGAGGAAATTACATCCGTCTTTGGTACAAACATGGATCAGTGCCGATCACCAAGGTTCAAGTGTCCTTCAACAATAATATGGCTGATGGTTTGAACAATGCAGGGTACACACCGATCAAGAAAGATCTCAATGCTGGAGCATGGGGTGATTACCTCTACCTTTGGTACTCCCAAGGGTCCGGAGAGTTTGATACTCCCATAGTGGACATTAGTGTCACTACAGATGCAGCCAATGAAGCTGAAAAGTTTGCATTTGGTTGGGAGAGAGTGGCCTGTGATCTGAACCGCGATGCTAATGGGAACTTGATCCACTTGTGGCTGAAGAGAGAGAAGAAAACCTACATCTGTGACGTCACTGCCACTGATTCCTACGGATCTGACATGGACCTCTTTGAGAAGGGCTACATCCGTGTGGATGAAGATACTAACAGAGGTGCAGGAGGAGCCTATGTCTTCATCTGGTTCCGTCAGACCACCGATCCCGAGAAGGCACTCAAAGAAATACAAGTCTCCATCAATGCTGATCAGCATCTGGAGTTTCAGCAGCAAAAATACAAGCAAGTGAGTGTTGACCTGAACCAAGGGACCGGAGGTAACCAAGTGTTCCTGTGGTACAAGAAAAGATCCAACCCATTAAAGGCCATCGGCCTGCTTCTCAACAAAGATGTGGTTAAAGATGATCAGGAGGCTGGCATCAGTGTTATCCCGAAAAACCTCAACGAGGGCAACAATGGCTGTGTTGAGAACCTGTATGTCAATCAGTAAAGTCAGAGAGTTCTCAACACTCACTGAAGTGGAACGCATCTTACCATTTAGTTAAATCATTCGGTGATGGCCACTTTCTTTTCCTTTTTAAATCAGTGCTAGTAGTAATAATAAAAAGTGTGAATATGTCATGCGTTCTTATGTTAATCTCCCTGTCAATGAAATCAAACTATTCCAAATGTCTGTTTTTCAAATATAATCTGAACGAATGACTAAATGTTTCACTTATTCTGCACATGTCTGCTCTCAATAAAGAAACCTTTGCATGTGAAATGTTTTTGTTTTCTTAGTCTTATTCCCATCAATGTTATCATTCCAACAAATCAGGGCTGATGTTAAACAATTTACCTAAAGTGTCATTTTTAGCTTCATAGAGACTAAGAGCAAGCGCAGGACGTATAAAGAGGATACGGTACAAGTCCAGAAGTCATCGTTAAAAAAGCAACAAACAACAACTCAAGTGAAGTCTGAAGGCACGGCATGCTTACCTTGGTTTTGGAGATGTATGAGCCAACACTGAAATATGTAAACCAACACAACTCACAAAATAACTTGGTGCAGTTACATTATAATCATGAGTAGTTTCAAATTGAATAAAAGGCAACATGTGTTCAATAATTCACTCTTCAATTCCTGCATGGGATCATTGTCACCTTATTGTTACCTACGTCTCTGTCATCTGCAAAATACCTGTTACGTTTTGTTGTGTTTTCCAGAACCTTAGCATAAGCATGTCGATGTAGAACAGATTGCAGATGGACAAGATAATCCTTGTTCTGTGGACAGGATTCAAACCGGGTCTAGAGCTGTTTCAGAAAGGCCTCCCGAGTTGGGGACCACTTTACAATAAGAGTACCCTTATAAAGGGTTTACGAATAGTTTGTAATTCATTTATTAATTAGGTTGTGAACACTTTATAAATCCTTAATAAGCTTTTATAAGACATGAGATAAACAGGGCAACTGTGACCGGTTGCTTGCCAAATAGTGAGCCCACATTTATCTAAATAATAAGAATGCATTACATTTTTTATTAGAGTGCTTTTCCAGGTGCTCAAAGCGCTCTACAATGACATATTACACATATTAGACATGGACATGACATTACTGTGGACATTACCCTCAGGAGAAATGCAAACTGCTAAGCCCTTTAGAAACTAGTAACTCATTAGTAAATGGGAATGTGTTGTACACTTTACAATAAGGCTCCTTTTGGAAACTATAAATGTTGGGAACTCATAAATAAATGGTCATGAAGAGAAAGAAACATCAAGATGGATGGGGGGAGATTCAACTCGGTGAACAACAGATACCAAGGATGCTGGCTGATGAAGGAGGCGAAGTAAGCTAGGTAGCCAATATAAGGCTTAGTCATCTTGCCAAATAGTGAGCCTGTGCTGATGTGTCTATGTTAGAACTGGTTTATAAATGGTTCTTGATGATTAATAAAGTGTTTACAACCTAATTCATAACCTAATTAGAAACCCTTTATGAATTCTTTATAAGGGTAGTCTTATTGTAAAGTGGTGCCACATTTACTAATAAGCAGTGGTGTAAGAAGTA
>CM053249.1:92500-115000 GCA_028583405.1 Pogonophryne albipinna
TGAAAGCAGGAGGCAGAGTTTAATGTTCCTGACGCCTCCGTCCGTCTTTAGTCCAGTTTTGTCTCCAGATTGGGTCATCTTGTGTCGGTGCCAAACACATCGTGCAGAGAACTCACTGATCCTGGAACAGGCAGAAACAGGCTCTAAATGTCAGCGTTTACACGAGCTGCACATTTTTAACCCAGTCTGAACTCCAGGGTAAAACTTCTAGAAGCTGCTGCTGCTGAAAACTGTTTCATTTAACATTAAATCAACTCAGTCTCACATGTCTGATGTTACAACCACCTTTATTTTGGTGAAAACATCCTTAATTCAATTCTACATTATGTCGAAATCTATATAGAATTTTTTTTAAAAAGCTAAATAAAATGGATGGAGCCAAATATTTTAAAGAACATTGAATACAAATATTTTAAACAATAAAATAACATATTTTAAGTAAAAAAACACATTTAAAATCCATAAAAAAACAATTAAGAAAACAGGAGTATATCAGAATAATAAATATAATTATTTAAAAAAGTCAGGATAACAACAGCAGTAAAAAAAGTAAGAACAATTACAAATGTTGTGGGTCCATGCTCAGTATTTCGTTCCAACGGCTATTTTCCAAACTCAGAAATCAGGTGAAGTTTCTGTCCATAGGTAAGTAATGAAAAAGCTTCCTTTCCCTCTGAGCTCTGCATCAGATTATTCAACCCTCTGGCGCCCTCTGGTGTCTGCTGGGGGAACAGCACATTTATCAATAAAGCACTGTAAATACAAGTCTCTATTTTTCTTTATTTCAGGACGTTTTGGAAAACCTAGAATCTTGTGATCTGGACGATGACGACCTCATGTTGGATGAAGATCTGCCGGAGGATGACTCCCTGCGCAGCGGTACATTTAGATCTAATAAAGTCACATAAAGTACAATTACTGTATGGATCCCCAAAAAGAATATTTAAGAGCTGTGATGTACGATACAATCCACCAGAATCTGCTTTATTTTGTATACATGTGAAATTAGGTAAATAACCCAAAGCAGACAGAGCAATATATTCTCAGTTTAACTGCTAAAATAGTTAGTTTGTTTCATTTGGGTTGAATTTAGAAACTAAAACAGGTCAATTTCAGTTCATTTAATCCAACAGATCAATGCAGCCTAAGCACTTTAGTTCAGGTAAATAGTTTAAGTTTATTAACTGTTGTTTCAGTTTAATTTTAAATAACAATCTTCAGGCAGCTAAACTAAGCATATAAGCAGTTAACCAGCAGTTAACCAGCAGCTAACCAGCAGCTAACCAGCAGTTAACCAGCAGCTAACCAGCAGTTAACCAGCAGTTAACCTGCAGTTAACCAGCAGTTAACCAGCAGTTAACCAGCAGTTAACCAGCAGCTAACCAGCAGCTAACCAGCAGTTAACCAGCAGTTAACCTGCAGTTAACCTGCAGTTAACCAGCGGTTAACCAGCAGTTAACCAGCAGCTAACCAGCAGTTAACCTGCAGTTAACCTGCAGTTAACCAGCAGCTAACCAGCAGTTAACCAGCAGTTAACCAGCAGTTAACCAGCAGCTAACCAGCAGCTAACCAGCAGTTAACCAGCAGTTAACCTGCAGTTAACCTGCAGTTAACCAGCGGTTAACCAGCAGTTAACCAGCAGCTAACCAGCAGTTAACCTGCAGTTAACCTGCAGTTAACCAGCGGTTAACCAGCAGTTAACCAGCAGTTAACCAGCAGTTAACCAGCAGCTAACCAGCAGCTAACCAGCAGTTAACCAGCAGTTAAACTGCAGTTAACCAGCAGTTAACCAGCAGTTAAACAGCAGTTAAACAGCAGTTAACCTGCAGTTAACCAGCAGTTAAACAGCAGTTAACCAGCAGTTAAACAGCAGTTAACCTGCAGTTAAACATCAGTTAACCAGCAGTTAACCAGCAGTTAACCAGCAGTTAACCAGCAGCTAACCAGCAGTTAACCAGCAGTTAACCAGCAGCTAACCAGCAGTTAACCAGCAGTTAACCAGCAGCTAACCAGCAGTTAACCAGCAGCTAACCAGCAGTTAACCAGCAGTTAACCTGCAGTTAACCTGCAGTTAACCAGCGGTTAACCAGCAGTTAACCAGCAGCTAACCAGCAGTTAAACAGCAGTTAACCTGCAGTTAACCAGCAGTTAACCAGCAGTTAACCAGCAGTTAACCAGCAGTTAACCTGCAGTTAACCAGCAGTTAACCAGCAGTTAAACAGCAGTTAACCTGCAGTTAAACAGCAGTTAACCAGCAGCTAACCAGCAGTTAACCAGCAGTTAACCTGCAGTTAACAGCAGTTAACCAACAGATAACCAGCAGCTAACCAGCAGTTAACCAGCAGTTAACCAGCAGTTAACCAGCAGCTAACCAGCAGCTAACCAGCAGTTAACCAGCAGTTAAACAGCAGTTAACCAGCAGTTAAACATCAGTTAACCAGCAGTTAACCAGCAGTTAAACAGCAGCTAACCAGCAGTTAACCAGCAGTTAAACAGCAGTTAACCAGCAGTTAACCAGCAGTTAAACAGCAGCTAAACAGCAGCTAAACAGCAGTTAACCAGCAGTTAACCAGCAGTTAAACAGCAGTTAACCAGCAGTTAACCAGCAGTTAAACAACAGCTAAACAGCACTTAACCAGCAGTTAACCAGCAGATAAACATCAGCTAAACAGCAGTTAACCAGCAGTTAAACAGCAGTTAACCAGCAGTTAACCAGCAGTTAACCAGCAGTTAAACAGCAGTTAACCAGCAGTTAAACAGCAGTTAACCTGCAGTTAAACATCAGTTAACCAGCAGTTAAACAGCAGTTAAACAGCAGTTAACCAGCAGTTAACCAGCAGTTAACCAGCAGTTAACCAGCAGTTAAACAGCAGTTAACCAGCAGTTAAACAGCAGTTAACCTGCAGTTAAACATCAGTTAACCAGCAGTTAACCAGCAGTTAAACAGCAGTTAACCAGCAGTTAACCAGCAGTTAAACAGCAGTTAAACAGCAGTTAAACAGCAGTTAACCTGCAGTTAAACATCAGTTAACCAGCAGCTAAACAGCAGTTAACCAGCAGTTAAACAGCAGCTAACCAGCAGTTAACCAGCAGTTAAACAGCAGTTAAACAGCAGCTAAACAGCAGTTAACCAGCAGTTAAACAGCAGTTAACCAGCAGTTAAACAGCAGTTAAACAGCAGCTAACCAGCAGTTAACCAGCAGTTAAACAGCAGTTAACCAGCAGTTAACCAGCAGTTAAACAGCAGTTAACCAGCAGTTAACCAGCAGTTAACCAGCAGTTAACCAGCAGTTAAACAGCAGTTAACCAGCAGTTAACCAGCAGTTAACCAGCAGTTAAACAGCAGTTAACCAGCAGTTAACCAGCAGTTAAACAGCAGTTAACCAGCAGTTAAACAGCAGTTAAACAGCAGTTAACCAGCAGTTTTAACCAGCAGTTAACCAGCAGTTAACCAGCAGTTAACCAGCAGTTAAACAGCAGCTAAACAGCAGTTAAATAGCAGACATTACAGTCGCTGGTTTATTTCTGTCTGTAGGCTGTTGTTGTGAGTGTGGACGGTCGGAGCATATACCACGTTAGCTTAGCCGATCTCCATTCAGAAAACACGCATTTTAAAAGGTGTTTCTCTGCCGTCTGTCTGCAGACCTGTCAAAGCATGAATTCATGGTTTTTACTAACCGGTATCAGTATGTTGTTACTTCGGCATCATTTAGAACCCTGTATTACATTTAGATCACGGTCAAATATGTTCATCTTGTTGTAGTTGTAGCCCCCGAGCCAGCGATTCTCTCTGACCAATCAGCAGTCGAGAGTGTTTACGTCTCTAGTTTAGCAGACTCAGCCTGGCTGTTGGAGGGCCAGAAAAAAGGTGAACAAGCCCTGGTGGAACTACTCCTGGTGGGTTTGGCCCGGCGCGCTTAAACCCTGCTCCGTGCTGCAGTGGAAAAGCGCCATGCATTGTGTTGGCAGCTCATTCCTTCAAACAGGAGCTTCAGATTGATGATCAGAGGAAATATGAACGTCTATTTCAAGCTTGATATGTAAATGTGTTATTGGGCTTTTTTAGATCTGTTAGAAAATGTTTCCAACTTTAATCGACTGAATTCATTTGAAAATTGGGCTCTTATGAACACATGAATACTGTGTAATATATATATTTAAGAAGTACAATTTAAGAGAAGCAGAATTTTATTTTACTAAAGTCATTGTACTTTTTGAATTTGCTGAGTGAGGGCCGATTCAAATTGGCCTCCTCCTCCTCCTCCTCTTCCTCCTCCTCCTCCTCCTCCTCCTCCTCCTCCTCCTCCTCCTCTTCCTCCTCCTCTTCCTCCTCCTCCTCCTCCTCCTCCTCTTCCTCCTCTTCCTCCTCCTCCTCCTCCTCCTCCTCTTCCTCCTCTTCCTCCTCCTCCTCCTCTTTCTCCTCCTCCTCCTCCTCCTCCTCCTCTTCCTCCTCCTCCTCCTCCTGCTCCTTGTTTTTGCACGGCTTCTCATTGTTTGTTTAAAGTCAGTGTTTCTGATGAAGACGATGATGAAGACGATGTCCAGTTACTAAGCAGTGATGAAGTATCTCTAGGTGTTGGCTTGTCGTTATATCACCTGCAGTGTAATCTGTTATTAATGAGGTCTCTGACTCTAAAACAAAGTGTCCCTGCAGTACCAGCAGCCTCCACCAGGGGTCAGTGCTCACCTGAGGATACTCTTCATGTTTTATATTCTGCAGAACACCAGAGGAGCAAAAGACCAAAGATCAGACCTGACAAACATTTCAGCTGCAGATTAGTTTTGATTGAGTTATCGATGGATAATGAACTCTGTTTCAGATTCAGATGATCAGCAGCTGCTCGACTCCAGAGAGGAAATCAATAAACACACACATGCACCAGACACAGCTGCAACATATAGAGAATGATATAACATATATAGATATAATGCTGCTGCTCTGTTAACTCTGGAAATCTACATATTTAGAAGAAAGAATTGATTGGAGTGAGGATTGTTTGAAAAGAGAAGCTCATTTCAGAAAGTATAGAGAAACATGTTTTTAAGTTTAATTTGATAAAACTAACAGATTTATTTCCAGTTGCATGAAAATCCACTACATGTTTCAAAATAAAAGCTTCATGCAAAGTGTTTTTATTGACATCTCAATGAAGCTGATTGTTTCTCTTATCATTTACGTCTGCCGTCCAGTCGGGTTTCAAATCATCTAAATGTGACTTTATTGATTTTCAAAATAAAAGCTTCTCTGATCCAGGACACTCACTCCTGCAGCAGAAGTTGTTGTTATTATATTATTATGACATGTTGTGTCCAGCGGGGTTTCTCTCGCTGAACTTAAAGCATGAAAATAAAGACATTGTGACATAAAAAAAAATACACTTTCAAAGTAAAAGCATAAGCATAAGGCGCTTTCACACCGGAATACTTCTCCCAGGAATAGTTCCGGTAGTTCCTGGGATTTAGCGTTCACACCTGTTACGGCCCGGCTCTGGGGCTATAACATAAACCGGAGAGTCGAGACGAGGTGCGACAATAACAATCATTTATTGATGTTTAAACAAATACATGATCAGAAGCCAGCAGCAGGTTCCCGGAGGCTGGCACGGAGAAAGCCCAGAGGAATGAGAGCGAGACCACGCATCCGGTTGGGCTCTCCTCTTGTAGGCTTCTAGCAGGTGCAGCTCGTCAGGCAGGTGCAGCTCATGGATCCTGCAATCACACACACACCCAGCCGACGGCACCCCTCGTGGTGCGGAGGGGTCGTCACACACCAAAAAGATCTGGAACTAGAACTTAGTTCTCGGGAACCATTTCCCCCCTTTTCAGTCCCTGCTACTTTCCAGGGGAGGAAAAGGTTCCAATTTCTGATTGCTGGGCGAATTGCAAACCACGCCCCGTAGAACTCTGAAAAGTTTTGTGAAGCCGCCATTTTATTTGCTCGCATTAGCATTATTAGCATTAGCCCAGCGCACCAACGGAGAGAGAATAACTTATGGCAACACAAAAAAAAACTTGGGAGCGGTGGAGTGATGAGGAGGTGTCGGCGCTTCTGGCGATTTACCCGGGACTTCGGGTGGCAGTATACGCCGTGAAGTTTTTTGCGGCCTGCCAGTAAACCCAAAGCAGAAGAAGAAGAAGTGACGTCAGCGGCTTCATTTGCGTAATCCTCCCTCAGGGATTTACTCCGGTGTGAACGCGATCTGCTAGATAGTTCAGGGAGAGAGAGAGGGTGATCAAGAGAAGAGAGAGAGAAGAGAGAGAGGGCGATCAAGAGAAGAGAGAGAGGGCGATCAAGAGAAGAGAGAGAGTAATGTAACCTCCTAATGTAATGTCTAACTCCTATGAAAATGTTCAAAAAGTGCTCAAACTTCACATGTGTGCTAACAGTCCAGCCGTGAAGACATCTACGGGAAAGTTTTTAGATTTCTTCAAATGCCGTTGCCATGGCAACACAATGCTCACCATGAAACACGGTTTTCTCATAACTTCAGTGAAAATGCTCGAAATGGCCCAAAACTTCACAGGTTTGGTAACGATGCAGCCATCAACACATCTAAGCGTATTATGGGATGTCATCAAATGCTGTTGGCATGGCGACAGATAATTCACCATCAAGTTAGTTCAAAAGTTTGCAGTTCAAATATTCTTCTGCTTTCCCAAGCCTTTTTACTTTCTTTTCTCATCTTAATACAAATTCATTCACTACTACTTACATCTGATATTTAACTCCTTCAGCCTATTTTCAGCTGCAGAAACCATTCAATTATTACATTATTCAGCTATTTCAGGACATCAAGGCTATACATGTTGTTGTTTATACCTTTTTTCAAACCTTTTCTTTGAAATATTAAGCTTTTTCTGCATTTTCAGCTAAATTCAGCCATAAATGTTCACAGTTTACAGCATTCGCACGCATTTTCTGCAGGAAATGCATTTTCTAGTTGATTTTATTCTGCCCTGTCATAGTCTTAAATCATGCGCTCCTATCCGTCACGGTCGTATGATGAAACCTTCCACTGCTGCTAGTTTCTCTCCTTTGTTAATTTAACACAGTCTGATACTATGTCCGCTGACTCCATGGACACTGAGCTATTAACCTCAGCCTTTCTCTCTTCCTGCACTGGAGCTCTTGACATTGTTGCTCCCCTGAAACTCATGCGCCCCAAAGTTAAATCTGAACCCTGGCTCAATGACGTCACTCGTGCTGCCAGGCGTGAGAGCCGGCAGGCTGAGCGCAGGTGGAAGAAGGACAAGCTTCATGTAACTCGTGACATTTTGAAAGAGAGTTGGAGAAAGTATCAGAGCACTGTAAAAGCTGAAAAGATGAGTTACTTTTCTGATATTATTTCTAGTAATTTAAACAAACCTCGTGTTCTTTTTAAAACCATTGATGCTATGTTAAACTCTCCTTTATCCACTTGTATTGATGCTTCAACTGAGATGTGTGAACAATTCCTCTGCTATTTTATAGACAAGATCTCCACTATTAGAGCCAGTATCTCACCACCATCTTTCGACCCCTCCATTGACTTCACATGCACTGCTGTCTTCCAGCAGTTTGGACCTGTGTCGTTGTCATCTCTCAGTGACATTGTTGCTAAATTCAAACCCTCATCTTGTCCCACAGACCCAGTCCCTCCTCCACTTTTTAAAGAGGTATGGGACACTATTGGACCTAATGTCCATAGAATTATAAATAGCAGCCTAGAGTCCGGTTCTGTGCCAGTTTATTTCAAACAAGCGGTTGTGGCACCCCTGATAAAGAAAACTAATCTGGACACTTCAGTCTTCTCAAATTACAGACCTATCTCGAAGCTTTTATTTCAAAAATATTGGAGAAAACCGTACTCTTACAGCTGCAGTCTTTTTTTTCATGCATACAATATTTTCGATATTTTTCAATCCGGTTTTAAAGCGCTTCACAGAACTGAGTCTGCCCTTTTAAGAGTGTTCAATGACCTCCTAGTCTCTACAGACTCTGGTGACTCTGCCATCCTTATGCTCTTAGACCTCACAGCTGCCTTTGATACGATTGACCACTCCATCCTTATCTCTCATCTAGAGCACTGTGTGGGTATCAGGGGCGCTGCCTTAGAGTGGTTCAGGTCCTGTCTGTCCCAGAGATCTTTCTCTGTTACACTTGGTGACTTTACATCCTCTTCTGCCCCCCTATCCTGTGGAGTTCCCCAAGGTACTATTTTGGGGCCTATTTTATTTTCCTTATACCTTCTCCCCCTTGGACTGATTTTTAGAAAACATGGCGTCTCCTACCACCTTTATGCGGACGACTCCCAATTATATCTACCCCTAAGAAAAACCACCAGCTCTCTGATGCCCCTGGTTGACTGTCTTAATGACATAAAGGCCTGGATGGCGCTAAACCTTTAAATATAAATAATAATAATAATAATAATAATAGATTTAATTTGTTAGCGCTTTTACAGGTGCTCAAAGACGCTTTACAGATATAGTGAAGGGAAAAGAAAAGGAAGGAACAACAAATAAATATATAGTTAAAGTTAAAGTTAAAGTCAAATAATACAAAAACAATCACACATTAAAAGCCAGATTGAAGAGGTGAGTTTTTGTGAGTGTGTTGAAGGTGGTGAGGTCAGTGCAGTCTCTGATGGGTTGGGGGAGTGAGTTCCAGAGGGAGGGGGCAGCGACGGAGAAGGCTCTGTCCCCCCAGGTCCGGTGATTGGTGCGGGTGGGGATGGATAGGAGGTTGGCTTCTGATGAGCGGAGGCAGCGGGAAGGGGCGTGGTGGTGCAGCAGGTCTGTGAGGTAGGGGGAAGGGGTGTGGTGCTGCAGCAGGTCTGTGAGGTAGGGGGGGGCCTGATTGTTGAGGGCTTTGTGAGTAATGAGGAGGACTTTGAAGTTGATTCTTTGACGGACGGGGAGCCAGTGGAGGTTCTGGAGGACGGGAGTGATGTGGTCTCGGGAGCGGGTGTGGGTGAGGAGGCGGGCAGCAGAGTTCTGGATATGTAAATGAGAGCAAAACGGAGGTAATTGTGTTTGGACCAAATGGTGATGTCCCTTCCATTGACCTGGGTTCCCTGCAACCGTATGCAAAACCCATGGTCACAAATCTGGGTGTCAAAATCGACAGTGCTTTTAAATTAGATAAACAGATAAACTCTGTGGTTAAATCCAGTTTTTATCACTTGAGGCTCCTGTCCAAAATCAAACCGGTTTTATCCTTTTTAAACTTTGAGCGTGTAATTCATGCCTTTGTTTCGACTCGTCTAGATTATTGTAATGCACTTTATGCCGGCCTAAATAAGACTTCACTGGCCCGCCTGCAGCTGGTACAAAACGCTGCGGCGTGGCTGCTTACAGGAACCCGCAAGTTTGACCACATCACACCAGTTCTGGCTTCCCTCCACTGGCTCCCCTCCACTGGCTCCCCTCCACTGGCTTCCCTCCACTGGCTCCCCTCCACTGGCTTCCCTCCACTGGCTCCCCTCCACTGGCTCCCCTCCACTGGCTCCCCTCCACTGGCTTCCCTCCACTGGCTTCCCTCCACTGGCTTCCCTCCACTGGCTCCCCTCCACTGGCTCCCCTCCACTGGCTCCCCTCCACTGGCTCCCCTCCACTGGCTTCCCTCCACTGGCTTCCCTCCACTGGCTCCCCTCCACTGGCTCCCCTCCACTGGCTTCCCTCCACTGGCTTCTCTCCACTGGCTTCCCTCCACTGGCTTCCCTCCACTGGCTCCCCTCCACTGGCTTCCCTCCACTGGCTTCTCTCCACTGGCTCCCCTCCACTGGCTTCCCTCCACTGGCTTCCCTCCACTGGCTCCCCTCCACTGGCTTCGCTCCACTGGCTTCCCTCCACTGGCTTCCCTCCACTGGCTTCCCTCCACTGGCTTCCCTCCACTGGCTTCCCTCCACTGGCTTCCCTCCACTGGCTTCTCTCCACTGGCTCCCCTCCACTGGCACCCCTCCACTGGCTTCCCTCCACTGGCTTCTCTCCACTGGCTCCCCTCCACTGGCTTCCCTCCACTGGCTTCCCTCCACTGGCTCCCCTCCACTGGCTTCGCTCCACTGGCTTCCCTCCACTGGCTTCCCTCCACTGGCTTCCCTCCACTGGCTCCCCTCCACTGGCTTCGCTCCACTGGCTTCCCTCCACTGGCTTCCCTCCACTGGCTTCTCTCCACTGGCTCCCCTCCACTGGCACCCCTCCACTGGCTTCCCTCCACTGGCTCCCCTCCACTGGCTTCCCTCCACTGGCTTCCCTCCACTGGCTTCCCTCCACTGGCTTCCTGTCCATTTCAGAGTCCATTTTAAGATCTTATTGTTTGTTTTTAAATCTCTTAATGGGCTGGCCCCAGAGTACATCTCCGACCTCTTACAGGTGTAAACCCCCTCAAGGGCTTTGAGGTCGGCTGATCAGCTGCTGCTGATAGTCCCAAAAACAAAGAACAAGACCTGGGGAGACCGAGCGTTCTCATCGGTAGCCCCCAGGCTCTGGAACGACTTGCCCCCTCATGTTAAATTGTCGCCCACTCTTGAAGCTTTTAAATCCCGCCTAAAGACCCACCTCTTTTCCCTCGCTTACCAGCAGTGTTGGGACTAACGCGTTACAAAGTAACTAGTACTCTAACGCCGTTATTTTTGGCAGTAACTAGTACTCTAACGCATTACTTTTTAAATTCAGTAACTCAGTTACCGTTACTACATGGTAGGTTACTCCGTTACTGCGTTAGTTTTTTTATATAGTCAACAGCCAGGCGAACAGAGATGAGAACTGTACTTATGTACTTGAGTAAATGTACTTAGATACTTCCTGTGTCACATGCGGAGACGGGCTGTGGGCGTGTTTGTGTTGTTTTCTAACAAGACTATCATGGCGGCGGCGGAGCTCAAGTCTAGTTTCTCCACCTGGAGATATTCTCACTATTTCACTTTTGTCGAGCACAAAGAAAAGAAAGTTTCTGTTAAATGTAAGTTGTGTCCTGGCGGGTCAAAGATCCTATCTACTGCCCAAACCAGTAATTCAAATCTCTTACATCTGCAAAAACAACATGCTGGGACGAAGCTAGTAGCTAAGACCAGCACAGACCCAGACTCAGCCGACGCCACTCCACCTCCACCTAAGCAACAGTGGCTGGATTTTAACCGAGGGACTGCTAGCCAGGGAAAAGTCGATAAAGCCATTGCACGGTATGTTGTAGAACACATGCAGGCTATTGCTACAGTGGAGTCACCCGCTTTCAGGGAGCTAGTTAGCATGATACCATGTCCGGGCGGCACACGGCATATGGGACGGAAAACTTTTTCCAACTACCTGGAGAAAGAATATACAAAAATGGAAAGCCAGCTAATATCGATGCAATCCAGATTGCATATAATGCATGTCAAGTTGATCAACAGATTGTATTATTCTCCAATGCAATAACAGTACTGAAATGAAGGCTATAAGGGCATTCATGGGAGCCCTTTTTTTAAAGTAACTAAAACGTTACTTTTCACAGTAACGCATTACTTTTTGGTGTAAGTAATCAGTAAAGTAACTGAGTTACTTTTGAAATGAAGTAACTAGTAATGGTAACTAGTTACTGGTTTTTTATGTAACTAGCACAACACTGGTTACCAGTCAGTCTGAGCTATGTCATACCTATTTGTATGCTTTTACTGTCTGTCCATAGCCTTTATGTGCCTTGTATTTATTCTTATGTGTGCTTTTTATCTTTTCTTATGTGTGCCTTTTATCTTTTCGTGTAATATTATATTTTATTATAATGTTATGTTCATTGTGAAGCACTTTGGCAAACCCTCTGTTTTTAAACGGTGCTATATAAATAAAGTGGATTGGAAGATAATTCATACCTGAGTTTTAATCATGAGTTCATTCTTTTATTTGTAATATTATTATCACTATTATGTCTTTTCGTATATGTCATCTGTTGTGTAGTTCATTTGTGTACCTAGATGCCCACACACACACACACACACACACACACACACACACACACACACACACACACACACACACACACACACACACACACACACACACACACACACACACACACACACACACACACACACACACACACACACACACACACACACACACACACACACACACACAAGAAGAACTCCCCCTCCTGCACAAGTTGCACCTGGATTCCAAGGAAGCAGTAGATATTCATCTTTCTGATTGATGGTGTCAGTGGTTGAATGAAGGGAGTGCTGGCATCTCATTGGACTGCCTGAGGGTTAGGGTGTGTCATGGGAATTATGATTATCAGAGAATTGAATGCCTCAGAATAGACCGGAAACTATTCTTTTACCGTTCAGTTTGAATTTCACAATAAAGTTAGTAATATTTTGTTTTGATATTATTGTTTTTTATGAACTACTAGACCTCTGGGTCATGTTAAGACCATCTTTTCTGTGTTGCTGTGGGGTTTTTCCATCGCTTTTGTTACAAATATCAAAACAATAACTAAATATATCCGTCGTAAACTAAACCAGAAACAGCAGTATATCTTATTTTGTTAACACTGTAAACTTGACAGCTTTTTAACCCAAACCACCTACTGGTTAAAGCACGTTATTACACGTTTGGAGTAATGCAATGCAGGTAGATTGTGTTGCTTTTTAATGACTGTTTAAAATACCTTTTTCTTAATGTATTTCATTTTTGTAAAGCACTTTTGAATGTGTTATATTTTATGAAAACATTTAAATATTAAGAGTACATACAAAATAGGAGGAAAGTAGAAGGCCAATGATAGAAATATAGAATAGAAAATACCAAGAAGATACTGTAAATGGTATCTAGAATAATAATAATAATAATAATAATAATACATGGGACTTGTATAGCGCTTTTCAAGAAACTCAAAGACGCTTTGACAGAGAATAAAAAAACAAACAAAAACAAAGAAATACAAAAAGAGATAAACAAAACAGAAAATAGGGGGGGGGGGTCAGTGGTTGAATGCAGTGTTGAACAGGTGGGTTTTGAGTGATGTTTTGAATGCTGTGAGGGAGGAAGAGTCTCTGATGGATTGGGGTAGTGAGTTCCAGAGGGTGGGTGCAGCAACGGAGAAGGCTCTGTTTAGAACTGAATAAAACAGTTTAGTGCCGGATGTACAAAGATATGAATAGGAGGATGTGCAAAACAGACAAACTAATTAGGCTTTCTTTAAACATTAAATAACACTTTAGGTTAAGGTCTTCTTTTAAATACATGTAAGCAAAAAGCTTTGGGGGTATCTATATTAAGCCTGACAAAGTACTTAACGTTTCATATATTGCATGGTTTGTTTTGGGACTTGACGATCAACTTTGCTGCAAAGTTAACTATGTTGAAGCACTTATTTTAACCGATATTATACATATTTATTATACTCTTATAAGATGAATGTAGATAGAATAAGAAATGTGCAGAATATGACAGTTTAATGGTGGAGGTACACACATTGATAGATCTCTTGTTGAGGAACCTGTGACCCAAGTTTGTCCTCATTGCATAACTACAGTTAGTTGTGTATATGATATTTCAATAAACCTTTGAAAATCTTGAAATCTTGAAAGGGATGTGCAAAATACCCATAATATACAGTTTTTGATGAACAATTGGAGAATAACGAGTAATGAATATACTTTATAGAGATCTGCAGATACATTGTTTGTCTTCTCAAGCACCAACTATCAAATGTCTCTCCTGATTGTTGGCACTTGACAATCACCTTCCCTGAATTTGACTCAGGTGTAACTAAAGTCTGATTTAAGGGTTGTTTATATTTCACATCATTAATCAGAATCTGCAAAGTAACTAAAATAAATGTAGTAAAAATACCAGGTTAACCTTAAAGAAAGCCCTCAGGATGATCAAAGACCCCCATCACCCCAGCCTCAAACTGTTCTGTCTGCTGCCGTCTGGCAGGCGGTACCGCAGCATCCGGACTAAGACCACCAGACTCAGGGACCGTTTCATCCCACAGGCCAGAAGACTGTTAAACACCTGAACTTAGAAACAACATCCATTACATTCATCTGGCTGCTACTTAGAAATGATTTGTCTAATATATCATATTCCAATCACTTGTATATCGACTCTTATTGCACTATTTAACTTTTTACTATTTTTCTTTTTTGAATTTACTTGCACTATCTTTTCTGTGTCCTATCTGTTTTATTGTGTTGCACTGTTGGAGGAGCCTGTGACCTAAGAGGGGGGGGAGGGGGGGGGTAGGACACGTTCGAGTCTTGATTTGGATAGTGTGCCGTCGATGGGTTTCATTCCATTTCAAAGTGCTGTTTGACACGTAAACTTCGCTCACTGCCACTCCAACATCCAATCACAGAGCTTGAGAACTAATCACGGGGTTTGTCAAACAGAGCACATGGTGTAGTCCTAAACGATAGCTGGGGATTCTGGGTAGTGTAGTGTCTTCTGCCATCCTTTACGGCTCCTACACACGGCGGCGTGCGTTGTCGCCTGCCGGCGGGGGGGGCTGAAACTCGACCAACAACCAATCACATGAATCTCCCGCCCCAGACACACAAGCACGCGGTTTGATTGGCTAGAGCTTGCACTGGCATATGATTCGATTGGCTGACGCCTCCGTCGAGGCGGCAAAAGTAGAACATTGCTCTACTTTTGCAGCGAGCACCGCGAGAGAAGCTACACTTTGCTCCCACAATGCAGTTCGGCGAATCGTGACGTCACCCCATTCAAAGTGAATGGGCAGAAGCGTTGAAGCGGCAATGCACGCCGCTGTGTGTAGGCTCCGTTACTCCGAAAAAATATTTGTTTCTCCGAATCGAAGGGGAAAAATACAAAAGCATTGCACACAATTTAAACCAATCAATGTTGTGTAATTAACAAGGATAATCTGGTGTGTTTTCGTCGATGAGTAGTGCAGATATCACTGTCACATCAATCCACAGTAAGGGGAATACTTACTTCCGGGTGTACAATTCTCCGTTATCCAATGAGAATGGACGCTCACATTGCCTTTAAGGGCAGCCGACACAAACGAATGCCGTGCTTCCATGAGCGTCAAATCCCGCCACAGATGGGAATACATTGCAATCAGTTGAAAGCTATGTGCGTCCCTTTATGAAGCTGAAGGAGCCTCGGAGCGTCACAACTGCACGCCACGGGACCCTGACCAAGCGTCAGGGTCCCGTGGCGTGCAGTCCATAAGCGTCGCTCCTGGACGCTTATGGAGTGAGAGTGTGTTGATAAAGAAGACCCCCCCCCCCCCTCCCTCCAGTACAAGATGCACCTGGATTCCCAGGTAACACTTTACACCTGGATTCCAAGGAAACGCTTTGCACCTGGATTCCAAGGAAACAGTAGATATTCATCTTTCTGATTGATGGTGTCACTGACACCGTGTCAGTGGTTGAATTGAGTCATGAAGGCAGTGCTGGCATCTCATTGGACTGCCTGAGGGTTAGGGTGTGTCATGGGAATTATGATTATCAGAGAATTCAACGACATCAAAGCAAAGCAACACCCAACTATGGTGTTGATTAAAAAAATACATCACATACTGTTTTATGACACCATCCACCTATATGAAGGAATTGAATGCTTTGATTTTGTTTAACATGTAAATAATAATATTCTGTAAGCCTTACACGTCAAGAGACAGTATTATTGTATTCTGGGAGGCAGTGTCTCATCCACTATATTCCGATTAACGGGGTCAAATCCATAGTTCTCTTGTTAGTGACTTTATATCAATTGCATTCTGGTAAATTGTATATATTCATTGTAATCTGGTGAATGGTGGCTTACTTATTGTGTTCTGAGCATTACTGGTTAAACTGGTGAAAGTTACCTAAAGCATTGCATCTTGGTCGAGATGACCTGAATCATTCTCAGCTTTACGTTCAAACTGTTTATGTTAGAATAATATTCAAAAGACTCGTTGTAACCCTGACCCTAGTTGGTCAAGAATATGGTCCACGACCATCTTGAATTTGGTCAGATGTTGTACTTGGTGCTTTGTGCTGATGATCCATTACAGAGCACTTTACATTTCCACATGATATGCTCCAGGTTCTTCTGGTAATAACTGATCTTGAAGATGATTTAAAGGTCTCAGAAATGTATTGATTAGACATCATTCAAATGAAGCTGGCGATGCCATGTTAAGTATCAGCAATTCCTCTCTAACAGGAAGTGCAGAGACATTATACGATAATGTGGAGGAGCTCTAGCGTAAAGTGCATTACCTTTGGGGCGGTGAATGAGCGACATTCTGAAATATAATTGTCAAATAATGTAATCAGAGTAATCAAGGAAGTACAAATCGGAAACAAATTAATATTAAACTTCCAAGGTTTTTGGACTACAAAACGTTCCCCATAAATACACAAGTTGCTAAGATGATTTTTTTGGACAATATTCTTATTCTTGAAACCTTTTATAAACACACTTCTACGCATATGATTTTGGATTTCCCCAGTTTTCTTCCACCAAAGCAAGTGATGCTTCGCATGCACATTGGGTCTAGATTCAAAAAGTAATGATACTGTTACGATTATTGTGTTATGTCACGTTTTGTATGTCTAGGTCTGGGTGTTTTGCTGTTCTCCCTGTCATGTTTCCTCCTTGTATATTGTCTGGTCCTTCTCTCTGTGTTTTCCCCTGTCGTTAGTTTCCCTGGTGTGTCTAGTTGTCTGATTGTGTTCACCTGTGGCCCTTGTGTTTCTCCTCCCCTGCCCGGCTGTTTCTCGTCTCGTGATTACCCCTCCCTGTATTTAGTCTTGTCTCTTCCTGTGTTCGGTGTTGGTTCGTCTTTTGTTTGTGACTGAGTTCACCGGTGAGTGTTCTGTTTTGTCCAAGTTATTATTTTATCCTTGAAATAAAGGCAATATCAGTGTAATCTGCATTTGGGCCCTGCTTGCTTCACCCACCGTAACAGTACGAACCAACCCAAATATGGGCCCAGCAGATCCTTTTGAGCAGGAATTGTTGGATTTAACCTTTTCTTTGGCTACCGGCTCTGATCGATGGAGGGGAGCGTCCGGGGTACAGCAGCGAGAGGCTGCTCTGGCAGAGGCGCGCCAGATAACTATGGAGAAACCAGGCTTGGTGAAATTCTTACCTGGCTGGATTTTGGAGTTCCTCTCTGTGTGTTATCCCCTGCCTGCTAGCCTCAGGCATGCTGGCTCTCTGCCTCCCAATTCCCTTTATGACACCACACGCATCGGTGTGGTCCGTTTGGAGTCAACCCTTGCTTCTGCCCCAGCTCCTGCTCCTGTCCAGGACCCGTTCTCTGGAACTCGTCTGGCTTTTGGAGGTCCACGAAACCTCCAAGGCTCCTAAGAGAAGGAGTCGCAAGGCCAGGCTAGCAGCCCGAGCCCCAAGAGCCATGGTTCCGGCACAAGTTATGGCCCCAGCAGCCATGGTTCCGGCCCCAGTTCTGGCCCCAGCAGCCATGGTTCCAGAACCAGTTCCGGCCCCAGCAGCCATGGTCCCAGACCTAGTTCTGGCCCCAGCGGCCATGGTTCCGGCCCTGGTTCCGGCCCCAGCTGCCATGGTTCTGGCCCCAGCAGCCATGGTTCCGACCCCAGCAGCCATGGTTCCGGACCCAGTTCTGGCCCCAGCAGCCATGGTTCCGGCCCCAGTTCTGGCCCCAGCAGCCATGGTTCCAGACCCAGTTCTGGCCCCAGCAGCCATGGTCCCAGACCCAGTTCTGGCGCCGGCAGCCATGGTCCCAGACCCAGTTCTGACCCCGGCAGCCATGGTCCCGGCCCCAGTTCCGGCCCCAGCGGCCATGGTTCCAGACCCTGTTCTGGCCACGGCAGCCATGGTCCCGTCCCCAGTTCCGGCCCCAGCAGCCATGGTCCCAGACCCAGTTCTGGCCCCAGCTGCCATAGTCCCATCTCTAGTCCCATCTCTGGTCCCTTCTCTAGTCTCTTCTCGAGTCCTAACTGAAGTCTCTTCTCGAGTCCCCTCTCTAGTCCCTTGCCAAGTCCCTCCTCTAGTCCCTTCCCTAGTCCCTCCTCAGGTCACTTCCCTAGTCCCTTCTCTAGTCCCTTCTCTAGTCCCTTCTCCAGTCTCACCTCTAATCACTTCTCTAGTCCCATCTCAAGGCCCTTCTCTAGTCCCTACTCAATTCTTTTCTCAAGTCCTTTCTCAAGTACCTCCTCTAGTCACTTCCCTAGTCCCATCTCTAGTCCCCTCTCGAGTCCCCTCTCGAGTCCCCTGTCGAGTTCCCTCTCCAGTCCCTACTCAAGTTCCTACTCAAGTCCCAACTCAAGTCCCTACTGAAGTGCCGGTGGAGGTTCCGCTGGGGGTCCTGCCAACTCCATGTCCTGTCCCGTTGGGGGTCCCGCCGACTACTCTTCTGCCGGGGGTCCTGCCAACCCTATGTCCTGTCCCGTTGGGGGTCCTGCCGGGGGTCCTGCCGGGGGTCCTGCCAATCCTGTGTCCTGTCCCTTTGGGGGTCCCGCCGACTACTCTCCTGCCGGGGGTCCTGCCAATCCCATGTCCTGTCCGGTTGGGGGTCCCGCCGACTACTCTTATGCCGGGTGTCCTGCCAACCCTATGTCCTGTGCCGTTGGAGGTCCCGCCGACTACTCTCCTGCCGGGGGTCCTGCTAACCCTATGTCCTGTCCCGTTGGGGGTCCCGCCGACTACTCTTCTGCCGGGGGTCCTGCCAACCCTATGTCCTGTGCCGTTGGAGGTTCCGCTGGGGGTCCTGCCAGTTCCATGTCCAGTCCCGTTGGAGGTCCCACCAACTACTCTCCTGCCGGGGGTCCTGCCAATCCTATTTCCTGTTCCTCTGGGGGTCCCGTGGACAACTCTTCTGCCGGGGGTCCGCCAACCCCTTGTCCTGTTCCGTTGGAGGCCCCGCCATCACCTGTCTCGCCGGGGGTCCTGCCAACTCCTGGTCCTCTTCCGTGGGGGATCCTGCCGAAGCCTGTCCCACCGGCTCCGGTTCCTGTTCGGCCGACACCGGGTCCTGCCCGGCCTCCGGAGCTGTCTGGTCTTCGCCCTCGAGCCCGGCCCCCTGAGAGCCGCATTCTTCGCCCTCGAGCCCGGCCCCCTGAGAGCCCGGCCCTCTGAGAGCCCGGCCCCCTGAGAGCCACTGTCCTCGCCCTCGGGCCCGGCCCCCTGACTCTTCCTGCCGCTGCCTTCGCCCTCATCCCTCATCCTCGGCCCCCTGAGTTCGCCCGCTGTGGCCTTCGCCCCACCATGGACTCTGCCTTGCCCCCGGGCCGTCCGCCCGAGTCCCCCTTCTCGGCTTCTGCCTTGCACACGGGCCGTCCGCCCAAGTTCCCTTCCGGGTCCTCCGCTGTGCTCCTGGGCTGTCAGCCCAAAATCCCGTCCTCCTGACCCCCTCCACCCACCCTGGTGGCCTAGTGATGCCTAGACTGAACTTGAAGGAAGCTCGACTGGAGGATTTAAAATCAATCAAAACAACTGTACATGAATGAAATACATTTAGCTTGAGCTGGCTTTAATACTTTCTTCATGGTATTCAAATTGGGCTCAAGTAGAACCTTTACCCAGGTATTCAGCTAGTTCTGAGAGAAGAATCAACTTTGTGCATAACAAGAGAAAGCACTATAACGCCTCTATCAGCTGACGCCATCAGGCAGGAGCAGGGAGACACTGAGAGCACAGCAGCCCAAGGCAGAGTCCTGCATCGGGTCGGGTACCCGACGGGTGACCCGCAAAAAAGGTGATTCGCGGGTGGTATTTTTTCAAACGCTTTTTTCCGGGTTCGGCTCTGGGTAAAGCAAAGATAATGCGGGTCGGGTCACGGGTGTTGCATAATAAATATATTAAAATAATAATAATCTAGTTTAATGTTTAAATCCTAAGACCTCTCCCCCGCGGGGCCGCGCATAATCATAACCTCTGCAGCGCATCAGTCTTCTGAGCGCGCCACATTCTAAATGGCTGAGCTGAAGCTCTCTACGGAGGATACAGACTTTTCAATAACACTTCCTCGAGAGCGAAACCCAACGTCTGGAGGCTTCTGGTTCCTAGATGAGAAAATAACCAACATCCCACGCTTTGAGACAAATATGCAACTGCGTGTGTTAATAATTGCACGTTTTCACTGCTCATATATAGGCGTTCGGGTTCGGGTTTCGGATCCTGTGCCGACGGGTCGGGTCGGGTTGCGGAACTAATTGGCAATATGTGCGGGGCGGGTTCGGTATTGCACGTCGCGGGTGCGGGGAGGGAGCGGGTCTTGAAAATCAGACCCGTGCAGGACTCTGGCCCAAGGTAGCACGCTACTCTGAGAAATATAAAATACAAATCATAGACTGGTTTGTTTAACACCTTTATGTTCACCACATCATCCATACTATGTTCTTTCATCGTTTTGATGTCTTCGGTATTAATCTACAATCTAAATACATCACAGCCTTCGAATGAGAGTGTGTGTGTGTGTGTGTGTGTGTGTGTGTGTGTGTGTGTGTGTGTGTGTGTGTGTGTGTGTGTGTGTGTGTGTGTGTGTGTGTGTGTGTGTGTGTGTGTGTGTGTGTGTGTGTGTGTGTGTGTGTGTGTTACATTCCTGCTTTTTTTTACTTCTTGCACCACAATTCTTTCTCAATGTTCTTCCAATGAAACTGTCACCCTCTCAGGTGTGTGACTTCCACAGAACTGATGAAAACACTCACACCCATAAACACACTTGATGCGTGGACTCATTTGGCTTCAGTCATTGTGTTGGCATGAATTCAGCATCATTTTCCTTGGAATACGACTCCTCCCAGGTAACGATTGCACAATGACGCACAGCATCTCTGTGCTCTATATATATGCAGCTGACCTGTGGTCAGTACAACAGACTTCAGCACACCAGTTGACTTCTTACTGCCTATCATTCGCTGTCAGCACACACGTAAGTGTTCAACAAGGTCTTACTTTCTTGCTGTAACACCTTTTTTGTATTTCACAAACATTGTGATCAATACTTTTCAGAACTCTGTGCAGTATACATTTGATCTGAACTTGGTTTAGATGTCATTGTTGTTTTCAAAATGTAACTCCTGATGGTTGAATGTGTCAGGATGATATTCTAGCTCAGCTGAAAAGTCAGATGTATTCAGTTAACTACAATTGTGATTACTCATGTGTCTTTCTTTAATGCAGGAACCCACAATGAGCACCTACATCTCAGAGCTTCAAGTGTCCCTGAATGCAGCTGAGGAGCTAAAACTTAAAAAAAGAGGCTTCAATATAATCGATGGCAATCTGAACGAAGGAACAGGAGGAAATTACATCCGTCTTTGGTACAAACATGGATCAGTGCCGATCACCAAGGTTCAAGTGTCCTTCAACAATAATATGGCTGATGGTTTGAACAATGCAGGGTACACACCGATCAAGAAAGATCTCAATGCTGGAGCATGGGGTGATTACCTCTACCTTTGGTACTCCCAAGGGTCCGGAGAGTTTGATACTCCCATAGTGGACGTTAGTGTCACTACAGATGCAGCCAATGAAGCTGAAAAGTTTGCATTTGGTTGGGAGAGAGTGGCCTGTGATCTGAACCGCGATGCTACGGGGAACTTGATCCACTTGTGGCTGAAGAGAGAGAAGAAAACCTACATCTGTGACGTCACTGCCACTGATTCCTACGGATCTGACATGGACCTCTTTGAGAAGGGCTACATCCGTGTGGATGAAGATACTAACAGAGGTGCAGGAGGAGCCTATGTCTTCATCTGGTTCCGTCAGACCACCGACCCCGAGAAGGCACTCAAAGAAATACAAGTCTCCATCAATGCTGATCAGCATCTGGAGTTTCAGCAGCAAAAATACAAGCAAGTGAGTGTTGACCTGAACCAAGGGACCGGAGGAAACCAAGTGTTCCTGTGGTACAAGAAAAGATCCAACCCATTAAAGGCCATCGGCCTGCTTCTCAACAAAGATGTGGTTAAAGATGATCAGGAGGCTGGCATCAGTGTTATCCCGAAAAACCTCAACGTGGGCAACAATGGCTGTGTTGAGAACCTGTATGTCAATCAGTAAAGTCAGAGAGTTCTCAACACTCACTGAAGTGGAACGCATCTTACCATTTTGTTAAATCATTCGGTGATGGCCACTTTCTTTCCCTTTTTAAATCAGTGCTAGTAGTAATAATAGAAAGTGTGAATATGTCATGCGTTCTTATGTTAATCTCCCTGTCAATGAAATCAAACTATTCCAAATGTCTGTTTTTCAAATATAATCTGAACGAATGACTAAATGTTTCACTTATTCTGCACATGTCTGCTCTCAATAAAGAAACCTTTGCATGTGAAATGTTTTTGTTTTCTTAGTCTTATTCCCATCAATGTTATCATTCCAACAAATCAGGGCTGATGTTAAACAATTTACCTAAAGTGTCATTTTTAGCTTCATAGAGACTAAGAGCAAGCGCAGGACGTATAAAGAGGATACGGTACAAGTCCAGAAGTCATCGTTAAAAAAGCAACAAACAACAACTCAAGTGAAGTCTGAAGGCACGGCATGCTTACCTTGGTTTTGGAGATGTATGAGCCAACACTGAAATAT